>VNJS01018397.1:0-336604 GCA_008042575.1 Drosophila watanabei | reverse complement strand
ACCCCCCCCCCCCCCCCCCCCCCCCCCTTACACACACACACACACACTCTAATTTCACCTTCACCTGAAGGATAACCCTAGATATAAGCGATCGTACACATAAAGATTGCCACACTTAAATTAAACACGTGTCTCACTCTCTGTTCGTAAGCATTAAGCATAGTCTCATAATTTATTACGCAACCCAAACAAGCAAAAAAAAATAAAAAATAAAAAAAAAATAAGAACAAAAATAAATATATTGAGAAGAACAAATAAATATATGTATTTAAGTTATGAAAAATTAATAAACCATCTTTGAGTTTTCCTTTTGGGGCTGACAGCGCGGGACTTATCTCGATCGGCGAGGAGTTCTGGGAAAGAATTGCTTCGCCTGGAAACGATCTCCGAGATTTTTCTTGGTAACAGATGGCTCGCTGGGGCTGTAATAAAAATGATTAGTCAAGTTTATTATCGTCATAATCTTTTAATTCGAAATCGAAACAGAATATATCGACGAGAGCCAAGCAGAGCCTGATCTCTGATCCATAGCAATGAAATATTTTTATGGCCTTTTAAATTGATATTTTACCTTCAACAAATTTTTGCTGCCTGGTCTCATCGGGTTTTAGCTTTTTTTTTGTCTCTTGGGTTTTGTTTTTTTTTTTTTTTCTGGTTAACTAATTTTGGATGTGTTTGGATGTGTCTCCATTCCGGAGTCCACTTCGATCGCAGAGCCCGATCGCGCTTGGCTCTCTGGCATTTTAGTCGTTAATCAAAAAATTTCTTGTTGACATCGCTTTGTCATCTTTTTAATGACGGACACCCGCTGAGTTCTGAGTGTGTGTGCTTTGTCTTTGGGTTAAAAAAAAAATATAAAAAACAATATGTTTTGGTGGCTCATTTGCTTTTTGTGCCACTCGGTTGATGGATGTTTAAACTGGTTTCGATGTGGAAATGTTATTTACATGGGTTCCAGGTGGATCGTAAAATAATGGAATATAATCTGGGATTTAGAAAGTGAATGTTATATCAGTTAAGCGAAATACTATTAAATTTAATTAAATTTAGCTGCTGAAATGTAGTTACTTTACATATTGATACAGTAACCCCTTTTTATATTTATTTATTTCTATATATTATCTGAAACATCTGCTCTACTCAACCCCCGGTTACATGACACAGCTATGCCATCGTTGAGTAATTAACACGGTTAATATGCCAACTTGCTGCTGATTGTCAACTGACAGGCTGTCATCGCGGAATGGGGGAAATTATGCCGGATCCTTCCATCACTCTGTCAGCGCAGTCGAGGATATGATCTGCTGTAGGTAGTCCCTGGATCTGTCAGCGGTCACCTTCAAGATGCATTTCTTAAGGGTTGGAGTTCGAGTTGAGTTATGGTTCCTTTGTACATAATTCGAGGCGTGTAATTGCTGCTGCCGCTGCTCCCATTCCGAGCAGTTTATTTACAAGTTTTCAACACGGTTTTGTCATCCTGTTTGCTCTCCTTTCTCCTGCCTTAATATTCCCCTTACATTTTAGTTTAGTTTAATTTGGGGCAATTTAATGGATTTACGGCTCGAGGGGGCAAAACGTCTCCATTGCCGCAGCCGTTAAATGGCATCAAATTTAACTGGCGTATAAAGTGGCCGCTCCACGCACTAACTGCAGCACCAACAACAATCGGCTGATAACTATTAAGATAACTACTGCAGCCATATTCGGATCGGATTGTGTTTGGGTTTGGGCTTGGGTCCCTCTGCCAGGCAAATCCTTGAAAGCGCTGGCAATAAATGCAAAAATCCTTACAAATAATATGAGAATGGTTATGGGCAGTGTGCGGGCTTATCGCAGGCATAAAACCAAATACACACACACAGTCCTGGCGACAACGCAAACACCGAAAACAATCTAAACAAGAAAAATTGCACAAATTGCCGGGGCTTCAGTTCGGTTCTCAGCTCCGGGTCCATCGTCGTCTCAGCGTCTGATATCGCGCAGCTTCCAACGTCATCATCACCAAAAGGCTACCATGGGCTCAATGGGAGTTTTACAGCTCAAAAACACAACTCCTGGATTTATGAACCCTTAAATTTCGTTTAGCTAATTACCCGAAGCTTCCTGTTTTGTTTTTGTCCTCTGCCTTTGATGAGCAATTACTCGATTGCATTTTGATTGCTTCCGTTCACTTTGAATTCGCCGATCGATATCTAAAAATGTATATGAAATTGTTATTGAACTGAGAGCTGACACGGAATTTCCAGTATTCATTCAATATATCTTTGTAAGAGGCCGCTGCTGTCGTCACATTAAATGTAAACAGCTTTTGCCAGGCAGATCTCACCTGAAAGATATGATGCAAATTATAATTTTAATATTGCTTTCGGGTTGAAGGGTTCGGTTAAGAATGTTGAGTCAGTTTTGTTTATAATTTCTGATATATAAAAATACATTATTTGAATGCAAATAATTTATTTACAATTATATAAGAAAAAAGAATCCTTTATAGAAACAAAGAAAAAATCCTAAATTAAACTTGGGAATTTTAGTGTAAGGCAAGCGATACAAGATATTAATTCATTATCTTTGTTTTTCTAACTTCAACTTAAAGTTTATTAAACGTTTTAAAGTCTAACAAAACTAGTTTCTATAATTAACCCTAGTATTTGTTCATTTTCGCCCACTGTGCACCTAAACAACATGCCCAACGACACCAGGCAACATCGACACGAGCAACAAAAGGCAATAATACCAACAAAAACAACAACAACAACAACCACTGGCACACTCTGGAGGGGAAGGGGAAGGTGGTGAAAAACACTTGAATAGGAAAATCTAACGATTTGTTTGCATTTTTATTATTTCCTGCTGTTGCTGCTGCTGAAATTGTCACAAAATAAAAATAAAACTAACAATCATTCCGGCAAATATCAACAGGAATATGCCAGCAGTTCAGCTCAGAGCTCCCCCGATGCCCAGATATGTCGCCGATATATGGCTATATAGCCATATAGCCCCGCCCCACGGTGCAACACCCGCCTTAATGGTGTTTGAGTGGCCGTATCTGTGTATCGGCAAGTGTCAGTTTGGCACATCATTTGGCCCCGGACACACAATGGCGGCCTCCGTTTGAGCCGCCGCTGAGGAGGCCCAAAGAGTTGGTCTGCTCCTCCAGTCCCAGTCCCAAGCCCAGTTCCAGTCTCAGTTCCAGTCTCAGCATTTTGACGTCGGCAGATTTGGAGAGAAGTCTGCCAGCGATCGGCAGTTTGAAGACGCTTCTGAAGAACCAACTTGGCACAAAATGCACGCTAAGAAATAAAGGTAACTGATAAAAAGATTTAAATAGAATTTATGTTGATAAATGATTGCTTTTATAAGTCTTGAAAGCTATTAATTATATCTAAGACTATATAGATTATTTATTTCAAGATAAAATCTTTGTTTTTATTATAAAAATCAAATTTCTTTGCCTGTAGAATCTATTCAGACTGCAAACCTGGGCGATTTGCTAGCTGAGTTTGACATGCGTTCGCATTTAGGCAACATTATGCACAGGCTTAGCTGACAGCCAGCCTTCTGTCCTCTCGTAGAAGATGCTTTGTACATATATCCTTGGGTCACGTGTCCGTGGCTCGTGGCTGTCTGCTTGGGTAATCGACACCATCATAATATTGCAGTGCCAGATTAATTGGCCTTATGATAGGCATTGGTCTGCCAGCTTTCTGTTTGTGCTATTTGTCTGATATTTTTGCGGCTTATTTGATTTAGTCCTGCGGTTGCCCTCTGCACACTTTTTGAGTAAATGCAACCAGGATTAGCGAGACAACAGAAGTTGGGACAAGAAGAGGCTTCTGTTTAAGCTAAAGGATTATAGAAAACAGAATCAATATAAAAAGAGAAAGAATGTTTGTTCTTTGTTTGAATTTTTGTTGCTTTTCACTCAGTAAAATATGATCAACAAGGAGCCAATGAATGGACCCATCTTGTTGGAAAGGAGCAAGGAGTCCACTGGCACGCATCCTGGCAGCCATAAGGCCAAATGAGACCTGGGACCTCCACACACACAACACACACATCCCATCAGTCGTCGAGACAATCGAAGGCGATTGACTTGGCTGGCACGCCTTGTCGAAGTCGTAGTCAGATAATTTGCGTCGCCTTTCCCGCTTTTCCCAGCTTTTCCGCCTTCCCAAATGATGAGGCATTAATCGGGGCCGATCGGCCCTGCCTCCGGGGCGTGTAGCTAAAACAGAATAAAACGGAGCGGAGCGGAGCGGGTTTGGGAATTCTAAGCGGGATGATTCGAGGCACTGGACATTTGCAGCAGTCAGCGCGATTTACTGCTTGGCTGCTTACCCCTTCGGTGGGAGAGATGGTCGGTGGGTTAAGTAGGGTAAGTGGTGCTGTTGGGTGGTGCTGGCATGGCGATTACATGGAACACACCAAAGAGCGAGTCAACTTTCAAACCAATTTTTGCCAGGCGGCAGCGCAGCACAGGGCGGAGAGCCAAAGTAGAAAATTACAACAGTTTATACTCCCGATACAGAGGAGGTGGGTCTGTCGGAGGACACACACACAAACAACACAATCCCGCAATCCCAGCAGCAATTTTCAAAAATTTCAATCCCAGTACAGCTTGTTATATACACTGAGCAAGGGTTAACACAGTTTTGGTAATAAGTTTAGAAGGAAGAAGAGTGAAAGGAGGTCCTTATTGTTACTCATTTAATTTAAGGTTCTAAGGGTTTTTATGTTATATTTTTATAGGAATATGGATGGTATTTTCTTTCAAACTGGATCTCAGTTAAAACCAAATAGTTCTTTAATATAATATGGTACATCTTTCCTTTCAGATTTAATTTATAGCATTAAAATGTAATATTATGTTTATTTAAGGATCTATAGGGCTATATGTTATGTTTCTATATAAAAATGGGTAAAATTTGTATAAAAAATTAAGTTCTAAAGATTGTTTAATGAATTTTAGATCTCAGGATCTCAAAACAAAAAAGTTCTTTAATATAATATTTTACGTTTTTCCTTTTAGATTCTTTTAAGAGTATACAAGTGTAACATTATTTATATTTAAGGATCTATGGGTTTTTATGTTATGTTTTTATATGAATATGATTAATATTTTCATTCAAACTTATGAGAAAATTAAGTTTTAATCGTGGTTTAATGGATCTCATTCAAAACAAAAAAGTTCTTTAAAATAATATGGTACATTTTTCCTTTCAAATTCTATTAAGAGTATTAAAATGTAATACAATCTCAATCCCAACTCTTCTTCTTTCGCTATCAAATGTCCTTGATTTGTTTGTTGTTTCTGCTGTTGATGTTGGCAATGCTGTGCGGTGTGTGTTTTGGGGCCAACCAACGTTGCCAACGCTGGCAGTGATGCTGATGATGAGTTTGCCGGCGAGTCGATCTAATTTCTCATGGCGGAATCATCGATTCATCGTTTTGTGCTGCGCTGTAAATCAACTGGACAAAGACCCAATCCGAGCCCGGACCCGGACCCGGACTCGGATCTCCAATCAATCCAATCCAGTCGACTCCTGCCACCCACTGTCCAAATCTAAGCGCTTCAAATATATTTCCTCCCCGCTTTGGGAGCAGGAGCGCGGCATAATTGCCGTTTTGTTCGGGAGATGCGGATGGAAAAGAGTGCTGGAAAATCGGTGGAAATGGGGAAAATGGGTTGGGGGGGACCCACAAATACAAATTGCACGTTTCAACCCGAGAGTTGCATGTGTGTTTCGGTGTGTGAGTGGCTCTTTTTTTCGAAGGCGAGTGTTTGGGTCAAATCAAAAAATCACAACAAAATTACTTGCCTGTCATGAAATTTGCCTCGATTTTGTTTCTTCTCTGCTGTGTTGCTCTTGCTGTTATTTTTATTTCTTGTATTCCTTCTTTTTTTTTTGTTTTGTTTTTTTTTTTTGTTTGCGGATGCAAAACGTTTTGCTATTTTATTTCGCCTTCCTCGCCCCCCAAAAGGAGAAGAAGCGGCAGCCGAAGAGTGTAAAGTGTTCATGTGCTTTTGAGGTTGTTTTTCCTAACTTTTCTCTCGGTGTTTTTTTTTTTTTTTTTTTTGATGTATAATTTGAATTTACAGTCAGTGGGCCGCCTTCCGCTACGTCAAATTATTTGCAGGACATTGGTTTCATTTATTTACTAAAAAATATATATGAATATAATAACAAAGCTTAAAATTCGAATATTTATAGAGGCTCCAGGCTGAGGGTATTTATTTAAAAAGAGATTTTTTAATTAAATAAAGCTTGTTGACGTTATTTTTGCAAGCTTGATAGTAGTTCATATTATATTTTACCATATTTTATAATTTTTAAAATCTTTTGCATAAATATAAAATTGATTTACTGAAAGAAGAACTATAAATATAACTAAAATAACACAAAAGATGTTGTTAAAGATAAGCAGAGGAATTTTTAATGATTTTATTATGGTTATATTTATAAATGATTTAATGAATATAAATTCATGATCATTTGGAAATGGAATTGAACTAAAAAATATTTAAGTAATTCATGAATGATATTTTCTTCTAATATATTCTTTATATTATTCTCTTTAAAATCGTAAGACAATGACATCAGAAAGTCGTAGAATTTTCCAAAGAATATTATAATAAAAAAATTATATTAATGGACAAATTACCATGTATTTAATTTTATATAATTTTGTACTTCAATATCCAAATATTAATTTCCTTAAATATGTCAAAACCCTATCATCTATCACTCAAATCCCACCTAATCTGGTTCCACTGTACCGCATTTCCAATCAACGTGACGTATGAGTGTTTGGTTGTTTGTCAGCTCCGAGTTTTCTGTGTGTCCAACTTGGGTCTGCGACTCGAGGGGGTGAGGGGATTGGATTGGAACCCAGAACGGGGCAGATACTGGGGGGCAGGAGCAGAGCAAACGTTGGCCCAATCGCTTGGTTGGATGCCTGGTCGGTTGGTCCCGGGTGGAATATGCAATTATGTATTTTTAAGTTCATGTTTTTACATTTGCCTGTGCTCTCTGTGCCCGTCTCACTCGCTCTCCATCCATCCCCGGCATTTGCGCCCAATTGCTGTAAATATAAAATTGCAGCAATTTTCTATGACTCGCCTCGATTGGAGTCGACGACGCGAACTCCATTTTGTCAGGGGGGAAAGGGGGTCGTACAAGGGGGGACGTTCCGGCTCTGGCAACCCTGGTGGCTTGGGTCTGATTGCCCCCGCCACCCCCTGCGGTCTAACAACCGCCCTGTGGGTGGTAGCGGGCACAGTTATTATGAATTGCTGCAGCAAATTGCCAACAACCGGCAACAGCAATTGCACTGGGAGAAAAAAGATTTTTGAAATAAAGTGAAAATATTTTGACTTGTTTGTTACTTTTAAACTATTTAAAATACTTTGGTACTTAATTTTAAAGTTAGTTTTTAAAGTATTTTTACATGCAAATAATTTAAAAACATTAGGAATCGATTAATCACAGATTTAGAAAAATAATGTTAATAAATACCTGGGAATTATAGGATAGGATTGTAACTATTAAAATGAACTCTCTTTAAATATTAGTTAATTTTTATTTACTTATAAGGTATATATATAACTTGAGAGAAATGCATATAAATATTCTAGCTTTTGAGAAATCTATTTCAAATTTTAGAAAATTTTTTTCTGAAAATTAACATCTTGAGCATACATTCCAGATTTTAAATTTTAATTCCCAGATTGTATGTATTGTTTAAAATTTAATTTTGAAGTTAGTTTAGTAAGTATTTTACATAAAAGTAGTCTTAAATCCATTAAGAAACGATAACTCACATATTTAGAAAATAATGTTAACAAGTTATATAAATATTGGAATTAATTTACTTTAACTTCTTATTTACTTATAAGTTAAAATGTTATATAAATTAAAAGAAATATTTATAAATATACCAACTTTTGATAAATCCATTTATAATATTACAAGTTTTTTTTTTTAGATTTTCCAGACTTTAAATTAAAATTCCAAGTGTATTTAGCGACTGGCAGTCAGCAACATCAACGGCCAAAATGGTGACTGACTGAAGGGGGGATCTCAAGCGATTATCGGCAATCGTGCGGCATTATGGAAGATGTCTGTCTAGCCGAAGACGAAGGGGGGGGGGGACTTGATGTGGCGGGCTTCGCGGGGAATCCCTTGCAACGGGCAAAATGCCGGCAGCTTAATTGACTCGGCCCGTGCACACCTCTTAATTGATGCGAACCGAGGCTGGAAAATAACCGCAACATCAACAGTTAGCCGAAAATTCATTGAATTGGCCCGAAACACTGCGAAACATTTGTCTGCCATTGCAGAGAGACAATGAACCAGACGTTGGCCACTTTGGGAGGTGCACTGTAACAAATGAGAGGTTAAAAATTATAAAAGATATTTTGAGAGGTGGATTTAATCTACAAAAACAGTTATGATATACACAAGTAAAGGGAATAACATGAATTTAATATATGTATTTTTGTCTTAAATAGTTTTTATTAGATTTTAAGGCTTATAGTTTTTAAATAATATATTTTGAATAGTGCATTTTCCTCCAATGCGAGCCTAGCCCAGCATCTAGTCAACGAGTGGCGACCGTCGGCGGTGCTGCACAGGTGCGAGTCTCTCTATTGGAGGCTCAGGTGAGAGGCAGTGGCAAGGTGGCGAGGGGTGCTTTTCGGGTGTCAACTACAAAATAACAACAAAATGTTTCGCGCTCTTATGAGTCTCGTTTCGGTTTCGGCCGCTTTGAGAAACGTGATTGGAGTTTGTTTGTTTTTACGCTGTGAGGCTGTGCTCCCCCTGGGATTTTGGTTATATGTAACATTTTACGTTTAAATATAATGGTTTTCTATGTTTATACTATTTTACAATAATTGGAAATAGTTAATAGGAAAATATAACTCTTCAAAATAACCACTAAATATTATTATAATTATTAATTTGCATTACAAGTCACGGAATCCATTTTAAACAAGTTTCCGTTTATTAAAAAATCTGGTATAATATGTAGAATTTTCTTAAATTACCTTAAACAATTTAATCTTAGTTAAATTCCCAGAAAATCATGTTTATTGATTTCCCTATACCATTAAAAATGCATTAAGAACGATGCCAAGTGTCTTTGCTGGTCTCTCGAAATGCTCAGTTTTGAGCCAAATTAGATGCATTAGCTGGCCAAAAAAAGATTGTCAATCGATTCTCGGAAAAGTGGCATCGCATTTGCATTAGCATTCGTCAAGTGGACTCTGTTTTCCATGCAAATGGCCAGTTCGAAAAGAATTTAATTCAGAAATTTTCCACTTTGCGTTTCATTCACAAATTGCAAAATCCTCGCCCGCCTGCAGTTCCACGAATGTGTTCTAGCTAATTCCATATCCAATGCATACATAACATATGTAAACATCTCTATATAAAAGCCTTCAGCTTTAACCTAATGGCACTTGCTGTATCCGAACTCGAATCCGAATCCAAAATCGCTGTCAAAAACCTCAGGCCCAAGACGCATTCCATTTTGAAACGCAACCTGAGCAAATATACAATTTAAATTGCACTCTGTCGCTCTGTGGAATATCTATGTCCGATTTCGATGTTCAATGTGCACCGATTTTTATTGCCCAGCGCGAAATTCTTGTTTGTTTTCATTATGGCAGCTGCAGACGTTCGGGCTTTTCATCGAATTCGCTTCATTATCGTTGGAAATAGTTTTCAATTGGCATTTAACGATTTGGTAAATATTGTGGGGCACAACATTGTAGGGAATTCAGCATGTATTTAACATGAATTATATGGTCTGGTTCGTTAATAATTTGATTTAGTTTTTGGTAATGTAATTCAGGGAACTGTCTTTACAGTTTTGTAGAAAATAAACCTCCTACCAAATTGGGCAAATCGAAGTTGAATCTAACAAAATATCATTCAAGTGAATTGTGTTTATGTTCTAAAAATGATGCAAATTGCATTGGCCACTTGTCGGTTTCGGTTTTGGAAGTAAAAACGTATTTTGACTACATTTATTTGTAATTAAACATGATAATTATATAAATGAATATATCTCTTATAGGATCTACAATAACTTTATATCTTGTCTGTTTTGGTTTGAAAATCTTGACTACATTTATTAGCAATTAAACATGATTATTATATATTATAGTAAATCATTCAGAAGAACTAAAATAACTTTATAATCAAACTGTACTATTATTTCTCGTATCTCAAACTTTAATCGCTGCGCAAATTTGTTCCCCATTTTATCTAACAAGCCAAGTTGGCCAGGTCGCTTAGTCTTGGCTTCCATATCCGCCACCGAATGGCAGACTGAACAAACCGAAATCGTTTGAATATGGAAATCAGTGCATATCGATGGAGCTGGAGGGTACGAGTACGCCAACACCGGCAACTGGGACTGCTGCCTCCTACGGAGAGACTCCCACTTCGATTTGGCCAAGTCCGAGTCAGGATCTATCTCCGATTCAATGCCCAGTGTCCGCTGACTGTTTTTCTCCAATGTTTTACGTTTGTGTTTCGATTTTTTTTGTTGTATTTCTGTATTTCTTTTTTTTAGTTTGTGTTGTGCTGGGCTTTTGTGAACTTTCCTGCATTTGTATTTGGCCAAATGAATTGCACTTTGTCCACCTCTTGCTTCGCTGCTTTCCCGCTGGATTGGGTCAGTTTGAGTTCATTGGAGAACACCCCCGAGATATTCCAGGCTTTGAGGGTACACTGGGAAGAACTAGGGTAATAAGAGAAATAAAGTTAGTTTAAGAATTGAAGATGAAGATTGTATAGGTAGGAGATAATCAAACTCCTGGAGGATCCTTTTTCAGTAAGTAGAAATTTATGGCTTAAAATTGTGCTTATAAATTCTTTTAATATTTTTTAGAGAACTTGTTGATATTTCCATTAAATTTAAGTATAATTTCACTTATATTTCTCCCACTGTACTGATGCATATTGACTTTGATACGACGATAGTGTAGCGGGGGCAAGCTGAGACGGCCGACGCCAGGGCCGATAACAAATCGCAGATACATAATTAAATTACAGCGTTTTAATTTCTGTAATTAGTCACGACTTCCACCCGAAACAGGGCTCTCTCGGGCCGAGAAAGCGGCGCCAGGAGGCCACCACCAACCAGAGGGAGGAGCTAGCGGGAAGAGACAGCCAGCTAGGCGGGTCCTCCAGCCCCAGCTCCAGTTCCAGCTGCAGATCTAGCCTCGACTTCAACTCCAACTGGCAGTGCAGCTCCCCCGATTCGATCCGCAGTTAGATCATCAAAGTGATCTAGTTTACGGCCAGCGTGGGCCATAAATATATTGGAAAGCGTATAAAAAATATGCAAAATATTTGGACATTGCGTGTCGCTACCTATGAGCGGACTTTGCGCGTGCGCATTCACATATAAATTAAACAAACGTCGAGCATTTCACACACGCTACCAGCTACCAACGACTTGATTCATGAAATATGCGAGCCAAGAAGCAGCAGCAGCAGCAGCAAGCAGCAACAGCAGCGGCTGAAATGGCATAAATAAAAATAGATAAATGAAAAAGTAAAATGCGAATACAGTTGGCCACGTCGTGTAGACTCATTTAGACTCATTTGAATACCAAAATGCGGACACGAAGCGCCGTCCGCAGACCCAACATCATTCCCAAGTACAACTGCAGACAGCGCCGACGACGACGACATTTTCTAGGCTCACTTATTTACGACTCTATTCCCGTCCCGGCCCCGAAGTGCATCCATCCTCAGTTCGCTGGCTTGTTTTTTTTTATGATCTCGACTGGCCGTAGTTCCTGGAGCTGGCGACCAGCTGCCACCGGTTGGCCACCAAGAAGATGCCGTCCCAGATCCGGCTGCAGGTGGTCGCGAATGCATTTGCATTGGCCTCTAATTTGGGCTCCATTCTGCGGTGATGTTCCTCAATTAGGATCCAGGAGGGGCTCGCACTTTGGCTGGTGAATCAGTGCAGACTCACAGAATTAAGCTCGTTATCATATAATTTGAGAATCGTGATCCAATCTTATTTAATTTATGTATTTAATTTTTAAGAAGCGTCTAATTTGTATTTCAGGGAATTAAGGGAAGAATTATTTAGATTTAAAAGAGTTATTTAATAGTTGTAAAAATGTTGCCCGAATAACTACAAAAGATTCACATATAATATTAAAATTAACTTGAATAAGTTCTCCTTATTAATAACCCTAAAAATCGGCTCTATCTAAAGGTCCCGTCATTCTCCTTCTTGATAAATAGAAATACGAACTGAAACAGTCATGTGGAAAAGTATTTTCTCCTTCTTTCACTAGAACCACCAGCTAAGTATATTTGTGTATGAGTTCTTAAAGTTTACAACAAAAAAAGGAAAGAAACGCAACTCAGCGCAAGCTAGCATCAGGATATGAAGAAAGTGCAGCTTATACATTTTTATATACACTCAAATGTCTGCACATACGCTTTTAGCTTGTGTGAGGTTATAGGGTACAGTACGTAACAACTATGTAAGACTGCGACAATGTATTTCAAAGTACTATGCAGAATGCAGGCAATTAAGTATATTTATACAGTGCTTTAAGAATCTGTTTAAGCAGTTGAATATTCGAATATTCGATCTAAACTCATTCATTCAACAGCACCTTTTTACAAAGTGAAATTTTATAGAATATATTTTTTAAGTGAGACTCGACTATAAATATTTATATAGTACTCGCGTGTACTGTATATATTCTACAAATGCTATATATATATATATATATATATGAACATGTGCGTGAAAGTACATGGCTTCCACTCGGTGGCACATACTCGTAAAGGTCAAAAGTTTTCGTTTGCAGTTGAAACTTTCTATATGCAGCTCTCCTTCTTTTTCAAGCGTGTTGGGCCAAAAGTTGCACAAGGAGCAGCGGACTGTGAGGTCCTGGCTGCCTAAGTGCGCCATATCCTTTGCCCAGCCATGTCCGCCCATTCGAAAAAGGTAGTTTTCATATTTTTGGCGATAAGCAGTTGCCTCGGTGTGTATGTGGGCATAGCGTGCACTTAGCAGGACGAAGGAAGGACCACCGCCCACCCAAGTGTCGGCCATTAGCCCAGGACCAAGGTGAAGCTACATAGCCAGGAAAAAACCAGCGAAAGACAGAAAGAGGGAGAAGGAGGGTGAATTTCCCGCAGCAAATGGCAAAGCATAAATTTATGTAAAAAGATCTGTGATTTATCACCGAAGCGAGGGTAAAGGCAAAACTTTTATTTCCACCCACCATCGTCCTGTTTCCCAGTAGCCACGTTTAATTTATGGAATTTTAGTTTTAACGCCAACTTTTGGCTCGCCATTCGTGTTCCTCTTTGTTGTTCTCATTGTTCGCCAGCCGTGCGTGTACACTGGAAGAAAATTTAAGATAAACGGATTTAATTGAAGTCGACTCCTTGCAGTTTTTAAGATATTTGAGGGATTAAAATGCTTGTAAAAGTAATACAAAAAATATATTTAATTCAAGCTTTAACTAAAATTTACTCTACGAATCTTAAAAGTATTTATTTCTCACTGTGTAACTCCCTCACGTGCCTGAGTGTGTATCTGTGCGAGTGGTGACCCCGACTATCGAAACGATTTCGCAGCAAAGTTGAAAGTTTGCAACGCACATAAATCAGATGCACTTTCGGCATTTCCGCGCACATACAGACCAAAAAAAAAAGAAAAAGGAAAGGAAAGCACTGGCGGGGAAAGAAAAGCGTCCCTGAAGCTTTTCCCCCAAGGACTCGCCACTGCAGGAAATTAGCAGACCAACCCCGAACCCTTGCCAACCAGGATTGCAGTTATTGCAGTCATTTGTGGATGTATCTGTCCGAGAGAGAGAGAGAGTGAGAGCGAATGTCTGACAAATTCGAGTCATTTGCGTTAAGTATCCTTTTTTTTACATGCCGCCAGGTCTAATGATGAACGAGCCAACGTCAAAATTCAATTAGTTTTCGGGGGAAGCTGAGGCCGAGGCTCATAAATGATGATGACGCTGCGGCATGAAATATAAAGCAATCCGACTAATTGCCATTAGGTGGGAGCATTTTTCCTGCCCAATAATTCCCCGTGTTTCGTGATCCTTGAAGCTAATTGAGCGCCCAACTCATTAGATTACCTGGCACGCAGCTCGGCAAGGATTTCAATTCAAGGGGAGATGATAGCAAAGGGAAAGGTTCTCAGTTTCCCCAAGTTAAAGCTGAAAGTCAGCAACTTCACTGAAGAAAATTGTATTAAAATGGTTTCATGCTTCTCATAATATTTCGTAGAAATATTGTGTTGTTTAGTTACAATTTATATCATTTTAAAAGACCTAAAATATGGTTTAGGTTTATAGAAAATATAAAGAGAGAATGATCTTTACCCATTTTATTTAATCTTTTAAACACTCTCATATTTTTTGGCAATTTATTCGCCAGAAAAATCACCCTGATTTAATACCTATAATATTTCTGCCTGTGCAGAACCATAAATTATCGAAATAAGCCAAGTAACAAGAAGCCTGGTAGCTACTATCTCTCGTATCGTATCTCATAGATACTTTCGCTCATATTTCCTGCTGCTAAGCTGGCCCTCTTGGACGCTGGCAGGTCAATAGCCAAGCCGAGAAGCAATTTCCAAAACATCGAACTTGCCAAATCCGCTTTGATCCCCCACATGGATGTCATAAAAAATTAAGTGAATCCCGAGCAGTAGCTATCCTGGAAGATGACTAGGACCAGGACCAGGACCAGGACCCGTGGTGTCGCATCTGGCCAAATATTTGCACTGACAAAGGCACTCGAAAGCCCGGAATCCACTTGTGTGCGCTTCGTCAATTTGCCATAATTTCAACGCCTATCTATTCCCGACCCACCCTTTTTGCGACTTAAGTGTGCATTTAATTTTGCTCAAGTGTATTTAAAAAATATATGTATATTGAAAAAGAATGTACTCGAGAGCACTTGCTGACAGCTCTTTGTTTGCTTTGTTTCTGCTTGACACGCGACAAGTGAGCGCCGGCCGAACCACCGCGGAAAATCCTTACAGGGGTGGCTTATGCTCCTGAAAATCAGAGTGACAAGATAATAAATAAATATCAAAATATGTCATAAGAAGAGATTTTCAACAGCTGAGGACGAAAATTTGAGGGGTGTTGGGTTTGAGAGGTTGGAAAATGGTGGGAATTTCAAGGCTCAGCTGGTGTTGAGTTGAGGTTTTGAAAGTGTTTGTTAAATCCCTTTTTTTATTCAGAGAATATTTAAATGTTGTTAAGAATTGTGTACTTTTTTAATTTTATATCTCAGTAAACTGTTTATATTTAGACTTAAATATTAATTACTTTAAAGTCTACAAAATAATATCAAATAATATATTAATATCTATAGATATTCCTGGTTTTTCTTAAGCCCTTTTCTATGATCCCCTTTACTCCCATCTCCCAAATAAAGAAAGATATTCCCCTCTCACCAGTTATTGGTTTTGGTAGAATGTCCACAAAGGCCATAAAGAAATCTCAGCATCGATGACAGCTTTGAAGTGCGAAACGAGCTCAGATGCCATTCAGCTTACTGCAGGATGTGCAGGACTTGAAAGGGGTTAAATGACAAGGAACCCAGAACTGCGAACTCGGAACTCCGAGCTCGGAAACTACCCCAAAGGACTGCGCATCAGCGTCAAATTGGAAATGCTTGTCATATCCTTCATTTATCCGCCTTGATACATGGATTTTTCATTTTTATGCTCGTCACCCGCACACACATGTAAGCAGTTTCATAAATTATTTGTCACAATTAATTGAATTGTGTCCGTGTCCGCCTCCCTTTTGCACCTCCTCCTGCATCTGCAGACTTTTCTCTATATATAATTTTTTTTTCTGGAAAAAATCCTGGGCTTTGCGAACCCCCGCTGAACTTTTGGCCGGCAAGTCTTGCACATTTGCAGGAGTTTTGGTGAAACTTTGTCACCACTAAATGAGCCACGGGGGCGGACACCGAGGACACCAAGGACACCGGGCACAAAAGGATGCGCCTCGCTGTGTCCTGGCAAATAATTTGATGAGATACGACATATGTGCAAACAACTTTTGTGCGGTGCTTCATATAATTGAAAATCATATTCACGCAGCCAGGACCAAAGCCAAGGGAAAGCAAAGGAAGTTCTGACTCCGACTTCCCCTTTTCGCAGATCCTGCGAGCGTTATGTTTTGCGGGGCAATTTAGAGGCCAATATCCTGCTGTGAAATATGCGGTGATTCCGTCCAGACCTTTTGTTCCTTGGCGGCTGGTGTTTCTGTGGGCTGCATTAGGCGCTGGATTTAGCGCTCAGAAATGATTTATGATTATGACAAATTGTTCGGCAGCAAGTGAAATATCTGAGCCAGAGGGGTGGCAAGTGGCTCTCGGCAGGAGAGGAGCTTACCACAGATTGCTGCAAGGAGTTCTAAAGAATGATTAGGTCGCCTTTGAATGAAGATTCTTTAAGGACTTTAGATATAAGTATTCATGTATTTAAATAGCGGGAAATACATTAAAATATATTAAATTAGACATTTTATTATTAAATTTTCTAAGAATTTTAAACATTATTAAGTGTAGTTTTAACTCTCTTGCACACTTTCCAAAACGCGCGGCTGATTTCCAATTTAAAGCTAAAGAAAGAATCTGGAATAACCAATTAATACAATGTTTTAGGCAATAAACCATTCAACGAATGCCGAAAATTGTGATCTGAGACCCTGTCAATCTCATCAGCCCAGAGGTGAGGGCTCTTTTACGAGTCTTGGCCCCAATTTCCATGTAAAAGCAATATATCAAAGGGAAAGGGAAAGACAGAAATCAATGCAACCATCTAAGGCAGCCATTCAAATACTATATATATACATATAGAAGTATATATTTTATGGCTCGAAATGCAAAGTGGAGGAATGGAAATAAATCAGAATGAATAAAGAAACTAAAGCCGAGCGCAGAGCGAGCCGTGCAATTAATGCTGATAATAATCAAATAATTAACTTTCTTAATTGAAAACAATGAAAAGAGTTTTTGTTTTTTTTATGCCTCCAGAAATGTTTTGGTAACATTAACACCCGGCCAAGGCGACGACAAGGGGCCGACATTAGGGCGCTGGCATTTGTCTCTAACTTGGCCCAAAACGCCGGTATCTCTCACTTCCATCTAACTGCTGAGTTTGAGTCTATTAAATTTGAGGTTCTTTAAAAGTGCATTAAAACACTGGCGCAGACAATGGAGCCCGTGGTCCAAACCAATCATAAAATGCTTAAATATTTATTTTATCCAGGGAAAAATAATAAAAATCGATGCCATACGGCGGCTAGCTCTGGGCCATGGCCATAAAAATGTGACAAGACATAAAGCAAATGTCCACAAACACACGCGTAGGGGATGCACTTGCTATAGGCTAAGAATATTCGGTTGGATACACTTGAAAAATTAGTTTTCATGTTGGGGAATTTAATTTTTACTGTAGCATCAAAAAAGCGTTTGGGAATAGTTTAATTTAAGCTCTTAATTGGGCATTAAAATCAACCAAAAGTATTATTACCTCTCTATAATTGTATTAAAATTAATTGGTAAATTTTTTACAGTGCTTAGTTTAAGGCCTGCCCCGAAGGACCGTCCACAAGGAAGCATCGAGCAGGAATACAATAAATTACTTGACGGAAAATATTGATAAGGCGACACAGTGCGACGAGCCTACACCCAGATGATCCCGAAACCATCCTCGGCCTTGCCTCTGCTGCTGCTGCCTTTTTATAACCCATCTCGTCCCTTGTCTGGACATTGTCGCCAAAGATGACGCATGTCCCACTCACACAGGATGACCAACTGGCCTCAAGAGTCCCCGTTCTGTGGGCAGAAAGAGACGGCTGGCGGTGAGCCTTAAATGAAATGAGTTAAACGGGCAGGTAAGCCGGACTACGCAGCCTGATAAGAGCTCCGATAGACAGACGCCGGACATGGACACATGGACTCACGAACTGGTGACTTACATATTGAAATTTGTCAAACTCTGAAGGGGTAAAGGAGTGAGAAAGGAGACTAATTTGAGGGACTCTATAAAGGAAGTTACCTGTTATTGTGCAAACTATATTTGATTTGTAGTTTTTCTTCAGTTTTCTAAACTTTGCTTTCCTTTCTTTTAATAATTTATATTAATATATTCCCCAGCATGAGTCAGAGAAACAAACAATGCTAGTCATTCTTATTAACTTAATAAAATAAATTCAAGCGAGACTTGTTTTCATATTCGTTGAATATGGATATTCGCAATATGAATGGCTTGTGGCCTGAACTTGTTTCTGTGATCGCAGATAAGATTCGCCAAATGATGGGAATCGAACAACAAAGGGCAGTCGATGTTAAAGCTTGGATTACGCAGAACTCCGTACGGAATCCAAAGGTTGGGGCATAAAAATTCATGTCGCTGGCGGAGATCCGTGGACGATAAAACAAATTAGCACCTCGATTGATTCGGCTTGGGAACCGGGGGCCTCGACTCCACTGGACTGGACTGGACTGAACGACTTGTAATAAACTAATAATTTATAAATACCATTTGATATTCAGCTGGCATAAAGCTGCAGAAATAATTCCCATGACCAGGCCGGGCCGGCGTACAACAAATCAACCGTTCCCGTCCGGATTTTCGACTCGAATCGTATCGAACAAATGCAAATAAAGCAACGATTTCCCAGCACGTTCGCGCAGAAGCAAACCCATTAATTAAATCCCCCCGTATACCCCATAAGCCATACAAATTTTGCTTTATGGGTATAGTCAGAGTTATCCGGCGCAATTAGGCTTTAGGGTTATAAGACCCGAAACATTGCCGGCCAATTGGCGACAGTGTCGCATTAAAATTACAGCCGCAAACCTCGGTGCAGGTATCGCACAGAAGATAGACATCCGATAGATACGCCGGCAGATAGATAGATATATATAGATAGATAGATGGATGGGTAGATGGATGGCTAGATAAATAAAGGTTCAATTTTCCGTCATAAAAATCATTAGAAACGTGATTGAAATCTGTGAGAACAGTGCTGGCAGCGCCAGGCGACATATCACACCACGAATATGTCGAAAACGTCTGCGCATGCGCATGTCGAGTTGGAGTTAATACACTGGGAACAATTAATACACTCTGTTGAGTGTTTATTTTTAATAGAAATCTAAAAAAGTACCTAAATTATATATAATTATTTAAAATAAAAATAAAGGAACATATTTATATTTTAAATGATTTTCAATGAATCAAAAAAGTCCTTTCTTGGCATAGTTTTCTTCTCGTAAAGACAGCCTTAGACTTTACGCTCTCTTCTAACTTTACTTTGAGTGTACTGTGCCACAGGTCGTATCTCACGGATACCTTCGACTTGGCAATGTTTGTAGCTGCTTGTCCCTGACACTTGAGCAATAATAATTGTCAAAGCTCTGACTCGCGTTGACTTATCGCGTGTATCTTAGCGCTCGGGCCTCCTGGAGGTGCCACTTCATCCGCCGAACTCGATGGGTTTGTCAGAAGACGCCGCTGGCGCCGCCGGCCCGTGGTTAGTCTTCAATACCAATTAGTGCCACTTGGGGGCAGGGAAATATGTACATGAATTCATTTAAATAGCCGCCAGTAGCATAAGCACCCACTCATAAAGCCAATTTGTTGGTTAACCATAAAAAAAAAGTGATCGCCACGAAAGTAACACGCGTAACCAATTGCCGACCAGCTTTCTCAGGGAGGTATTAAAAATATTTATGGGTTTATGGCCAGGAATTTTCAATTACAATTCTAGTAAATATGGTTGAAGTCTAAGCATTCTAAATAATTAGTTTTAAAAGGTTTTGAGGAATGCGGATTTAGTTTGAGATATATTTCCAACTAGAATTTCGTATTCAATCCTAAATTAGACTTCATTTTCCCCTCTTTCTTTAAGGTACTTCCACAGCCATCATAAAAATATTAACAGCACTTGCAGCATATGTACATAACTTTCCCTAGTTAATGGGCCTCGAAATTTGGATATTCGGAATGCATAAAATTTACGATATTTACCTTGTGCTTAGAGAGGCAATTGCAGAACGAATTTAATAATGTAAACAAAATGCAGCATAGAAGTGTAAGTGCAAGTGGAGGTCCCAAGTATGAGCCAGTTGGATCCACAAGATAGATGGCAGAGTGCTGATGCTGCAGATGCATCTGCAGCTCAGACTCGAATATTGTAAAAAATTATTGTTTACAAATAAAAAGAGGAAAAAAAAGAAGGAAAACGAAAGCCCAACGAGCCAAAGAAGACACATAAAAAAGGCAAAGGGAACGTGTGCTGTCAGACGGAATAGAATCCGAACTGAAGCCGGAGATGCAGGGCCACAATTTGTTTTCATCCATCGAGAACTGGTGCATGCAGCTCGATATGGTTCGAAGGGGGCGGCAGGAAGGGGGCTGGCTGCCAGGTGATGTGGCGCAAATGAATTGTATTGGCAGCTGGCAGACGGCGCGACGTCCTCGCCAGCAGTAGCAGTTGTAAAATGTTGAGAAGACAAAAAAAGAAAAAAACAGAAAATAGAAACACACACAAATAAATGCATTGATTATAAATTTATGCGAGTGCATGGCGAAAATCGTCGCTAATTAATTGAACTTTTCATAAAACTCCGTTCGACAGATTGTCGTACTCGTATCTGCACTCGTATGCGCATTTGTATCTGACACTCCCGAGATACTCGCCACTTTCCACCGTCGCTCTCGGGCTTGTATCTGAAGCGAGCCAATGTCTCACTCGGCCAGTCGCGATGCTCGATGCTTGATTACTAATTGCAGGCACTGCAGCTCTTTTTTATTTCGTTGCAACGAGGGTTGATTGAGGGGTTTTCATTAACAGAAATAATAAAATAATAAAATATTTCACGAGCTTTTAAGGCCTCATATTGAATGAGTTTAATAATAATTTGATAACTATTTGAAGAACCTCTTCATTAACACCGCAGACTCTTCACTCAAACCTCGGAAAAGCATTTCCCCCTCGTAGTTTTCCTCCCATCCCCAATCCCAGTTGATTGCTGCGACGCAGGCTGGACCTCCGGCATTCGGTATTCGGAACTCGGAGCCAGTTTCCACTTGCCATCTCCGGCGGGATTGGGACTGGGACTGGGTTGGCAAGCCAAGGCAAGGTAACAGGAAAATCCGATGTAACAACAAGTAGATTTACAATTTGTGATACTTCCCGTACTTCAACAACTAAATAAATATTCATCTATCGATGTGGATTGCTCTCGCTCTTCCTTTCGCTCGCCTTTCGAGGAGCGAAAAAATCATGTCAGGCGTCAATTTGAAAATGTTTAAGTGATTTGTTTACACGCGGCAGCGTCTATTAACGAATTTATGGTAAACAAAGGGAAGTCGTTTGTTCCGAGGCCCTCGAAAGTCAGCCTGCCACCCGAAATACCACCCCAACAACTCTGTTTGCTCGATTTCTTTTCTTGAACTCACTTCGGACAGAGCCAGCAAGAGAGATACAATACACTTCATAAAATATTAATCTGCTGATTTATGAGTCTATTTTCCTTTTTTATTGAACAGTGCTGGTAGCCAGATCGTGGTGGGGGTGATGGGGCTGATACTCACTCGTAGTTTCTCATCTGCAACGGGCCTTTGTTTATGCTGTCGATCGGGGGAAGGAGGATGCATCCCAAACAAGAGTAAACAAGGTGATACATGGTTCAACCTGGTAGCAAGGGATACTTTTAACCATATAACCTTAACATTACAGAGACATTTGGTGGAAAACTGTCATAAAAAAAGTTAAAACATATTCTTAATTTACTTTATTTTTACTGGTATATATTTTATAACAAGGAATAATTAATTTCCTTGCTAATATTACTATAAAGTAATTCAGTTTTAAGAGAGACAGTTCACTTTTCCCACTTTATCTTTAGTTCAGAATAGTTTCCTCAAGATCCTTTCCCATTTTCAGCTATTTATTCCAGAAGACAATTTATTTTTAAACTCTCCTTAAACAAAACTGCCTTTATCATCTTTCACTACTCTTAGTTTATAATAATCATTGTTCAATAACTTGGGGAATATGGAAAGTCTAGCATTCTTGCCCCAAGCACCCAGATTTGATTGGTGTCGTGCTGCGATTTGCGATATATCTTCATTAGATTCAACCTGGTGATCATCCGGCTGCCGCCGATCAAACGCTGGCCGATGTCTAAATTTACTCAAGTTCACTTTGAACTTTTCAAGAGGAATCCGTGCGATTTATGGGGGCCTCCCAGCTTCTGGCCATCTTTAATCTCCGCCGATTTGACGGAAGACCGCCCGCCGGGCTCGAACGCTGGATGAAATATGAAATGATGACACGGGGCGTGTCGGATTGGATCAGAGTGTTGAACTCTGGGAAAACTACAAGATCTCTATATGCAAATAGTCGCACATAAATTCTGGCATTTAGCGGCAGGACGGGCGTGGATAATATGGCCAATGGGATAGATAATTCATCTGCCAAATTGCCAACGAATTACAAATTAATTTGGAGGCTCAAGGCGGCAGCCATGAAATTAAGCATTTTGAACGCGCGAAAATCGGGCGAAATTGAATATTCAAAAATCGGCCGAACAAAATAATAAATATCGCGGAACTAATTGAACCAGGGCCAGGGCCAGGAGCTGAGTCAATATTTGCATAAATTAGCGACGCTCCGTGGGCCTCACGTGCACGGCCAGACAATGGCAATAAGTTCCTTGGGCATCCCCCTTCCTCGAAACAGGAGGAGGAGGAGCGGGATGCATCCCTTGTGGAAGGCCGGATACCGGAACTTGTTTGTTGGCTTAAGCCCTGGGTGTCCTTGTATCCCTTTTCGACGGGTGTAATTCTGCGGCAGCGTGACCAATTAATTTGATTGTAAAATGTGAAATTCGTATTAAAATCAAATACAACAAAAATGACAACGCGTATGACGGGAATATTAAAAAGGATGCTGATGCTGGTGAGGATGCGAGCCACCACCGATTGAAGGCAGGCAGCAAGGAGGACAGGAGCCACCCCAAGGATGCTGTCGCTGACTTTAAAGTCACGCACGGAGTTTGCGCGATTTTTATGATAATTTCTCACAGCGATTGGGTCTCGTAGTCGGCCATCGCTGTGGATCCCATAGCCTCTCACACCGTTCTTATTTTCATTTCCATTTTCCATTTGAGTTTTCACTACCGCTCCTCTTTTTTTTTGCTTCCAGAACCCAAGGCAGTGAGGCAGATAATGCCGCCGGGGCAAAGGATATTTTCCGCTTGACTTTTGCTTCTTTTTCTTTCATTTTTTAATAACAATGCGAAATGCGCAGGTTCGTAATTCGATCGAATTGCTGAGATGTGAAAAAGGTTTGACCCGACAGGGATTTCTTTTTCCTTTATTTTTTTTTTTTTGCTCCTGGTTTTTCGGCTGTCTGCGTTTTATGTCTCGTCATCGTCGTTATTGGCGGAAAAGTTTTCAGTTGAATTAACTATTTGCATATTTCGTGAAATTAACGATTGGAAGAATTAGCATAACTTTGGGTTCAGTCAGGATACACTCTGAGGGGAGTGAGGATAACTCATGGCGTTGCTACTTTAGTGGCCATAAAAACAGGATGAAAGCCAAAGGGGTGACAACTAGGGGATGGGTTCGTCTTTTGATTTAAAAAGTGGAGATTTATTTGCTTAATTTTTCAGATATTAGAAGATTTACTATGGCTAAAATATAAAATTTAAAAGAAAGAGGTTTATATTGCATAAATATGATGTTAAATATTATACTCCTTTTGCAAAACTTTCAACGAATATTATTTCTCTTTTCTAGAAACAAAATTATCCCAACTTCTTCCCATAAAGTTCACAAGCCAATGTCATGTACCATCAACATAAATGGACAAACTATAGTGCTGAATTCCAGTTATTGACACAAAACGAGCTCTCGAGCTCGTTACCCATTTGCTACGTCAACAGTCCTGCAGTGCAGGTCCTGCCACATTCTTGGAGCGCACAACGAAACAAAGCCCGGGCACGGACGTGTGCATTATCCTGGCAGGAAGTTATGAGCTCTGAATAAAATTCACTTTATATGCAGACCAATAATATTTCCATTTGGCGAATTGCCCCGGCCAACCCCGGCCACGTCCTGTGTGTGCCAGTATGTCCTGGCTAGAAGTGGCACAGCGGTAGTAAAGAACACAGCGGTTTGATTGTGATATCTCCCAAAGGACCCTCCGGTGCCGGTGCCGGTGCCGGGCTCCTTGGCCAGCCCGAATTTTCATGGCATATGACTTTATGAATGTGAGCCGGCGAAACAAAGACATTTGGTGTGAAGAAATCCGTTTTGGCACTTTCCCGGAAAATTGCCCGAGAATTGTTATGTGCACTCCGTGACTTCCGACCTGCAGAATATATATTCCAAGGCTTTAAGTTAGTCCGCAGTCAACTTTAAGGCCGGACAACCCCTTTCTGTTCTATTTTTTGGTATTTTCCTATGGAACCCTTCGCTGCAGACCTGCAATTATGGCTCGGCATGGTCATTAAATCATTCATTCCGGGCCATTTAATAATTTTCGCAACAAAGCTCGCTGCTCTCGATATGAATGGCGTTACGGAAATGATAGAAGGGCGTGCGCTGCTGGCATAATAATTCATTAGTCCTTCGAGGAGAGCGCGCAAACCTGGACCTACGGCGAAACAATAACTTAAATGGAGAAGTTTCTGGCGCCCAGCCCACCATGTCCTTCAATCAGCGGCCACAAAGGACCGAATAAGAGGGTTCCAAAGCGGGCAGAAGGTCAAAAATGATAAACGGATATGGGCAAAGGATATTATTTCGCTTCCTCTTCCGGCGACCGTTGAATAATTGCAAGTCGCAAGGACCAAGGCCCAAGTTCTGCACAACAATTGCAGGATCCTGCAAAGAGTTTAAGCTGTCAATATTTTGACTTTTCCTGCCCGCCTTTGTGAAGTGGGCGTATAATTAATGGATCTACCCCCGGACGACGTCTGTGGGGTCCCGGGTCCCGTCAATGGCAAAATATTGTGAATTGTGAATGCGAATTGCGAACTTTTTGTGGGGGGTTTCCTCGTCGGCAGAAAGGGTTCGGCTCTATTGCTTTATTTATGGCGAAATAAATTGAAATGTCAACCCGGCTGGGCGGGGTAATATCATATTCGGCCTCAAACTATGAGTCCTTCGCCTTCGCATTGTGTCAGCCGGCAATTTCATACTCCATATGGGTCGACTCGAGCAGTTCCATTATGTTTATTGCGGGTCCGAGTAGTCCTCGCCTTCGGTCGGTCAATGGAGTTCAATTACACTTTTGAAGAGGCCGCCATAAAGGATCCGGCATTGTCCTACTGCCTCAAGTGTCCTGGCTTTCTGGGTGGAACCCAAGACTATAACCATAACCCAGCTTGGACCCTTTAACGATGTGCCAAAGGGTCACAGGGTTGGCCTTTCTCCACGAACCACGAACCAATTCATTAGCGAAATTTTTCGGATGGATACAGTAGCTTTTTTCCAAGATACTTTATCTATAAAACTTGTATCGGGGATTTTCCAGTCCTAATTGCCATGCACAACGCTTGGCTGTATATGTCGCACAATATATCAAATTGTTATGATTTCTGGCCCAGCCCCAGTTCAAGTTGGGGAGCGGTGGCAGAGAAGCCTGCCTCGAATTTGGTAGTTAGAGCCATGAATTTATGATATTAATGCGTGATTATTATGAGCCTCCCACTCCGGCTCCCAGGTGAGTGGTGGGTGGGGCAGGTGGGTCGACGTGAGGCGAAAGTCTAATGATATGAAATATGAAATTTGATTTTATGGCTTCTGATGTGTCGTGTTATGAGTACGCGAAAACACGACACTGGCTACCTGTGCGGGGCATGTAATGAGCTTGTAATTTATGAACACATGAGGCATAATGTGATGGCAATCGAAACATAGATTTTCAATCCATGTCAACAGCTGTTTGTGTCTAAATTGCGTACTCGAAAATATGTGTGGGTCCAAACGTGGGGCAATTACCACTTTTCACTTTATTCAATCATATATTCTAATGATATTTTCTTTATTCGAAATGAATAAATTATTATTTTGAATGCAACGCTCATTAAAGAAGAGTGAAAATGGGTTTTCACGCTTTGAATAATTTAAAAAAAATCTATTTGAGGTGATATTTATTGGACCTTTTATTAGCATAACTTCATCTTTGATAAATTTGACGTTTAATATTATTTATCTTTTATAATTTAGACCTTTAGAATTATTTGCAGACCTCTTTAAGCCCCTTTTATATGTTTTGAAATCGCCAGAAAATGCCCTTTGTGGCTGACTTATAGATTCCACTCTGACGATACCAGTTTTGCATTCATTTCGAGCTAATTCATTTTCAATTCTGATTCCACAGTGCGAATCGTACGTGCTGCAGAATGTGGCAAAGCTGTGGCAAGGGCATTGCCGGCTTGCAGCAAAAACAAAATAGAAAATAGTATAAAAAGAGAGAGAGAGTTTTGCACAGTCCGCAAATTATGAGGAATTGTGTCTAGGCTAGGCCCTCGGCCAAAATGCAAATGCAATAGAACCGAGCTGTGTGTCCGCGTCCGCAGGGCTCATAAATATGCATTTCAGATGCGGCTCCCTGGCTCCATTGTGCCGCTCGGCCACATATTAGTGGCAAATATTGCTGGTCGCAGTCGAGGCCGCGTTGTGAAAATGAAATGAAATTTTCATTTATGTTTGCGCCGCACAACGCTTAATCAGACACTTGCAACACTTGTCGGTCAGAGTCTGTCGCGAGCTGTATTATAATGCAAAACAGATGACAATTATTGCGGCTAGCCTTTTGTGGCATCAATGGGGTGTACATATAGTTATGGGTTATATCTGATCGGGAGTTATGGAATGCATCCAATTGGGGGGAAGATACTAACAATGGGTGTTGTTTAACAGGAATATATGTGTTTGTTGTGTGCTGATTTAATTCACATAAATTGAGTTACGATTAATAAGATGACAAAGAAAAGAAGGATTATTTTTCTAGGAGAAGCAGTTTGATTATAGCATTAAATTCAATATTATTAGTTACCGAAGTAAGCTGAATTTCCTGCTATAATTAAAATACGTTTTAAAGGTTCGTTCTATCAGACTTTCCGTTTAAATAAATGTTTTCCAACACCTTTTTAAATACCCATAAAATCACATTATATAATTCCTTAAATTTCGTCCTTTATAGTTGCCATTTTCCAAAGTTTCGTTCCCCATTCAGGTATCATTCAAACAGCAATCAGTCTTACCTGATACTTGGCTACGAAAAATAAACTTTTTGAATTGTGCAGTGTCGCCCTATCGTCGTCGCCATCTATCTGCCTGCCGAGGGGTTTAGTTTGGTGAGTTGCTGCAATGAGCAAATAAATCCACCGCATACAAAAATTTATAACGCCAACTTTTCTCATTAAATTTTATAAAAGGCGGCATATTTTAAACTTTTTTTTCGACAATAACGGCATTATCTCACCTGGCCAAAAGCAGGGCGCAGAGTCCCGGGGCATTGCAGTAGTTGAGAGTGAGAGCACTCAGGCGGCAACGAAACTTAATTTCTATTCATTTGCTAAAATTCATTCACCGAGCGAAGAGGGGGAGAGAGAAGGAGCTACTGCGGTACATACACGGAGAAAAAAGATTTACTTAATATGAGTCTAATAAATTCAAGTATATCTCAGAGAGATCTAGCACATTATAAAACTCTCCCTGAAAAACAAACTTTATTTAAAGATGCTTGTTGTATATGTCCTTAAATATAATCTTTAATATTAGTTTATTATTTATCTCAGTGTACATATAACCAAGTGTGTGTAATGAGTGTGTGTGTTTTTGTGGGTGAGGGGGCCCGGGGCGTGAGCGGGATTGGCAAGCAGTCATATTGGCAGCGGAAATGGAAGCGAAACTTTTGTCTTCACACTCGTGGATATAATGCCACGACAGAATGGATGAAATTAAGAAAACTAAAGGTAAGCAGATTAAAGAAGCTCGAACAAAGCGGGCTTGGCGGGGCGAGGGGGGGGGGGTTACTAGTGGGGGGTTGACGGGCAAAAAATAGTTTTCCAATTAAACTTTATCCTTTTGCTTTAATTTACCGGTTTCATGCCTTGTCGCCTCTTTCAACCGCAGAGTTGAGCCAGAGAAAAGCGAACAGAATGCCGAAATCCCATTTTAAAGTTTGCCATTTTCCATTTCCCAATGTCTTTCCCCTCTCCCAAAAAAAAAAAAACTAAGATTTCTTATTTGACTGCATCTGATTCTGCAAAAGTTTTTCAAGATTCTGATTCGAGGCCCAAAAACTGACAAAGGGATAAGCACTGTGCACGGCCACCAAAAAAAGACGACAAAAAAAAACCAAAACTCAAAACCCCGAAAGAAGATCGAAATGAAAAGAAAGAAGCCAAAAAATGTGAACATTTTTCTCCCAGAATTGTTTCATGTATTCCCAATATTAATTTGGTCAATTTATATTTTATTTGGAATTTTTAAATTGGTAACGTTTTTCGGGCACATATCGCGGCGACCCATCAGGCCCGAAGGATCACTCCAGCGGATATCTCTCCGTCTCTGGTTCTTCCCCCACTCCTTAGTCCTGGGTAAACTCTTTCCAATGCCTGTGTGTGTGCGTGTTAAGTGGCTTAAATGGATCCGGGATCCGAAATCCAGATTGTCATAAAGAAGGGCGTGCCGGGGGTGCTGCTCCCACACACATATTGAATATGGTCACTGTATTCTTTGAGATTTCTTGGATAAAAATGTGACTTTTGTTCTCTTTAATTCTTAATTTATAAATACACTTTACAAATTTAGATGTATTTTCTGTAAAATTTAAAGTTTTCGGTCAGAAATAAAGTATTTTTAAAGACACCTACTTAATTTTCTTCTCTGAAAAATGTGATAATGCCCAACCAATATTATTTTAATCCCTAAAAATGTATGCAGTTTTTTATATATATTTTTTGTCCAGTGCTTTCATTGTTATGGTTATGATATTGTTGCCGCCTTTTGCTACTGCCTTCTGCCGGCATCCGCATATGAATCCATCCATCCAAAACAGCAGCCGCCGCAGCAGCGTTTATCCTCGCAGAAGGGCAGAAGGGCAGCGGACGTGGACCCTGGTCGGGCCTCATCTCGTCTCATCTGTGCTGTGCCCAGTAGCATGCCAGATAAATCAATGTGTCAACACCTCTTTTTGTGCTGTCAGTTTTTTATGGTTTTCGATGATATTTCGCCTATTGTCAGGCCCGGCGACGCACGCGGTCGCTGGTCGTGGCCAGTTTGCCTGCTGTCCGCTGGCCCATTTGGTTAAATCGGCTTCGAGTTGGAGTTGGAGTTGAAGAAGGAGCAGGAGCAGTAGTCTCACTTGGAGTCAGAGTCAGTAGCTGCTGACATGGCCATCGCTCAGCGCTTTTTGTCTGGCCTTTAGCACAAGAATTATGGGTGCCCCCTTCCAGCTTAACCCTTTTACCCGGCCGGCCCCGGCCAATGATGGAAACATTTCCAGCGATGTGCGGCATCCACTGGCACTCGTACTTGCCACTGAAAACTGAAAGCTGCAACTGGATCAATTTCAGCGCGCGGAGAATCGTCTTCCGTCAACCTGTCCCCTCTCCTTTCCTTCGGCCTCGGCGGTCAGCCTTGCGAAATTTGAATTGTCTGCTTTTTAGCGAAGATTTATGGCAGTCTCGTTAAATTTTAATATAAAATAAAAGTTTTTAGAAATCATGCGAACGTCGGAGGGGCCGACATTCTGCCGAAGTCTGCTGCTCCTCTCGGCCTCGATTGACATGCAAAGCGAATTAGCTGGCCGTAAATCGAAGGCAGTCCCGAGTTGAGTTAAAATTTCTGCAATTATTACAAATTTACAAGTGGCCAACAGCTGGCGGTCGTAAAAACGTAACTCATCTGTGGGAAATGCGGCTCATCGGTAGCTTCAAACTCCTTTGGCTTCGTTCTTAGAGAATCTCATAAAAGACAGGTCCTAAATGATGTAGTTTCAGCTTTTACAGGGTTTACTTAGGATCTTTGGTTGTGATTGAGAAGAGGTTCCTTACTAGTGAATTCATTCAAACGAGGCCATTAAATTAGTTCAGGTTTTAAGGGGGGATACCCAAGGATATTTAGATATGTATTGTTAGCATAATTGTTCTTAATACTTCTTCATATAATCTGAACATGAATTTATTAATTCAATGCAACGGATTAGGTTTTGGATCGCTGTTTTCAAAAGTACGCAAAATTACTTTAATTTCACTTTATAATTTTGTAATTACATGTTACTCTGTCGTACTTCAAAAACCCTGAACAAGATCATCCGTTTCGCTTTTTCCTTTGATCCATTGATCGATTACCTGCGACTCCCAACCACATCGATTACACAGCCTCACCTCAGTTTTTTTTTTGTCCAACCTCTTTGCCAATTGCCTGACAAATAAAAAATAATTAGGCATTTAGCACGAAAGCCAGAGAAAAAGTCCAACGCTAACGACGACCGACCGGCCGAGGAATCTCGAAAAAGTTCAAATAACTCGAGAATTGTAACAAATCATTGCTCTGCAGCCGCTCTGATCGCTGTTCTTGTCGCTGTTCCATTCGCCATAAATGCGAGCGTTTATGAAACATAATTTGATCGGAGCAAATGCCTCGGTGTCGCATTGACGTTGACACCGAGCCGACGGACAAGATGTCCAGATAGGGAAGAGACTTCTCCAGGGGGGACCGAGAGATCTCCCGGCATCGGGATGGCTTTGAAAGACCGCCCCGAAAAACTGCGGAATCAAAACTCCAAGACGGCTTTCTTCTTTCCGCCCCAAAAAGTCTTTCAGCTCGTTTAGCACTCATTTGTTGGGGAATATATGGGTTACAGTGGGGTTTGCTTAAGTTAAATTTGAGTTGATTTGAGGAAGATCCGGGATATGAATTTTATATATGAGAGTTCAAACATTCTATTTTTTAATACAAGGGTTCGTTTTTATTGTCTACTTTGTAGATATTTTTATATTTTGTAATCTTAAGGAGTTTATTTTATCATCTTCTGTGAAACATATTTTACGTTTTCTTCTTCAAAAGTTAGGCCTAAAGATGGTTGTGTCTTCAGAAGATTGTCTGTACTTGTTGTAGCTGATTCTGGTGGTGCCCCTGAAGTGGTTGTGGCTACTGGTGGAGTTGCTTCTGGTGGAGTTGCCACTGCTGTCGTGTCGGTTCGTGTTGACGACGTCGACGACAAATAAATTGCGATTAAAATGATTAATGCTCAACGCACGGCGCAATGTTAATTGCCACCGCTCCAAACTCCGCTCAAAGACCCGCTCTGAGCTGCGATCTGGGGCTCAGCAGCTATGTGGATATATGGCTATATGGTTGCTATTTGCATAAATTTGTTTTGACGCTTGTAATGAGCTGTTTGTGGCATTTTCACTGGCCACTATCGGAAGCGTTTTATCGGAGAGACTGCGGCCGAGACAATAATTTCCATGTTCGTTTTTTAATGTTTTTCTCGGCATCTTCTCGCATCGGAGTTTTTCCTTCGCCGGCATACATATTTGGAATTATTATTAAAGCATCTTCAGGCGGTGAGGTTTGGCTAATCGGCAGCTGGCCATCGCTTTCGAACGGAAGTTGCCGGTTTTGGTTAAAAACAATTTTGGGATCGGATCCACATGTATCCACTCTCTGGCTGAATGAAATTCATAAGCGCCAAGTGCTACTTATACGAAAATTTGCTGGTCATTAGCGATTGCACGATCAGATAGAGAAGCTATGTTTATTTATTTTTTGTTTGCTTTGGGAAGAAGTTGTTCTGCGAATTGGGTTGCAAAAAAAAAAGTTGCGAAAGAATTAAGAAAATATATGGCTAATTTAATATATGATAATGAGAAGAAACTGTTTGCTTAGAGATGTTTAAAGTACTTGTATTTGATTTCTCTCCTTTCTTAGTTGAAAAATTCTTTAATTTGCTTTACAAAATGAGAATTGTTTTTCTGAATAATATAAAAAAGTGTGGAATATTTTCTTATCCTATAATCCTGCTCAGAATAGGTTTATTGCAATGAACTAAAAACTAATTACAAAATATATTTGTTTTACTATTTCTTAAATTAAAATAGCTACAGGTATATTAGCTATATCTGCCAATCCCCATTCTCAAGTGGGCGTTAGTTTGAGCCTTTCAAATGTTATGATGGGTATATGGAAATACATATTGAAACGATCCACAATTTGTCAACGAAACATGGGGCATTTAGGCATTCAGTCGGAACACGATTGAGGCCTGTTCCCAAAGCGATCGCTGATCGCTTCATTGATATGTAAATCGCATGTGCCCATATTGTTTATTGCCTCAGATGCCATGGCAAAAGTTGTTCAATATCTCTTTCTATATGGCCGCCAGCTATAAACATCTATCTATTTGGTGTCTATCGGGGATTTGGGTGTGTTCCGGCCGAGGGTCGAGTGGAAAACCATTCTCGTTGCTCACTCATTGGGTTTAGTTAGTCGATTTGGCGAGGGAGCCCGAACAATTGCAACAATGTAAATCAATCAACTTGCTGGCTATTGGATATTTTTATATTTAATTTAGTATTTCCGTTATTAAAATCAAAATAAAACCATTTAAAGCTCACCTGCACAATAATTTACAGGCTGCACCCCTAAAATAGCTGCCTGCCTGCCTGCCTGCCTGGCATTGTCGTTGATTTTGTTGCTGCTTACACAAGCAACACAGACGAAATTTATAATCACAATAACAGCAAAATGAACAATAATATTTGTTAACGCTCGAATAGAGACGCGCCCAATAATTTTATTGAATCCCCACACACACACACTCATATAAATCCAATTTAAAAAACAAAACACCATTGAAAGCAAAAGTGGAAGCGCACAGATACAAAGATAGAAAGATACACTTGCGGCACACAGTAGCAGAATGCCAAGAGTTTCAGATTCGATTCGTTTCGTTTCGTTTCGATTCGCGTGAATTTCGATTTTCATAAAATTAATGAATATTTAAATTGTGTGTTCCATGCAAAATGCCGCCGGAAACGCGCTTTGCTGGAGCCACCTGTAGTTGTATCTCGGCCGTTGTATCTGTATCTGTTTATCATCGGACTGGCTTGACTGGCCGGATGCTCACCCACACGCGCAGACCCACCAATATCTTTCGGTTCGATTCTGTAGATACTTTTGCATATATGTATCTGTAGATACATCGATTGGGAGACAACTGCGAGTCGCATTCTGATTTGGCGCCCAGCTAGATCTTTAGGTATTCGCCATGCTTTCTGGTCGATTAAAAATTATTCTCCATTTCGCTTATGCATACACAGCAAGAAATGTGATTTAATGGGATCAAATTAGCAGTTACGTTCTTAAATGTATCTGAATTAAAATGATATGTAAATATATTTATGATTTTGGGCTTACAAAGGTATAAAAAATATAGAAAAATTATATATTAAATTCGAAATACATAAAAGCACTAAAAAAGCTAATAAAATTTTTGCTGCAAAATATTACTAAACTAAAATATAGAATTCTATAGATACTTATTAAACTGAACTATTTTTTAACTCAAAAACTTGCTATTAAATATATTCAATAGTTAACATTTTGAGAGATTGTGATTTCATAGTTGAAAAGTAACTGAATAATAGAGATTTATTTTCCAAATTTTCAAGTGTAATGAAGATCTTTATTCTTTCTTTTTACCATTTGGGAGGGTCAGACATTGATTTGTAGAAATTTGTTTGGCCGCCGCCCCGTTGGATAAGCACATGAATGAGCTTCGATCACAATAAACAAACAGTTTCACAGTTAATAATTTGATCTTGTACAGATACGCACCGATACGCACTCGGTAATAGCTCCTTTGCTACATTTCCATCCCCTCTCGCTGGCTGTCTGATCTAAAAACAGATTTTTTCATTCATTGCTCCTCGACCGGACATATAGCCAGCCGCCCACGCCTGTTCGAGATTTGAGATCCGAGTCCCGATCGGCGCTTCCCGTCCCTCAATACATTTTTCCAATCGTCGACGATTTGTGACGCCAGTTTATTGCAAAGCACAGTGATTTGTACATCTTAAGAATGTACTTTTATAGTTTAGGGAATATATATTATTTTCTAAATATATGGATATATATTTTCTTTTATTTTTATAAAATAATAAAATAAAATAAATAAAATAATAATAAAATAATTTATCTTTACGTAATTTGAAAATAACATGTAACAAAAAAAGACTTCTTGTAACACATAATGTTTTGAAGTATTTTTTATGGCACTCTTCGAAATTTTTCTACTTATCATTCCTCTAAAATTATGTTTATCTTTTAGTTTAAAAAATATTATCTTGAACTTCCAATCACTGTGCCCAGGTGTAGGGGTAAAACATCATCATTGGGTGGCTCTGCTGATTTAGTTGAGGGCGGGACTTGGGCCAAGGGGTTTGCCATATAGCATAGATCACTTATTTGTCAGTCGTTTGGCCGATTTGTTTTTGTTTATTTATGGCCGATCTCCTTATGAATGAATGAATAATTACCTTAGTGGCAGTTGCTAGTTGTTTCAATTTGATGGATTAATGCCTTGTCCGTCCATGTTCGATACCAACAAAAAATCGGCCCCCATTTGAAGAGATGAGTTATGCAAACTTAGGATTCCCCTCGGGCCAGATGGGCTGATCGGTGGCCCAGGTGAATGTCTGGAGTCATTACGGAAAATTTGTTAAATTCTGTTTACTCACACCGCCTTCCAGATGCCTTGTTGACTATAATGAATGGGGAACTCGCTTTCCTCTGTTTTCCCCTCGGCTGTTGATCATTTGTTTGTCCAAACAGTTTTCCGCGATGACAGCGCAGTTATTTCCACCTTTGATGTTGCTGAATGGACTCTTGCTCATATCGGAGCAATATTAATTGCCATTATCCGATGATGAAAATGGTTTAGCTTCTGGCTAGCATACGATCGCACTGTTCCTTTGAACTGCGGCCAATCAAATGGCCAAGGTTTCAATGCAAACATTTTATGTTTATTTAGTATATTTTTTAGCCTAACCGATGAAAGGTGAAAACAAGGGATTTTACATAAATATCTGATTAGGGGAAATCTTAAGAATTCTTGATAGTCATGCCTAAAAATATATATAATTCATGCTTAAATTCATAAGTAATTCATACCTGAATTCATAGGTAATTCATGCCTAAGTATATATGTAATTTACCCTTAAATTCATAGGAAATTCATAAATAAACTGTTGTGAAAAATATTGCTTGTCTCCTTCGACAATTTCCGAAAGTAATTCATCCGTTTTGCCCATAATCTCACGCCAGTCCACCTGACGAACTCGTCGGCGACATTGAAATGAAAATTGCTGCGTAAATTTGTACAAGTTGGCAACATGTTGCCGGCGGCAACGATCGCTGGATGTAGTGACAATAATTGCAATGCAGTTGGCATGATTAAAGACCCGCGGCCCCGAGGTGGCCCAATGCGCTGCGATGACCCAGCTTGACTTGGTTCCTCTTCTTCTTTTTTTTTTTTTTGTTTTTTGCGGCAATAGAACCCAGAACCGAGTGCTGGATGGGCCGGAATTGCGGCTATTGTTCGGTGTCCGTGTCGCCAATGTCGCCGGAGTTGGCTTTAAGCATCGCCAAAGCAGCGCCTCTGCCTTCGCCTTCGCCTTCGATTGTCTTGTAGACGACGTTGTTCGAATGAAATTCACGGCTTGTATTTCGTTACGTTTCGTTTAGTTTCGTTTGCGACTTTTTGCTGCTGAACTCTGCAATTGCCGATGCTGCAGCTTTGTTGCACATAAAGAAAAGCGGAAAATTAGCAATGCTAGGAAGCTGTACTGCCAAGAAGTTATCTATGATTTAAAGAGTTTTGTTTAAATACGTTAATTATGCTCATTGAGCTTTGTGTGTTCCCTCAAGTTATGATAATACCTCTAAATCAATCAAAGAAATACACCCTAAATATTTGAACTTCTTACTGATTAATATTTATTGGTTAATATATTTATTATAATGCTCAATACCTTATTTTGCTGACATTTTCTCTCCGTGTGGTCATTGTTCTTTAGATTCTCTGGGAAAGCCAGAAGCAGCAGCAGCAGTAGCAATAGTCGCCTGCTAATGACAATCTCATAGACGTTTCCGCAGTTTGTCCAAGCTGTTTGTACTCTGTCCAAACGAACATGATTTGAAACACAATTTTTTTTTTTGGATTATCCCAACAGCCGACTGGGTTCGAGACGATGGCGTTGTAATAGTAATAGGAGCCGGAGCCGAAGCCGTAGCCTTTCGACTTTCGGTGGCGCTTGGGGCAACACGCACCGCCGCCGACAATGACAATCGATTAGGGAACGGCTCTGCCCATGTCCTGGCGAACTGGCAAACAGGAGAACACTCTGCGACTCCTGCAATTCCGACTGCAGCCGGAACATGCCCGGGATGTTAGGAATTTCAGCGAGTTGTGTTGCGCTGACAACAGCAGTAGCAGTAGCAGCAGCAGTGCAGCAGCAGCAGTGCTGCAGTGGCAACCTGTTGACCCGCAGCAACACCAGAAGCAGCAGGACTATTTCTGGCCGACTTCAAAGTATCCCGAATCCCGGGGATCAACTCGGTTGCCCCACAGTAGCCAAAGTAGCTGGCGTTGTTGTCGCATGCTCAACCTTGATTTCTGCCTATTTAAAAATGTATTTTTCTCAAATTTAAGCCAGGAATCGGTGTCTGGGCCCAATGCCCATTGCCACTTCATCATAGGCCAGGTTTGGTTGTGTGCTGCTGTTAGTCGAACGACAACAACTAGTGGGCAAAATATTCCAGTGGCAACTTGTGCCGCTGCTGCTGCTGATGTTGCAGTTGCACAGACAGGACAACCTTCAGACAATGTTATTTGTTGTTGTCGCATTTGTTGCTGCTGCTGCTGCCTCTGCTGGTGCTGCTGTGTGTGGCACGTTGCTGTTGTTGCTCATGCTGCTGCTGGTGCTGATGCTGGTGCAGCCTTGGTTATCGCCTCTGTAAGTGGCAATCCGAAACAAGTGTCAGATACGCACGATAGCGAAAATGAGTTAAATCGAAGAGTGCAATAAATACCAAGCATAAAAAGGAATTGTGGAAAATTACAATAAAATATAAAGCTTTTGGGAATATTAAATCATTAGGAATGCTGCTTAAAGTCAATGTTTATAGAAATATATCTTAAAATATGTTTTAAACAATTTTTAACTCGGTTTGACATCTAAAATATGTATTATAAATATTACTAGTTTAACAAAGGCCGAATCAACTATTATTTATACGTAAAATATATTAACACGAATAAAATGATTACAATATTTATTTATATTTCCATTAATAAGGTTTAACTTAAAATAAGCAGATTGTTGTTTAAAATCAGAATAAATAAAATACTTATAAAGTCACAAAACTAACAAATATTTCTAAAAGTTGTATAATACATAAAAAAACCCCTCAAAAAATACTTTTCTGCAATGGATTTTTTTTTTTTTTTAACAGTTTTAATCAAATACTTTCTTTATTTATTTGCTGCAGCCTGTCTGATCCTCCACACATACCAAGCTCCGATTAGAAGCCATGGCCGAAGGAGACATCAAGCCATGTGAGAATCGCATGTACCTTAATCTGCGACTCGAACTCGACTGGATTGGATGGAAGCAGCGCTCATTACCCTTGGATGCCAGGCAATGCCAAGTGCTCGTCCCTGCCCCTTCGTCTGCTGCTGCTGCTGAGGCTTGAGGAATCTCCTCTATCTCACGTCCGTCTTGGCCAGTTTATGGCAGCCATACTCCATACTCCGACGACGCCGATGGCCGATGTAGAATTTCAACCATATTTAAATTATGGAAAACATAAGCGAGCATTTCTGAAGCGACGAACATGAACAAAATCAAAAATTCCAACAAGTTACAAAAATAACTTGCAGCAGTGCCCACTTAAAGCCCGCTTAAGGCGACCAGCAACTACAACTGCAGAATGCTCCGACGATGCAGGAACAACAACAACAGCTCCTCCAGGGGAGGTGGAGTAAGGTGAGGAGAGGTGGATGAGGTGGGTGAGGGGTCTCTGGCAGACAGAGACGCAGAAGAATTCGCATTCGCGCTCATTGCAACAAAAGACCGAACAGGAGACTCGAGCGGAGGCAGTACAACTCTCCTGAATCCTTAGGCCAGGAGTGGAGCCATTTTTGGGCCTGAAATGGGGCGAAAAAATACAGAAAAAAATATTTAATATGACAAATTTAAATACAAGAAAATGAAGCCAAAAGCTGGGCTAGTTTGAGCTTATTCTAATTTTTAAAACTAATTAAAAATCTGATTTAGACTTGTCATAAGAACTAAAGAATTTATTAATATCACAAGTCAAATATTGGAACAAATTTGTACATTATTTGATACGTAAACTCTTAGGCTTAATCTATTTAAAGCAAATTTATATATTATTTTATACATATTATATATGATTTGTAAAGTCTAAAGCTCATACCCTTTTATTTCCTATTCCGCTCCTGTCCCCGGTTTAAGCCCGACTGAGCTTACACTCGCGGCAACAAATGAAGCTAACAACTCGGACGGCGTCTGGCAGTCGTCGATGTCGACTTGGTCGCCGTCTTCTGAGCCATCTTCGTTCTCCACTCTCCGTTCTCCGCTGGACGATCTCCATTCTCCAGACTCCGTTCTCTGCGGCGGCAATGCGATTGGCTTTGCCTCCGGCTGCAACACTGCAGCACTGCCTCCTGGCCATCCCATCTCTGTGGCAGCAACAATTGCGAATAGCAGCGGCAGCGAGAGAGGAAGGAGCCTGGGGAGGCAACAGCAAACTGGCATGGCTGAGGAGCTTACAACGACAATTATAAAATGATGACAATAACAACAAACATGCGATGACGACGGTATAGCCCCGACTCAGTGAGCCTGCCTGCGCACGAAACTCTCACGATCTGGACGATTGGCATTGGGAGCCAGGATCGCTGGAGCAGGGAGCAAGGAGCAAGAAGCGAGGAGGGAATAATGCCGGGAATTCGCCGAAACAGCCCACGAACTGATCGTCGTCGCTGTTTCGCCAGCGACAAATGTGTTTTCGATTGGCTGGTGGCCCTTTTTCCCAGTCTCCCCGAACCACCTCTCGCCTGTTGTAACTCCGGGCCGAGCATTCAAGTCGGCGCCACAGGCGGCAATAATGTGCAGCATACAGCACTAGACGAGACCACCTTACCCCCCCAAAACCTTGAGAAGATCGGAGTCAAAAATCGAAAATTAAAATTGTTATCCTTGGTACTCAGTGGGGGGAAAGGGTATGCCAAAAAGTAGGGATTTTCATATTCGAATTTGTGTGTCTAAAATTATAACTTATTCAAATTAAAAATTTAAATTTATTTCAATAACAAAGCTCTGGATAAATATATAATCAATATTAGAGTATCTTCATTAACTTTATTATTTGTCTAAATACATATTCATATCTCTCTGTATTCTATTTTAAAAGGTATCCCTGGTTTCAGCCCAACAGCAGCCAGAACGTGTTCTAAGCAACGCCCAAACTGGATCCCCCGGGGCACTGGACTGCCACTTGTTGCGATTAATCGCTAGATCGACGCTTTAGTTAATTCCTGCCAACCGCAGTCAGCAGGCGCCGAGTGTGTGGGTGGCGCAGTGGAAGAGGATGAGGATCTAGCTCCGGCTCCGGTCCATGGACTTGATCTCGTTTCTGTTAATTGCCACAACTTTTATGAGGCGCAATTGGGCCGAGGTGGTGCGGTGGTGCGGTGGCTGTGGAGGTGGTGGTGGCGCTTGCCCCATTTGCATATGTCGTCGATGCGATCGCTTGGTAGTTGTCCATTTTATAATTGGATAGTTTGTCACAGCTCCAGAGTGCCGAGTGCCAGTACCGAGTACCCCAAGCTACCCAAGGGGCAAGACGTAGGCGGGCGAGGCTTTTGCTTAAAGCTCAGTGGCCACTGGCTGCGTTTCGAGATGGTCAAGTTAATATGCATATTAGCCACGAAGGCAAACTGGTTTTCAGACAAAAAAAAAACAAGGAGGAAAAATAAAACGATACAAGAGGTTATTCGAAGGAGAAGGATCTTAAATGTATTTATTATCGAAACCATAAATTTCAATTCGTACTCTTAAGGGAATTTTATTAATACAGATGAACAGTAGGGCAATAAATCAGGAGCAGAGAATCATTACTTAAAAAGTGTATTTATTAAAGTGCTTAAAGACTTTGTATTTAAAAATTAGCAGCTTATTGAGAAATTTATAAAAAGACTTGATAAATAAAGGGAATATTTTTGTAAATTTTAATTTTAATTACTTTAAGAAAATCATTCCTGCTTATTTGTACGATTTTCTATTGAAAGTCAAGTGAAGCCTTTAAGCTTCAATGATTTGCATTCTCTCCCCTAAAAAACTGGATTAGCAACTTAAGAAACAGACATTTTAAAAAAACATATACAATTTTGCAGACATTTTATTGGGTCTGAATATGTTTATCTCGCATCCTTGGTCCGAAATAAATCTCGTCTGGTATATTTTTTGGTGTACGCAAGAGATAAGGATCCCTGCGGATGCGTCCTTTTTGCTGCGATTTTTTTTTTTTTTTTTTTTTTTTTTGGGAACCAGCTGGAAACCCATTCATGTTTAGAGTCTGGCCAGGGAGTGGACAATTAAAAGGCTGCCTTGGGCATTGAACTGTCACAATCGTTAAAAGAATGCTTATAACATAATATGCCGGCGATCGTTGTCGCGGATGCAGATGCATTTAGTAAATAAGCCAAGTCCGCAGGAGCAGCAGCAGGTCCTCCAGTACGGAGACCTCTGCCCACTTTGTTTTCGTATAATAATTTCATTTTATTCTCAGTCGCAACACAACACCGAATCTCGATGGAGGAGAAGGATGGGCCGCAGCCGGTGACTATCGCAACATACGGCGATGTCCAATGTTATGTTGTCACGATATCAAAGCATTTTAATTGGCCGATTTATAGATTTAATTACGTATTCATGCGAAACATCGAATCCGTGATTCGTAAAAACACACACCGCGGCCCCCAATCCGCGAAATGAGCCCCGCCGACGAAGAGATAAAGATACACAGCAGACACAGCAGGCGAAGGCTCTGGAGAGCCGAGGCCGAGGCCGAGGAGGAGGAGGTCCCAGCCCAAGATCAGAGCCTGATCCCTGTGCCGGCAACGCAGCAGATCTTTACGATTTTGAATCTTTGGAGGATGAGGGAACGAAAGGGGGGAATTCGAGTGGGATCCACGATCCCTTCCACTCATTTATAGTGAGTACCAAAGGAAATATTTAAGGAAAAGTCAAGCTAAGGAACACGAGCAACGGCAAGCTCTTTAATTAGGAATCTCTTTATAATTATATTTCAGATCCTTTTGGAAAATATATCCAAACTCTGGACTTTCGATTGCAAATTATTCTAATGAATCATTCAATAGAATTTGCAAAGCAGAGGACTCCAAAGGTGGGGGCCCTTAAATGTCAAGATTTATTCATTCTTTACTCTTACAAAACAAAGGTCATTGAATTCATTATTAAAATGCAATGCCCAACTAAGGACTACCTTATTATGCTTGTAAATTTGATTCAATTGATGCTTTTGCGTAATATTTTCCCCATATGGCCCGAGGGTTGTGTAATTTCATTCCAACCAAAAGTCTACGTGGAACTTCCAACTGCATTCAGTATATACTTATTGTTAAGCAACAGTCGACTTGTCTATAACCCTATGATTATGGGAGTAAAAGTTTAATGCATGCAGTTCAAATTTGTTACATATTTCGAACCACTTATGGAAAATCTATCTATAGAATAATTACAGAGATAATATTATAAAAATTTTACTATTGTATGTTTTCTACCTTTGTAGATTATTATAGTTTTAGTGAAAAGCATCCAACGCTGTGATGGAGTCATTTTCGAACATATAGCTCATATATATAATCATAAGCCATATCCACAAGAATAAACAAATGTCTCTTAGTTCTTTCAAACTAAAATAGGGGTTACATCATTTCAAATAAATAAATTTATAAATTAAATATGCTACATTGTTAACCAAATAAATGGCTAGGAAAAGCTTTCCAAATTAAAATTAATACATTTCTTAGCTTAGTTATAAATAATTAAAAGTTCAGTCCTCTTATCCATTATTAAACTGCAAACTGAAAGAGTATAAAAACTACGGTTTTCAAAAGTAAACTTCCTTTCTGGCTTAATTTAACTTTATAGTTTGGCGTATAAATTAAGAGTTTTAAGCTATATCTATTGGGCTTTACCTTGACTTCGAACAAGGGCGATACTTTATATTTGCTAAATAATTGCGTATTAATTGAATGTGTATTTTCCTTCATAAAATTATTTGGAAAAATGTTCTATAAAATTGTAAAAAAAAAAAAAAACAATTTTAATTATTTCAAAATTTTATTTATAATTTCTTTATATTTCTTCTTTCTAAAGCCAATTCAATGAATTAACATTTGTCTTGAATATCTTGAAATGTATAACTAAGGTCCTTTTTGTTAAGAGGACATTAGATCATTATAAACTCGCTCCTTTTATAAATGTTTTCCAGATGCAATCTCCTGCCAAACCGAGCGCCACACGACGCTGACTTGAAGTGCAGCAAAAACTGACCAAAAAGTGGCCGAAATGGAAAGGGCCAGATTGTGAATGTGAATGCGTGTGCTCTTACATATTCATTTGTGGCGAGGCATAAAAAAGAGCCCTCATAACAAATTTGTATTCGTAGCATATGCGGGGAAAGCCCCAGCAGGCTCCTCCTCCTTCTCCTCCTCCTGCCCCCCTTAGGCCCGGGCACTGGCGGAGGCGTGCGCAGAGCCATTTATGAAACCATTTCGGGGGCACATTTCATGCGCCGTTTTAATATCTTTATTGGTCATCATCATCATCGTCCGTTGTCATTAAAAATGAGAATAATAAAATCATAAAGCCCCGACGACGGAACTCGGACCTGGCCAGGTCGCCAGATCGGACAATCGTCAATCGACGGCAATTTCTGTGTTGATGATGTTGTGCAAAAAGCGAAATTATTAAATTTTGTGCCTGCCTCGCATTTTTAATGCGTGTGCGCATTTTAATTTCCCCGCTCGGCCAGCTCACGTATCTGGCCCCAGATGGGCCTTGTCACTGCTCCTCTACACAGCTACAAATTAGGGGTAATAATGGGGTTCTAGGAAAAATAACTTGGAAAACTTACCTTTTTTCATCTTGAAAAAATTGAAGAAACAATGATTCAGAGTGTTAAATAAAGACCATAAACATCTCAAATGTTTTTCACTAGCTTCTTACAAAAATGTTTCTTAAAATAATATTTTATTTCTTTATTACAATCCAACAATGATTTCTTACTGTGTACTTTCAGTCAAGTGTGGGTTCGTTCGGCATGGAATCAGACTCAAATCGAGGTCCGAGGTCTGGGCCACTTAATTAGAATGAGTCCACTCGCTGCGAAGAGTTGCCCATAATGTAGCCATAAATTATGCATAGCAAGTGCGGCGATTCCCGCACTTTTCTACCAAAAAAAAAAAAAAAACATTTACAAAACGTCGGGACATAAAGCCACCGAAATTATTCAATATGACAGTCGGACATGACAGTTGATTTAAGAAATTTCATCATAAATGTCAAAAGCGAATTGCTTGGCTCGTAGATCTTATCCTCATTTTCCTTGGCCATAAGACGACTTTGCGGGTGGAGAAGTAAATCCGATTTCGCGGTTTCTGGGACATCTGTCGACGGTAACTGCACATTTCTTGGCCGTCGTGCCAAAATGATAATATGCCAAACATTCGGATTATATATGGATGTGCGTATTTATATATACAGAAAGTGTCATCGATGCCATCGTCGTAATAATATCACTAATTTTATTAATTTATTTCTTTAAGTTGTATTCTGATTATTTATTGTAATAGTTTCATTTATAGGGAGGTTCTTTAATATATTTTGTTATTTATAATTTCACTTGGAGTTTTCTCAACTTAAATATATTAAAGTAAGCAAGCCCTTAAAGACATTGTATTTACTTATGACCCTTCAAATCGTTTTGGTTTATTCTCCATCTCCTCAAGTGTGATAAGTGTGATATATTGAATATCATCAGAAGCTCTGCAAATAAATACCCAAAAAGAAATCGACTATAATTGTGTTGACTTTAACCCTTACGATGAAGCCAAAACGCGATACTTCCCGTTTTTGCAACCGAAGGAATCCCTCTTTTGCGTATCGAGTGTCAGAGGGGAAGTCACCGAGGTCCCTTTCTGCGTTTTAATAACCACAATGCTGGCTGGGAATTTTGACAAATTGTGGCTTCGTGTGTTAGCCGGCGTTTAAGCAAATTGACCGCATATCAATTATGAAATTGAAATGTGTGAAACTGCAGTTCGGGGAGAGAAGCCTCTTTCAACAGCAACAGCTCATTATTCAATATTTAAAGAGGTTTGGGTATAAATCGAAGATGAGGGATCGATTCGCGCCACGGCGATCGATTTCAGGTGCATCCGGTTGGTAGAAAGGCGGGGCCACGCCCTCCCCGGTCAGCGGTCAGATATATATGTTGTGTTTTTACCATATGCCGAGCTGCGGATATGAGTGCAATTGTTAACCCCCCTTTGGGCTTTTGTTTTCGCTGCCACTGTTGCGTGTCTGTGCTTTTCACTGTTTGTGTCTGTGTACACTACAAAAAAATTATACAATTTAATTTAAATTTATAGATGATATTTTAAAGTTCTGTTCTTACAGGGAAGCAGGAGAAATGGAGCAAGAATATAATGACTTTTTTGTGTGTACACTTAACCTTATTATCCTTCCTTATTTTTGTCACATTTTCAAGGAAGTAACTGGTTGTTAAGGCTTAAAATTAAGTTGTTATAAATTTTAATAATTTTAATAATATTTTTATAATAATATAATACACTTTCCCTCGGTGTAGCCACCCGTTTCGGCTTTGTTTTTGCGAATTAACATATCATACCCGCCGGGAAAGGTCTCCCCTTTGGGTGCGGTCGATGTAAATCAGAGCGCACATTAATTTCACAACTTTGTGCGAGTTCGAGTGCGAGTTCGAGTTGAGTTCGAGTCGGCAGGAAGTCGCACGCTGAATGCCTGTAATTGAATATGACGAGTGCAGCGGAGGGTCAAAGGAAGCTACAGCTCCGGCTCCAGCTTAAGCTGGTGGTCACTACCAGAGGTCAACTGGCAATTGTGCTCGGACTCGGCCTCGCCCGAATGGGTTAAGTTGTTGGGAGCGGGTATTCCCAGCGGAAATCAACATCTTTGATTTCAGCATATCAATTTCCAGGGAGTCGGGGATTCCTGTGTCTGTTTAATCAACGACAACGACTGTAAACAACGGACAACATTTAAAGTTTCCACAACTCGAGGGGCGGAGAAAGTGGCAGATTGCTATTTGCAGTTGGCCCACAACTCTGGAGTGTACGGGGTCGGAGGGCATCCATAAGGATATCTCACTGACAAGGCATCAAACATCTTGGCTTCTTGCAGTCCTGTTCTTACCAAATATTTGCTCTCAAACACAGTTCACAATGCTTAAACAAAACACATACGACTTATACCCAGGATATGTATATTTACAAGCACATACACATAATAATAATATAATATTTTGTCTTGGCTGAAAGTGGGCAGGTTGACAAGTAGCTGAGAACTATAAATTCTATGTAAAAAGGATTACTGTAAATAAGAGTTTTCTTCTACATCTACAACCTAAGAAATAAGCACTCGATTTTAAAATCTATTTTTGAAATAAATATTTTACCATCTCAGATAGAAGTTTCTATTTTTCTAGCTCCACAAACTCATCGAGCTGCCCAAAGTCCCTTCAAAGGAGAATATCTCGAATTTCGTTTCTGCTATTTTTATTGCCAGCAAATATCAATCGAGAATAAATATGCATATCTATATATTGTATTTATTTTATCGGAATCTGCAGTCCCCAGACAGAGTGGGGGCGGCCGGAATCACTCATAAATGGGCGTTGTGGGTTAAGTTTCGCACTTGTGCGGCAATTGCAACTGCAATTACAATGGAGGCGATTGTTTGTTGCTGTTGCTGCTGATTGCTTCATTGTGGTCTTTGTGAACTGACGTACAATAATAATGTGCCCCGCCCCCCGAATCGGGGCTCGCAGGATATTATTTGCTGGGAATAAGGTGGGAAACTGAGAACAGAGCCTGGGCGAACCTACATTTGACGATAGTCCTCCTAATGCATTCCACCATCCTCCCGTTTTCGAGGATTATTCGGGTATCTATTTGCCTTGGTGCGGAGGAATGGGGGGAATGTGCAGCTAGTTTGCGGCTGGCGATATGCAAATTTCTGATATTGATGCATTGATATAACAATCAATATTTAAATTGCCTCCCCGAAATGCAGTCTCTGTGATGATTTGACTTTGCTGTGTGTATTTGTTGCAAGGACTAAAGTGTGTCCATAAGGACATGTGCTGATTACATGCAACAACTGGGAACTACAATTAGGCAGTTCTATCAAAATACATATAAATATTGGTATTAAGGATATGAGATTCACTTGATTCCTAGCAGTATATACCTCGTTATAACCTTAAATTCCTGTAGTTGCTGGTCTATCCCCGATTCCTTGATTGATATCGATATCCCTGACTGGCAACCAGCTGGCACAAGGCTTTAAGCCGGTGGCAAAGTAACAAAGTAATTATGAGAGCCTGTCTAATAGGCTTAAAAACGGCGGAAAGTCATGCCTGAGCAGCGGTGCCGAGACCGAAACGGAAAAAGATATGGAAACTGAAACTGAGCCTCAGGCCCGGAGGCAAGTGGAAAACACGACAAGGGGCCGCCTCGGACTCGCCTCGAAGGTGAGGCGGGCGAAAGGAACATTAAGACTGAAGGGTTAATTAGAAGGATAATTAGTGCGTAATCCGATATGTCAACATCGGAGCGAAGGCTCGCAGACCGGTGCGTAATGAAATTTGGCGACGAAGTGGAAACTTATTACCCGAACTGGGGGTGAAAGTGGAAAACTGGGTTCGAAAAAAGGGGGAAACCCAGTTCAAGACCGAGTTCAAATGCCCAGAAAATTATGACATTAAGTCTTTTTGGCATTTTTCCCCCCAAGTTATTGGGTTTCCAACTCAACTGGAACTTAAGTTCCAAATTTGTAAATTTTTTAATTTTTTTCAGGGAAAATGATTTTTAATGATTTACAAATATTGTAAATAATTTATTTGTTAATAAAATTTATGATAGTCAACAGTGAAAAGTTGTAAACTGAAATAATCTCTGTTATTTATTAACATAGTAGTATTAATTAGATATCTCGTATCTAAGAAAAAAAAATACAAACATAAATTATGCTTAAATTAGTTAGATAACCATAAAAATAAATAAATAATAAATAATTCATCCCACATTATAAAAAAAAAGAGTATTAAGATCTCAGTTTTCAAAAGAAAACCCCTGGCTCATGACCTCTCTTCCTCTGACGAAGTCACGACAACTTTTGTGATGTTTGTTTTTAGTGTCGCCTTAAATTATGCCCACAAACATTCGGGCCACAAAAATAAAAAATTATGAATAAACATTCTCTGCAGGTGGAGAGGAGCCCGAGACCAACCCGAGTCCCGAGTCACAAGGCAAGGCAAGCCAGCCCCAGGCAGGGATCCCGGAGCGAATCGAACCCGATCCCCTCGTGCTGCTTTATGGCATTGGGCGCCACCCAATTAAAAGGCACTCGCCGGCCATTAAAAATCGGGGCTCGCGCAACATTTCGCCGTCTTTTTTGCAATTAGAGAATTATTAAAGTGTCGTTAAACGTCCAAGGAGCCTGGCATATGAATCATGCGCACTTTTATGACGACTGTCAGGGCTCGTGAGTATTTATGACCTCGCACAATGGCCATAATATGTTGGGGAACTTCGTCCGGGGAAAGGGGTAATACGAACGGAGAAATTCCTGGAACCTGCAAGCTGCAAAAAAACAGATGTAAAAGTACAGAAATTATGAAAGATATCAATAAAAATCATAGTTAAATTTTAATAGATTAAAAGAGATACGTTTTCCATAAGGAAACTTTAATAAAAATCAAATCGAAATCTATTATCGATTCTCCTATTTTATTTTCCTATTTATTTCTCCTTTATTTGGCCCAAAAACTCTCTCAACAATCACCAGAGTCTTTGGCCAAATCGTGATTTACGTTCCAGCCGAAGGAAAGTTCCACAAATATTGAAATATTATATCCATATTTATTGGGGCAGCCAGAAGAAAGACTCGAAGCAAAGCCAGCGAGGAAATTGAATCAATGAATTTAGTGCGACCATCAGCAGAAATTACTTTTATGATAAAAAAGATACTAAAGCCCGGACCCAAAATCCATCCAACCATTCCTTACAGCCAGCGAACCAACCACCCCGAAAGGACACTCCAGGAAGCGAGGGCAGGACAATGGAGCTGCTGGCTATCTCATATCATAATAAGCGCTCATCAATTTCCATTAAATTTAATATGTCACTTGGCCAAAGTCCGAGGACCGGACACCGAGCACCGAGGACAATGTGCAGATGGAAAGGACACTGTCTCCGCTCTGCCGCTCCCCTCGGTTCCTCATCATCGTAAAAAGCGGACGGACCATAAAAAAGCTTTTTCATAATTTCCCAAAGAGAGAGCGGAAATAAAATATGATATGAGCTTGTAATAGATTTTTATCACTATTCGAGTGCCGGGCAAGGGGACGAGAGTGCGGTCATTGAGACAAATGAGCGTGCTAAGTGAAAGTTTTGATTTATGCCGAAATAATATACGCCAGGGACTGACCCGCCAGCCACGATGGACGTTGGCCAGGCATTAGTCGCTAAAAAGACCGCAAAAAAAAAGAAAATCACAATGAAAATTGCACAGAAATCTGAGCAAGACATGCAAGCCCAGAGAAGACTTGTTTCCTTTCGAGGGGAAAAGATACCGCAGGATAAAAAGGGGCCCGGGGGCCATTGACAGGTCATCGAGTGGCAAATGTGTTGCAAGAATGACAATTGGCCATAATTCAACACGAGCCGGAGAGCAAATAAAAGTGCAGTGACCATGTGGTTAGCAGGTTCAGGGATTGGAAAATGCACTGAAAATAATACTTAGAGGTATGCTTGATTTCTTAATAAAATTATATAAGTTGCAGGCAATATTTTAATTTGATAATATAATCGATTTCAAGACTTTTCAGAGATTAAATAATAAGAGCTATACAGTTCATTCATCAATAAAAAACCATATCAAAAATATGTTTACTTTAAGCTTAATTCTATTATTTTTTTTAAACAAAAATACTCTCATTTCTTTCAGTGCTTTGTTTATCCATGACTCACAGCTCGAATAGATACATTCATACCTCCTGGGTGGCAGCCCACCTGGCGGATGAAAATTAATTAGCCGCACTCAAATGCAAAACGGCGGCTTTTTATCAGCACTTCCAGCTGTGCTCGGTTTTTGTTTCCTCTTCGGATTTTTGCATTTTTCATACTTCGAATAATTGGTAAAAATATGCCGAAGGATTGTGGGGCGTGTAGGGGGGAGTGTCCCATCGGGAGCGGCGGCCAATAAAAGTTTAACGAGCATTACACACGGGACGATGGCTGTTCGACCATAAAAAGTCAGAACGTTTTCAAGGAATCCTCCTCGTCGTCATCGTCATCATCGATGGATGTGAATGAAAGGATGGCGAATGTGTTTTCCATAATTGATTAATTAATTAATTTCGAGGCCAATGCGAAACGATGGCTATATTTCTCTGTATCTGTATCTGTCCAAACAAAGTCATTGGGATACCAATTTTATGCCTGTTGCCTATTAACTTTTTCTTTTTTTGTGGAGCTCTTAAATTTCTGGTTTCCAATTCACTTACTATCAAAAGAAATAACCGAAAATTCCTGTAATTTATAAAATTTGATTGATTAACTACACATTTTTGCAGGTATCATCAGTCGAAAGCATCTCAAAGCCCCTTTTATTACCACTGACAAGCTGGAAATGTGAAATGCTGCAATGTTGGCTATTAGAAATTCCTATTTGAGCCGCACGAATGCCAGGCATATCTTACACAGTCGCTGATTAAGATAAAAGTCCGCCAGTTTGATGGAGGAATTTAAATCTTATTATCGGAGCGAGTTCAGCTCTGGCAGAGATTTCCCCCAGCCCAGCCGAAATAATTGCCCGGCGAATGCATCCATCAATACGGGAGAGCAGCCAGCAAATATGGATATGCAAATATCCCGGCGAGAAGCCTCCACTGCAGCTCCAGCTCCAGCTTCAGCTCGAGCTTGAGCTTGAGGGGATCGTCGCACATAACTAACTGGATTTCTCCATGGGCTGTCGGTTCGAAAAGGAAATGCAACTCCGGCCGGTCGGTTCTATTGCGAGTGTGGGACAAAGATGAATCCGCGAGTGCAGAAATTGTGGCACTTGATATCCATAAATACGTCACAATGTGAAAGTCGCACCGCCGCTGCTGCTGCTGTTGTGGCAAAGAAACATGCAAACGAGTTGCAAGTTTGTTTCTATTTATGCAAGCTGCAGTTTGCATTGAGGAAGTGATGTTGCTGCCACTGGAAGTTGCAAGTGTTTGCCAGCAGATGCCACTGTCACTTGACTCTTTTCTTTCTTCTTATGAAATGGTTTTTGTCATTTATTTATCGCATTTCGCTGCACGAATGAAAACTGATTGAAATGTGTCCCCGGTGCGACTTTGGGGAATGTTCCTGGAAGCCTTCTGCCTAATTTGGAGCCCGGCAGCAGCATCAATTTGGCCAATTATATTGACACTTTCGCTTGGCAACCCAACCGGCAATCGGCATCAATCGAGGCGACTTCGATCGCCGCCGCATGCAACATTCTGTATTCTGTATTCTGTATTCTGCATTCAACATTCAGGACTCAGCGCTCAACACTCAACACTCATAGCCAGAACAATGTCCGACAAGCTGTGAGCTGCCAGGAACCAACTGAGAAATTGGCATATCTCCTCTTGACAATCAAATCTCGGCCTTAAATAGACGCAGTCCGACCCCCAACTCAACTCCGGTCCCGGAGTAACACTCACATGCAGATGGAGCTGAGTCCTCCACTCAGAAAAGGATATAGGAGCTACTATTGGCTGGACTCCTAACTTATTTAGTATCCTTAATTGTAAGAGAAATTTTATTTAAGTTTTTGTTGTTACCAACTAATCTTACATTTTATTATTTTTATTTTGCTCTATGTCAGTATATATTTTTCTTACAGTGTCATTTAAGAACTAGGACTCTGGGGCGTTCATCAATTCGCTGCTCGGGCGCGATGATGTCCCGATGACCAGCCCAAAAAGTGCCGCGGAGCCGCAATCTCTGTGAGATCAGCCGCGGCCAAGATGCAACAATGGGCGTGTGGCTGTATTTGTTGCTGATGCTGCGGCTGAGAAGCGATCGTGACACAAGTGCGAGCTAGAGGCAAGGGGCCAGCGGGGTGACCAGAGGTGCCGGCAATTTTTCAACACCCTGCCGCACGAGGCAGCAAAAAACACAAGAAGAAAATAAACCTAAGCCTAGAAAGATCTTAAGAGAAATATAAAATATTACAAAAATTTATATTTGAATTGAGATTAAAATTGTAATAATTTGTGTATAAGAATGTACAAATAACTTACGTAAATAAATGAACTCATTAAATATTTTTGTTTCTTTCTCTGTACTTAACTCTCACACATTTCGCCTTTGGGTTATAGAAATTCTAACTGGAGCAATCGTATGGAAAGCCCTGGTTCTCTTCCCCGGTTCCCCGAATCCCCTATAAGCCAGGTGGCTTACAAATTTGTTGGCAGTGACATTTACTCCGCCATCTCCACCCTGGCAGCCCCTTCATTTAGCCGCCAAATGGCGCACTCCAGTTCCAAACTAAAGATAATGATCGTGAGAGAATTCACGGGCGCTGATTGTTCCGAATGGAATTTTAATGCCATCGCCAAGTGCTAATTTGTGTTTGTTGTTAATTATTATCACGGTGGTTACACCAATGCATTTTGGGAAAAGCTTTTCACTAAAAAGAAAATTCGAATAATTTGTATGCAACTTTCAGGGTCTAACAATAATAATTATTATTTGAATTGGAAGCTTGCAATGCAGTGAAGAAGTCATTTTCGACCCTATAAATCATATATATTCTTGATCAGCATCAATAGCCGATGGCATATCTGTGATTTGGGACTAAATTCTATATGGATTCCTCCTCTTATCCTAGATTGAGCATCTTTTTTTGAAGATCCGATTAGTGGTTTTGATTCTCTAAAACTTCTCACAGAGTGTGCTTAATAATAATTCGAAGTCGCGTTAAATTGGGTGATAAAGTTGATCCGGGCACGATAAGGCCATTATAAATGCATTTAATGGCTAAATATTAAATGTATATTCGTGCTGTGCGACGCGATCTTGTCGGGATCCTCGTCGTGCTCCGCTGAGCTCAGAGACACTGGAGCTCTGCAAGCACATTACACACAGAAAAAAGGAGTTTATTAAAATATAATATCACAAAATTAAACTAAACTAAATTGAACTTATTTATTTAAAGAAGTAAAACCATAATAAACTTTTAAAATAAGTTGTTTTTGTGTGCTACATAGCTTTCTTGGAATTTTTTAATATTTTTTGAGTTATTTTTTCGTTGTGCATTGACTTTGGCTCTGTCTCTTGCACTTGACGGTGTCAGGTGACGGGCACTACGATCTCTGGGCCTGAATTTATGAAGTTGTTTGCGCTTATTAAATTTTAAGCTGAGCATGCAACGCCCCACTTGCCACCAGACACCTCGACCAGAGACCACTTACCACCGGCTAACCACTCGCCACTTGGCAGTTGGCGACAACCTGGCGTTGCCTCGAGATGCACAGATAAGATTCGGTGACTGCGACTCGCGACTCGCGACTTGCGACTTGTGACTTGTGACTGGTTCCCAAACACGCCTCGTTCCAGCCACCTTTGTGGCAATTAGCGCAGGCGCTTGAAATGTGTTGAAAGATATTTGATGAATGGCTACTTGGCGTGTCGGGCTGTTTATGTCAGGTGTTGAGCGGTCAACAAGGAGATAAAACATAAAAAGAGAGCAGATGTAGTTCATTCTGAAGTAAAAAGGATAATGGGAGATCCCTTTAAGGTTTACTGAAACTCCTTTTAGTTGCCATGACAAAGTCCAATATCTCTTCCTGAACTAACTCTGACCCATTGCTGGTTCCCAATTTATTTACATAGAATGCACACACGCCGGGGCCATATTTCACGCCTGCAAGCCGACTCTATTAGATGCATGCTGCGACATTCAAATAAAGATGTCGCCGCGAATGGATTATGAATTATATCACGCGGCCAGGACCAAATTTGGCTAGAAAAAAAAAGGAAGAAAAACCAAGCCAAGATGCAAAAGACTACACGAATCGAGACAATGCCACGGGAATAACAAATCCACAATCCACAGACCGCTGTCGATGGCCAAAAGACAATGACAATGGCCGCGGGTACAAGAAATTTGTGTGTGTGTGTGTGTGTGTGTGTGTGTGGAGCCACCACAATGGGTGGGTGTGGGTGGAGGGGGGGTTCTGCCTCCAAGTGGCGACGATATGCCAACGGCAACTGCCGCATTGTGTCGTTGCTTTGGATATCTTCATATGGCCACGGCCACAGCGCTCCATCGAGGCTCCAACGGAACCCGTCCAAGCCGCGCAGAGCCGCGCCGAGCATTTAGTTGCATTTATTTGTTGCTATTAACTGGCGCGCAGACGCTTATCGCCCAACTCCAGCTCCAGCTCCAGCTGGAGCTCAAACCCGGTCCAAGCTAGGCTCCAAGTCCGGCTCCAGCTCCAGCTACAAGTCCAAGTCCAATGCTAGACATGGAAAAAGGAAAAGCGCACGCGGCGAGAACAATTGCCAGAGCAAACGAGGCCGGCAGTGGTCTAAAGTCGCCCCCGCCAGCTAGGAGTAGGAGTAGAGGTCCCTGGCACAGTGGTCTAAGGATTAATAATTAAGTAATAATTCTACATAAATTAAATAAGAGAGAGTAATGGGACATTTTTAATTTTACTAATTTATAAAAGTGTGTGCAATTTATTAAGAAGAAAAGATTAAATATAAAATCTTTGTGATATAAAGTATTTATCGTTTTGTTCATTTCCGGAAAATTTAGAAAGTGACAATCTTTGAAGTCTTAATTAAGTATCAAATGTTCATAATATATATTATATTTTGCATTACAAGAAGACTAATAAAAACAAATCAAGATTTTCTGCAATCTTAAATTTGAATCTTAATTTAAGACCAGAAATCTTTAAAGAGAATTCAAATTCTAGAAATAAGACTGAAAATTGTAGAAGTACGATTATTTAGGTTTCATTTAATTACAAAATAAACTTAAATAAAGATATAAAAGTCTGAAAAGAAGGCCAAAATATGCTAGCGCTACTTCCATATCATCACAAAAAATCTTGGATTTTAGAATCAGTAAATAATATTTTAACTCATTTATAATTAAAAAATTGAAATAGAAATAATAAATAAAATATTTCAGATAATCTGCGAACCCTTGATTAAGTTTCAAGTAAACAAAAATAAATAATATTTTGCATAACAAGTAGCTAATGATTTCTTTAACTTATTTGTAACTTATAAATTGAAATAGACATATTTAACAAAGTATTTTTGATTTCTAATTATTTCTATTTAATTCAGATTCATAAAACCTCCTTTCGCACACCACTGTGCCTTAGCTCTGGCTGCTTGGGAGCCGCTCTTGTCGTGGCGCATGTATTGTTATCGTCTCCATGAGATGCGCGCCCCGCTCAACTGGAAAATGGCAACTGGTAGAAAGAGGCGAAGAGGGAAAGAGGGGATCTGGGGAACTGGAAGCTGGAAGACCTGGACCCAAAGCATTCTTATGCTATACTCCGCTTCTGCGGTTGCTCCAGCCGCTACTCCTGCTGTGGGTCTCTCATATGGCTCTCAAAAAAACGCCATGTTCATATCTCAGAATTGGTCTGCGGCTACCGTTGCCCATTGCCATTGTGACCTCGGTAGGGGCGAGGGGCGGACGAGGTGGACTCCTCTGTGGGACCTTTTAATGTGCCTGGTAATGCTCATCGTAATTTTTCCACATTGACGCTGGCTCCTGCGACTGCTCCTGCTCCTGCTCCTGCTGGATCTCGCTCCTTTAATCTGCATATCTTCATTTGAGTCTGCCGCTTTTAAATGCTCCTCCAATGGCGGAGACGGTGAGCGGTGGGAGTCACCGTTTGCCGTTTGGCGTTTTTAGCAAAATAATGAGAATCATGATTTCTGCTCTCTGCCTCGGTTTCTACGGCTACCAGCCAGAGATTTTTAGTTTTTTACGCCATTTTATTTGGTATTCTTTTTAGCTTTTTAGCTTTTTAGCTTCGGGTTGTGTGTACAAATTGATATGCAAATTTTTGAGAAGCTGAGACGGAGCCGAGTCTGGCTTGGAGTCTGGAGAAGTCCCGGGCTCGGTCGGGTACTTCTCGTACTTATCGAAGTTGGGAAAAGAAATGGCATCGGGCAGAACCAAGGTTAATTAGTCGCCAAGTGTTGGCAGTTGCAGCTGAAGGCTGTGATGTCATCGAAACCAGTTGCAGTTGCCTCAAAAGGGGCGATTTTTGGATTTAATGAGCTCTGTTTTAATATTTTGTTGCAATTAATTCATTATTATTCATAGAGCTAAGTACTGCCTGCCAACTTTTATGATGAATGCGTCAATCTTTAAGCCTTTGCCACCATTTATTTCAATAAAAACATTGCATATTTAGTATGAATAATTACTGCAGGCGATTGCGTGACTTGAACACTTATAAGTGAGTCTATTAACTTGTCCAGCAATTTCCTCTCACATATTATATGCTAATTTTTAAATAAGTGTTTATTTTAATAAGAAATTGAGTTATGAAAGTGACTTGTCTTACTAATAATATTTTTAATAGAGTTTATAGTAGAATGTGAACTGGAAAAAAAGGTAATACTATACTGAAGAATATTTAAAAGGTCTTTAAAAATGATATTAACAAGTTGAAGTATATTAAAGATGAATAATTAATATATGTAAGTAATATTCATAATGCCGAAATAGTTATAAATATTTGTTGGAATTATTACAGCTTCTAAAATTTTATTAACTTTTATTTTAGAAATGCAACTTTGAGGCTAAACAATTCGATTGATTGCTGTTTCATTATTCTCACACAAATTCAAGCATGTATAAACCCCACACAGATACTCACCCACACACGCACACCTACTCCCATTAAGGATTTGGCCAAATCATTCCAGACCATCCTCAACTTGCGGCATCATCTCCATTTTGATAAGTCCACTTTACATATTCCTCTTGCTGCTGTTGCTGCTGCTGCTGCTGCTTATGCTGCTGCTGCTGCTGCTGCTGCTTATGCTGCTGCCTGTTCTGTGTTCGCTTGAGTTCTGCAACATGGCCACAATAATCTTGGCCTGTTCCTCGGAGCCCCCGTAAAACCCCCCCTTGATGGTGTCGCCTGGCGGCAAACAAGTTTCTGCACTCGCATAATCTGCATGAACCATAATTTTATTGAGAGCACGCCTGCCAATAAATAACTCTGCTCCCCTCCCCTGGCCCCGAGCCTGGGCCTGTCCCCTCGGAATGGGATGCTGCAACGGCAGCCGTGGCCATTTATTAATATGGAAATCTACAGAGGAGCCGCGCAGTGGCAGAGCTTCTGTTCCCGGTCCCCCCCCCGTTCGGCTCCCCGCTAAACACATTACACGATAGCAGCAAATGGGAGCCAGCATCATCGCTGCATATACCTATACCTAAACCCATGCTGTATCCATACCCATCTCCACACTCACACCCGTCCCATCCCGTCCTCATTGTTATCGGAATGCTGGGCCATAAGCAACGACTCCGGGTCGCTGGTGAGTTAAACAGGCTGCCATCGTCATCCACAGCCTCTGCCTCAGCCTCTGCCTCAGCCTCTGCCTCAGCCTCTGCCCCATTCGCATCTACAGCCACATCGTCATCCGAGTTGAGTCGCAGGCAATTTCAATTTCATGTTATCCGCAAAATATTCATTTTAATATCTCTTCAATCCGCACACGACCAGGGGTCTACTCTGCCAGAACACTGGAAAAAAAGAGTATTAATATATTTAGTTATTTTTAAACTGTTAACCAATAGCTTAAGAAAATTCTTTTAAATTTCAATATTTAAATTTTTAATACTAAATACTCTTTAATTTTTATATTAAAGTGTAACCTGCAGTGTCCTTAAAGTGAACAATGGGGTTGCTCGATCCGTTTTCGTTTTTGGGGTATTGCGGCTTGCTTTTCCAGACAGACGCAAATATGATGTCCATAAATCTCGCTAATAACCAATCCTGGCCCGGTCCCCAAATGCAAATTGCTCATGCTCCAACTCGGCATGCGCTCGGCTCTCCCTTCATGTCTGGCCGGAACCACTCGTGGTTGGCCATGTTGGTGGTTGGCTTTGGGTGCGCAATTCCCTTGGAAAGACACCGCCCAGCTTAGCATATGAAATGTTGTCGCATTCGGCTCCCCGGGAAGGTAATCCTTTGGTGCGGGCATAATCATAATGCATTCAACCCCCGGAAACCTCTCGCCTGCTGATGCACTAGCAGGTTTTTGGGGAAGCAAAGTCCAGCTCCTGTTCGTCCCTTTGACTGGCAACTGGCCGGGAAAGTTACCGCTGCGGTGCTGGTGGTTTTCCATTTAATTCGAACCCAACTGGAAAAGGACAATTTCGGGTGACAGTGGTAACCTCAGTGGCTGCTGTCCATAATCTCGCATACTTTTTAAATGATACACTTTAATGGATAACTATTAAAAGAGGAAGGTTTCAGGAGAGAAAATCAAGACGAGTTCCTGATATTTCTTAAACATTTTCACAAATTTAAACTCTGCTTTATGTTAGGACCCTCTATAACCTTAATGCCGCTGCAGTTACTGTCTTACAACCAAGTTTTCACTTAATTCAAAGCCATTATTCTTGTTATTTCCACTCCGACCTGGACTTAAGTATGTTATATATCCGGTTAGTTCAGAAAGTTGGCTGTAATTGGCTCAACCTCGATGGCCCTTTGAGACCTCGGTCGTTGGGGATTAATGCAATTGACGCTGGGCAACTAACAATTTTAATAAATTACCGTTTGCTTTGTCAAATTAGAATATTATTTATTTAGAATGTAAATATGAACAGGGCTGACCACAGGACACAGGTATTTTAGCCATTTTATAGCAACTTTGCCGCACTGAGCCAACAATTTCCCGGTCTGAGTTTTCATTTGTGCGAAAAGCGAGTATGTATGTATATGTGTGTGGTGTGTGTGTTTGGGAAATGCAAACATTTATCGACACGCACATTTGCAGGGAGGGAGCCGCCCGGAAAATCCCCTTGCTATTTGAGGACCCCGTTTCTCTTCGACGTCATTAATATTTATGCCGGACTGGGCGCACTTTTTCGCAAACACAAATTGCAGTTACATTAGAAATGTAATTATTATTTTAATTGGACTGCGAAGCTCATTTGTTTAGTGGCCTCCGTTCGGGAGGTGTGGAAGGTAGTGTGGCGCCTCCATATCCATTTCGTGTTTGTCCGCGCGACGGCCACAAATAATAAATGGACGAAACGCTGGCTGGCTGCCATTTGGTCTGTCGGTTAACCGAGACACTGTAAATATGAATAATTTCGGCGGATGCCGTTACCCTTTTTCACTTATCAAATTAGTCAGTAGTCCCCAGCCCCTGAATTTGGTCAGAATAAAAGTTTATTGATTGGATAAATACGCAAAATGGCAGAGGGATTAAATCTAAACTAAATTTCATCTTCTTGCAATTTAAATAATTTATTTGCAATACATTTTATGTCTTTTACTTAAAGTTCCCATCTAGAGTCAGTGTTGCTCCGCCCCAGCGCTGCAGCTTTTATAATTCCATTGCACTGCGGGGCTTTCTTCCTCGTCCTTATCCTCATCCTCGTCCCCATCCTTTCCTTTCAGAATTCTTCCAATCAACGCAAAGTGCAAAACGCGTTCAGTCCCCTCTGTAGCCCCCTCCCGATGAGGATGCTTCAAGATGCGAATGGCAGCTGCCGGATTCAAATTCAATAATTTTTTTCTCCGCGCTTCCGTCGCTACCGCCGCCTTGCTGCTGAAATAATGATGATGTTCGCTTCATTTTTCCTGTTTTGCGATTCTTCTTCCATTTTTGTTTCGATTTTTCGCATCAAGTCGATGGGACTTCTGTCCCCCGATACTCGGGGAATCGCGGGACTACGAATGGCGGAGCTTGGCTGAAATGATGGCACGAACCTGGCTGATAGCTCTCAGGCATGTCGCAGATCCAGCTGAAATGGCAACATTTCAATTGTGAAATCATTTTTGTCTGAAACGAATTTGGTCACAGATCGTGCCTAACGAAATTCGTTCAAGAAATACATCACAGATTATATCCTTAGTTCCTTTTACTAAAACTTAAGTTGCTTATGAAAAATATCAGCTTAAAGTTATCTGCATGTATCTGAACAATGCGGCCTTTCAGTGGTTAATCAGGCATTCAGTTGGCAGCCAACTTTCCCGCTGGCCTCCTTTAAAGCCTAGCCATCTCCTGTCCTGTCCTGTCCGGTCCTGGCCAGTCCTGCCCTGCACTGGTCCCTCCTCGGAGGCTGACTGCAAGGCCGCCAACAAAATGATTTGTTTGAAGTTTGATAAGCGGATGGGACTGTCGACGGCGTCATCGAGGCATCGCAGTAGATGTATCTGCATCTGTGTCTGTATCTGAGCCCGGCTTCAGCGGCAACAATAACTAAATGACTTTTGTTTCATGCGGAGGATGTATGATTGCAGACGGAGCTGCTGCCGGTTGCTGCTGCTGCTGCTGCTGCTGCTGCAGGAGTCGGATGACAATCCATGTCGCTGTCGACGACTGTCGGCGACATCGCCGACGAGTGATCCACATCCACTTGCAATCGGCGCAATCAATACTTTGTTAGTTTTGAGCAACATGTTGCTGCTGCGGTGCAGCAACTGCTGCTGCTGCTGCTGCAGCAACTCCTGCTTCTGCTGCTGCTGCTGCTGCTGCTGTTGTCGCTGGCGATGTTTGGTATGCAAAAAGGCAACTTTTGTTATCTTCATGACAATCATTGGACCGGCTCATCCGTGTGCCACAATTGCTCGTTCGCTTTTTTGCGCTTGATTGTCTTCTGTCTTTTGGTCTGCTGTCTGCTGTCTCTTTTCGCCATGTTTATGCAGTGAAAGAAAAACTTGAAAACTTATTTAAAATAGAATACAATAATCCAAGATTAGTAACCTAAGATTTCTTTACAAATTAATACAACCTTTAATAGATATTACCTTATATATAAATCATCATCATCAATCATCAATCTTTCCTCTGCCAGATAATCAATTTCTGTGATTTCAATTTTAAGTAAACATATTTTTTGTTCCGTGTGCTGCAGATGATGTTGCGGCGGATGATGATGATGATGGGATACGAAATGGCGGCTGATATGGCCGCTCCACCGATACCAATCCTGATGCCAATGATGATTATTGTAGTTCAATATTTGCCTTATGGCCATTCCGCAACCGGCTCCTCCGTTTAAGTCGCTCGTCGGTGGTTTTTTTTCTGCTGCCAGTTGTCAGTTGCATTCACATCAAATTAAATTGTATTTTGCAAAATAAATGAAATTAAAAGGAATGACAACGGCAGCACAGCGACAAGTGGAGCGCAGCCGGAAAAGGCCAAGGAGCTGGAAGAAGCTGAACAACAAAACAAAAAAAAAGTTATAACAAAAATGGAGCAGGAGCCTCCGCCGAAGGAGATGGAGTGCAGCCAACCGCAACTTGGCTGCAGGTTCATATGCAATTTATGTTCCTTTCGTTGGATTTTTTTTTCTTTCTCATCCATCGGCGTGTTCTGTTTTTTCTTTGCTGATGGGAAAAGTTCCAGAGTCCATATATATAAGTGGCTTTTCTAGTGACGATTAAGTTGTAGGTTGATTCAAGAATTTCTAAAATGGATATAGTTTCAGATGACGCCTTTCATAGATGCCTTAATGAGGCTCTTAGTCGTAAAATATTAGATAAATAGAGGGAAAAAATCTCTCTCATATTTTTAATAACAGAAATCTTTTGAGTTAATTTTTGATCTGTGTTCCTGAAAAGGCAATCATTTTTTTATTCATTAAAAGCTATCTCTTCATAGCTCCACTTAACTTTGTATGTAAATATTAGCTTATAAAGAACATTATCCCTCACTACACATTACATATTAACCCACAAGATAGTCACTCCCCCGGACACATATCGATGTTTTCCTGCCGGTCGCCAAGGCCACGCAAGTATCGATAACGCACGGCATTGCCGATCGGACAACATGCGAATATGTTTGGCTTATTGCACGCTGCACGTGACCGTGGCCCAGGCCCAGTCCTAGTCCCCAGTCCCCTCCCTGCCCTCCCTCGAGATCCCAAAACAAGTTGCAGTTGCAACTAGCAATGCATTTTGTTGCACTCGCCGCCAGTCGGCAGTTGGCTTTAAGCGGAAGCGATAACGTCTAACAAATTAAGCCGTGTCCCGCAGCAGCGGCTAAGGAAGCGGCACGAGAGGACTTTATTAGTTCAACCCGGGAAAGGGGGTTGGGAGTCGCCTCCCCCGGGAGTTGAGAGGCCAAAAATCGACTTGTACATAAATAAGAGCCGAACTGCCATAAAACCAGACTCCAATATCATATTCCAATCAGTCCGGCATTAAGGTAAGTGGCGAAGGTCCTTGGCGGGCATTGGGATGAACGGGGGAGCACTGAGAGAATATTTTGGGAGGTTTTTTAAGGGGTTAAGGAGCAAGGTTTCTAATATCTGCATCGATTGGATCATATTCTTAGTCAAAATACTATTTGGCTTTAATGCATATCAGTCTTTAGCGATGTAACTTGAAAAAAAAAAAAATGAATTATTGATGTAAAATTCACATAATCTGGTTTTAAACATTTTCAAAAAAATTCGGACATAGTGAAGTATATAATTCCTGATTCTGAAATTTGTTAAGTTCCATTTATCAAATATTATCACTATTTGGTTTACCAGAAATTCTAGATTCCCAATATAATTAATTAACTAAAACTACATTCTGACCCCCAATTTTTCAGAGTGCAGACCTTGGACGCTGCTCTTTCGGGCGATCGATAACCGCTGACCGGCAAATAATTTTGGCAAATATTACAACAATATTTCGTGCCTCTGTTCCGTAAGGGAATTACATTGGAGTTGGGAAAGAAGTTGGTATAGAAGTTCGATTTTTTTGGGTCAGCCGAGGGATGAGGGTGGGCGGGAGGTTTTATGACATTGCCTGACAAGTTTATGCCACCAAAGTTGCATGTGCCACCCCCAGAGCGGGTCGTAAAGCCAACTGGCAAGGCGGCGCACACACACTGCCTCTTAATGGCAATAATAAAGTGGCCCTGGCATTCAACACTTTGTCAGCGGCTTCCGCGCTGTCTGGCCGCATTTATCATGCCACTCGCCGCGGGCTCCAGACTATTTTGACAAGTTATCAAAATGAAAAGCAGCCAACAAGTTGCCGCTATAGAAGATGCAGACACAGACAGACGGATTCCCCCTTCTTTTCGGCCCTGTCATAATCCTCCCGAGGCAATGGGGAATGGAGTTGGGGGACCAAAAGAGCCCTCGACAGACGACAAGTGTATTTATGTTATGATTTGAATACCGCTAATGACAGCCAGACTCGGCAGCGTCTCTCAGACAGGCAGACAGATGAAGGAGATGGGATACCATTTCCATTTTCATTTCCATTTCCATTACGAGTACTGCCTTGTAGGTATTTTCACACCTTAACGCCTCGAAATTAGAATCGATCTGGGAATGCTTTCGGCGTGAGCTGCAATTGAACATCATCATTATGAAGCCCCCAGGCCATGGCCTCCTCTTCTGAGATCTGGATTCTGTGCGTGTGGCATCGTTTCCTTCAAATGCAAATGATGCCACTTTATCGGCGGAACCCAAGCCCCATCGGGCGGGAGGAGGGGCGTGAGTTACGATTACGATGCCGCGATAATATCAAGCTTTATAAATTTATTAGGGCCAGCAGTACCTGGTCTAGTATGTGTACAGATATATTTTTAGCCAGATAGATAAATATAAACACAAGAGGGCACTGATAGCATGTGTAACTTGGCCAGAAAATCATTAACAGCATAGGGAAAAGTAAGTGTAAGATATTTCTTTAAAAAATTTGAATACAAAAATTGAATTTTCCTAAAAAGATCTCAATTTCTTTTGCCTTAAATCTCAGCCTGAACCACATCCCACAATCGGCGACTCCATCTTGAAGGAAGCCTCACCGTTCACCCATCTGCAGTTCGAAAACAAGACCAGAAACTTCAATAACAATGACAACAGGAACAGCCAGCCAGAGAGACGAGAAGAGATCGTAGGGAAAAGACCAAAAGCCGCCGATTGCCCGGCAAGGACAACATGAATAATCCATTTTTCGAAACACTTGTCCAGCTCCGACCTCGTCCGTCGCCAACGATCATAGATACAGGGACTGGGGAATGGAACTGGGACTGGTACTGGGACTGCTCCAAGCTCGAAGGTGTTGTCTAGATCTTTGCCACGCATGGGAGCAGCCCCAGGAGCCGCAGGAGTCAAGGCTGCGGCGACACCAGCTCGGCTGCAGCGCCGAGATTAAAGATTCCTCCATAAACAAACAAGCGAAATAATTGAGGCAAAATTGAAGCAAACTACTTCGCCAGGGAGCAGCAGGAGGAGGCTGAAGAGGAGGTGACTGCTGCAATGGCAGCATCTCGTTGGAGAGTGAAGGTGGAGATGGAGTTGGAGGAGACTCCTCAAAAACCAGTTCGGGCTCGCGGTGCAACAATTAGCACGGAATTTGTGGGTGCCATAAAACGCGCTACACGATGGCCGCTTGTTCTCTAGAGACGACGACGACTACGACGAACCATTGCCATTTCCATTTTCATATCAATAAAACTGCAGTGTCAATTGCCGTGGATTTTCCAAAGACTAACGGTGGTTACACACCGCCCAACTATCTCACCTTTTTTTGCCAAATCGTCCAATTAAAGGCACTCTTTAGGTAATGCCAAGTATATAACCTTTATCAACATGATTCTAAGAGTTATATTAAGTCCTAAGGTGCCTCTGCTAACCAAATTTTCCCCTCTTTCAAGCGGCGCCCAATTAGACACACTTCAAAGTTCGCCACGGTATGCCTCCCCCGGTGGCCATCAAACAAAAATCATAATTCCTGGCCAGATTCTGGGTTGGGTTATTATTCATAGACCATTTTCGGACGACGCGTCGCCTGCAGACAGAGTTAATTACGCGCAGAGATCAAACAAATTGCACGCAAAATAAATATAATGCAGCCCGGAGATGAGAGTGAAATGAGGTTATTAAGTTGCCCGACGGCAACTGGGAATTATGATCGTGAAAATTATGTCTGTGCAACGGCGTGATCTTGAAATCGCGACACAGACATGGCACAATTTCTCATCGCTCATTTCGATGCAGGAGGCCGGATTCGTTAGGGAGTTAATGGCTCCAGCCGCGGGGCTGTGTTAATAGTCCCGGACTCTTTTTTTCACCCTTTTCATTTCAAGACTTCTAGACACTTTACAGCCGCATATGAATTATGTGCGTCCATGAAATGAGCTAAATTTCTCGGGAAAAGCGCAACATTGTGGAAAATGGAAAATGCGAAATGGAATTGCCAACAATGCCACATGAGATGGGAGAGGGTTGCAATGTTTTAGAGGTGTTTATGTGCAAAGTTGATAGCTGGCATTTGGAGGGAAATAAGAAACTCGGACTCTTAAGATCCTTAAATGGGAGAAAATCTTAGGATAAATTATTAATAACCGTAAATTAAAAGCCTTCATGTCAGATGCTTTCTTTCAAATATACATATGTTTGTTTTAATTACTATTAGAAAAAATGCATTTCTATCTTGAAAGATACATCTGAAAAGATTAAAGAACTTACGAGCAAGTAGAAATATCTTGCAATATTTCTCACTATAATCCCCTATATATTAATCTTGTTCAGAATAATATTCCCTCTTAGTTCGTAGCTTGAATAAAATATTTCTTTGTGATATTACAACCTCAAATAAGATATCCGTGTCCGACTGGGTCCGAGAGTCTTTTGTTTTGTCTGCCAGACAACGCCTGTCATATTCGGCCAACATTTATAATTTGCGGCGACATCAAGTTGTTGCGGTCTAAAAATTATTATTTGTTGCATTGTCTCCGTCGTCGCTAGAGGAGATTGGGCACAGGCAGCGCCGAAAAATGACAAGGGAATAATTAAAAGTTCGGCGACCAAGCGGGATGCGAGACAAACCGACACTTCTTCGCCCAAAAAAAAAATATTTGTTGGGGCAAATGAATCAAAAGGCGAACATCTGCCGGGTTTGGGGATGCGATACTTCTGGGGGCAGATCTCGGGGGCGAGGCGAGGGCGTTCTCCGCCCGGAGGGAATGGGATGATGAATGGCCTGCGCGTGGCATGTGGCCCGATCGAAGGAGACGGCGACGCACTTACCGAAGCTGCCAATTTGCATGAATTTATTGAGTCCATTGTAAAGCAGGGGATCCCCCGATCCGATCCGATCCGATCCGATCCGATCCGATGGAATGCTGCCCACTTCCCGGAAGAGCAATGTCAGAAAAGTCACACAAGTTTTTCTTTGCAATTTCGCACGTCGGCTTTATTTTTGATCATTTTTGTTGGTTTTGAATTTCAATTTTTTATATGCAACTACCACAGTTTACATTACGTGTATGTTTATCTGTATATGTATTTTAGTATATTATCTAGATATAGCCATAAAATTAGTTAAGTTCTGACCTTGCAGCCCGCCTGATACCGAGGTCGAGGAGGAGCCCCCCGGCCAAGTAATCGATCCGTTATTTTTTACAACTTACCGGCTAGACTTAATGCATTTAAATGCCTTGAAGATCGCTATCAATTAACGTACTATTTTATATATATATAGACACAAAGGATATATTCGTATATATATGTGTGTGTGTGTGAGGATTCGTGTTCGCGTTGAGTGTGTGTTTCAGTGCTAGTTGAAGCTTAGCGTAGGGTAATGCTCAAGATATGTACTCCACAAAAACCATGTGTGTTCCAAGACTAAGACTCGATCTAAGACTGCCTCTCTCTTTCAGTTACTTCTCCCCATCCCTCGACTCCGACTCGTCCATGTCTCCACCTCCGGCGGCCTCTGTCTCGGCCTCCGCCTGGTCATCCTGCTCGTGGAGCAGGGCCTCGCCCTGGTTGCCCTCCACCTTGATGCGGCTCAGCGGATGCCAAATGCTGCCGGCTCCTAGCTCATCCTCCCTCAGCGAGGGACTCTGGGCAGGCTCTGGCGTGGGTGACTTGCTGCTGCTCCTGCGATCCATGCTGTAAGGATGTTGGCCTAGAAAGCCCGGGAAACCCAAAAGTCCAGGTGGATAGGGATACTTTCCTCCATTGGCGAAGGGCGGCGGAGGTATGTTGGGAAAGGCGCCGGGACTCAGTTCACCAGGCTGAAAGTACAGCAAAAAAAAATCCAAAGGTTACCAAAGGTCAAAAGAGGTCACTAGTTACCATAAAAATTTATATAAAAATTGCGAAAATTATTAAACATTAATTAATATTAATCATTTACAAGCTTAAAATGTTTATATATCAAAAAGTATTTTCAATTATTTGCTCACCTTTGGCGGCAGTCCATTGAAAAAGGGCGGCAGGTAGGGAAAGAAGAGCTCCGGTCTTCGCTGCATAAACTCCTGCTCGGCACTAGATCCTGGATGTCCCTGGCCCTGGTTTGGGCCAGGACGCATGGGCAGCTCCAGGGACATTCGACGTCCCCGCCGCGAAGTGGGATTCGTCCACATATGCGTGCCCATGTGTACCTGAGTGAAAGAAAAAGAAATTTCGAGGGGAAACCAGGTTAGTAAGGTGCAAAAATCTAACAAGGACTCCCTCTAAGCCCACCTTGAGATTCCCCTTGGTGGTGAAGGCCTTCTGGCAGACATTGCACTGGAAGGGCTTGTCGCCCGTGTGGGTTCTCATATGGATCTGAAGGGCGGAACTGGAGCTAAAGTTCCGCCGGCAGACGTGGCAGAAGTGCTTGTTGTTCACCGGCGGATCCAGGCTGGAGCTTGGCGGACCGGCGGACATCAGAGCCTGCTGAAAGTCAAGTGGACTGGCCGGGAACCGATGGGCATCTAATGGGAGGGACAATGAGGCACAACCAGAGGGGAAGAGAGATTATAAAGACTTACGAAGCTGCATCTTCATTAGCGACTGCTCGGCATCGCCGGCTTCCTGCGGGTAGCTAGAGGCAACACCTGGTGCCGAGGCGCCTTCGCCTGCAGATGATGCTCCCTCCTCCTGATGATCCTGATCGGGCAGCTCCTCCTTGACTGGTGTGGCTGTGGCGGCGGCTGCGGGAACTTCCGAGCTGTGTGACATCGGTCGGGGTGACGATTCCGGCGGCAGCTTGTCGCCCGCGGCAGGCGGCTTCTTTGCAAACAGATTTGGGTTGAGAGTGAGCTGCAATGGACGAGATGAGATACAATGTTACAGGGCGAGATGCATTCGCGACGGGCGCTAATTTCTGTGCATTTTCGGTTAAATGTGCCGTTAATCCCAATGCCTCAGACATTTTCCCTGAGATCGCTCGAGAGAGAGAGCGAGAAATAACATAATTCACAATTATTCTATGCCATCGCGTGTAATAATGGCAACTAATTATCTCGGGCAGACGATGCCGCCGGGTCTCATATTTTTATGGCAAAACAATTGCTTGGCAGAGGGAACTAGCAAAGATACAGATACATATATGCATGCCGCGCAGCGTCCCCAGCTGTGTCCCCAGCAGACGCGACGAACAAAAGATTAAATAATTTTGCATAAAGCGTAGCATAATTTATTTGCATTGAATGCATCGCACACACCGCCACCGATCCGGCACACAGGCCTTCTATATCTCTTCCCTTCTGCCCCTCGACGGGCTCCCCATCCCCAGACTTCTCAGCGATCCAGGGGCCAGAAAGCATACCAGACGGAGTCGTAAATTTCGCATCATCATAATGCATTCTCGTAATTACTTAAGATTTTTGAATCATTTAGAAATTTCAAGCCCAAAAGATGATGCCGATGCCCAGTCTCCAACCCGAAACCGAATCCCCATCACATGTCCTGGCTGCCGCACTATCCCCAACCCGATCCGATGTTCGTCTGCTCTAGATCATCAACAATGTGCTAAGCGAGCACAACGGAACGTGGCTGCTCCTCATCAGCATCATCATCATCATCATCATCATCATCCTCCCGAGTCCCGAAGTGGGAAAAGCAAGAACAAGAGCTGTCTGGCATTGCCAATAGGGAAAAGGGAGGAGGAACTCCGGGGGCCTTTGCTGATTACCAACTAAAAATGTTATGACATTTACACTGCATTCTCATTTCGGCCACAATGCAGAAGGCCAGAACAGGAGCGGTTCAGGGGGGGGGGGGGGGGGGGGGGGGGGNGGGGGGGGGGGGGGGGGGGGGGGGGAGTTTGGGTTGGGAGAATGTATAAAACTTAAGAAAATACTATCTAAAATTATGAGAAATTTGATTTATTTTGGTAAAGTATATAAATACACAAAGACTTATAAATACACAAATTAGAACTTTTAAAATGGATACTACTGTTCTAAATCCTTAAAAATTATCTCAAACTTTTCGTAAAGAAACTAAACCCTTCCTATAAAAACTCTGTAAAAGCGAATCTAAAGAAGAAATTCACATTTTTTTCGCCTCTTTCCCGAACTCTCTCTAATTCCGTCCCTGTACTGAAGCACTCGCTTTCAATTTTGGAAATTCTCCAAGAATGTTAGCCATAATGAACGATGTCATTAGTCATAGAGAGACAATGCCGCAGTGCCGGCCCCGTCTAGAAATAAATATTAATACTCGCATTTGTACTTAAATTATGGGCAGCCAGCGGCCCCAAGCCGCACTCCTTCCTCCATCTAAACATCGCGGGGAACAGCGAACGCACTTTAATAAATAATTGGCATTGTTGGGCGATGTAATCCGGGCACTTAAAGCTCTCTAGATGAACCTGGGGGGAAGCCTGGGAGCTGGAGGTCGGGTTTCCAAGTTGGGAGAGCTGGGAGGCCGCAAAGCGGAACGGTGAACAATTAAGGCAAACTATGCAAGTTGGCCACAATTTCTTCATAATAAGGCGAACATCTTGAGCAATTAATAATGTGCTCATAATTTGTATGGTCGCGGCCACAAACGGGCCAAGCTCCCGGCCCATATTTGGCCAAATCAAGCTAACTGAACCCGAGAACATTTTAATTAATCATGACTAAGGCAGACTCCAAGTTGATTCAGTCTCAGTCTCTGCGCCAGATGGCATTAGTTCTCAGTGCGAATGTTGAGCTGGGATTAGGCTAGGTGGATGTGATGTAAGTGCCACCATATTTGGGGCAGGGAATGCCGAGGAACTATATGGAGGTGATTAGTGGTTGCACCAGAAAGGGAAACGCCATAGGATGGGGCTAGCTGAAGCTAACTTGAATAGTTTAATATTATTATAGAAATTAATGTTAAAGGGAACTGTGAACTCTCTATTGTTGTGGCATACTTAACCCTTTGTAAATCCTTTAACACTCACCTTGGCACCGTATGGTGTTCCAGCCTCGTTGCAGTGGGGGCGGTGGGCATGGCCCGTGGCCGGTTCTTTGGCATGTTCGCTCTGCAGATGACTCTCCAAGGCAGCCAAGCTGGGCAGCATCTTGAAGCAGAGATTGCACACATTGGGGGGCGGGTGCAGGCCTGCGAATGGATACAAAACAAAAAAGAGGCGGTACGCAGACAAAGAGTTACTCGGGAGGTCATTCCGGGGGACACATAATTTCCGCCACGTGCTGGCAGCAATCGGAGATATAATAAATATCCATCCACAGCAAGAGGTTGTGACATAATGAGGCGACAGATCGCTGCTCGATCGCGAAAGAGCTCTGCTCTTCGATGCGGGAATGCGCCAAATGTTTATAAATAAATTGCGGAATTTGGCATAGGGAATGGGGGAATGGATGGAGCTGGGCGTAGTGCGCCGAAAGAGAAGTGCTTCTCTCGAATGGCTGCTTTGTCCCGGTCCAATTGAGTTATGTCGCGGCCAGCAGATCGCAGATTTATCGCGCTGCCACTCAGCCGGCGGAGTGGCAAACGCTGACGGGGTCAAAGGTGGCAGACAAAGGGACTTTGTCATCTCGCAATCCGCAGACGCACAGCAAAAAGTTAATGTCACAGATACTCGCCTGTTTTGGGTTTATTTATATAAATCTCTTGACTTGCAAACATTAATTTATTCTGTTTGTAATTAAAACTTGAGGAAAGGGTATCTTCTTTTCATATCTCTTTTATAAAAATCCTAATATTACGTTCAAAAACTCACCCATAAATCCTAGGGGACCAAAGGGCAGCAGCGGGAACTTGGCATGGGCGTGACCCAGGGCATGCATTTCCTCACGGGCTGCCGCCATGAGCAGGAGGTTCGGGGGCATGGGCATTCCCAGCATGGGCATTCCAGATCCTCCACCTGCCGCCCCGTTGACCATTCCAGCTCCGAAAATGCGACCAGATGCTGATGAAGGCGAGGACAGATCCATGGCGGGCGTCTCCCCGCTCTCAGAGCGACCTCCGCCTAGGTCGGGATTCGAGTGGGATCTCTCATCGGAGCCATCATTTGGAGGCCTTCGTTCCCGTTCCCGGTCCCGGTCCCGGTCTCTCTCCCTGTCCCTATCCCTCTCCAGGGGATGGGGCGTGGCCGTGGCCGCACTTGAATTGTCTCTGGAGTCATCGGTACTGTCCATGGTCATGAACTCATCGAAATCGCCGCCCTGCGAGGACTCAGACCTCTGACCCGAGTGATCCGAAATGGTGGTGGAGAAGTCCAGGGTATCGGAAGTGCCCATGGACTTGTTCGAGTTTTGATCTTCGATGCCCAGCCGCTCCGCCTCGCCGGGATTCGAGGGAGCTCCGCCCTGACCACCGCTGCCATCGTCCATGGTGTGGATGCGAATGTGCTGCTGCAGGATGATCCCGTTGGAGAACTTCTGGTGGCACACGGGGCACTTGAACTGGCTCCGCATCGGCGGCTTGATCTTGTGTATGCTCATGTGGGCCTTGAGGTTGCCCTTGGTGGCGAAGGCCCGGCCGCAGATCTTGCAGCGGAAGGGTCGCTCGCCGGTGTGGGTGCGGATGTGCATCTGGAGGGAGCTGCGGCAGGACATGACCTTCTGGCAGAAGATGCACTGGTTGGGATCGGTCAGCTTGTTCTCGATGTTGTCCACCAACTGCTGCAGCTTCGAGGTCTCCGACGTCTTGTCGATCTCGATGAGGTCCTCCCACGACTTGTCGATGATGCGCTCCATCTGGGCGAGCGAGTACTCACCCGGCTGCTGGGACTCTCGGCTAGAGGAGGAGCGTCTCACCAGCTTGGCTATGTGCAGATGCTCGGCGAGATCCCGTTCCCGGTCCTCCTGCGGCGGACTTCCAGCGCTGCTGGTCTGTCGCTTGCGTACGTTGCCATTCCTGCGAGATGGTGTCATTGCGGGCTTGGGAGGAGCTTCCTTCTCGGGTTTCTCTGGCGAGGATTCAGCTGGGATGGGTGGTAGTCGGGGCTTCACCTCGGGTGTCACTGCCTTGGGGGTCTTGACACGCTCTATGGGGGAGTGCGCCTTCTCCTGCCCCTTATCCTTTTCCTTCACCGCCGGCTTGCTGAGATCTTCAGCCTGCTGAGCTGCCATTTCCGACTTGATCTCTTCCTGCTCCTCTGCCTGATGTTGCAGCTGCTCCTGACCCGCCGGAATCGCTGGCGGCACAAAGGGCAGTCGCATGGGGAACTGCTCGCCTTGGACTTGACCCTGACTCTGACCCTGACTCTGACCCTGTCCGGAGGTATGCCCCACATTGGGTGCCACTCCCGGGGGCAGCAGCATGGGCGGAAAGATCTGCGTGTGCCGCTGGTAGTGGACCTTGAGGTTGCCCTTGGTGGTAAACTTGCTGCCGCAGACGTTGCAGTGGAAGGGCCGCTCCCCGGTGTGCGAGCGCAGGTGGATCTGGAGGGCGGAGTAGCTGCCGAAGATCTTGCCGCAGTACTTGCACCGATGCTTGAATATCTCGCCCCGGCTCTGGGCCTCCTTGGAGGCGTACTCCGAGTACTCCTCCTGCAGCTGGGCGGCGTGCAGGCTCTGGGAGGCAGAGTCGAGGACCTCCTCCGTCCGACGCTGCAGCATCTCGAGGCAGTTGGGCTCGTTGGGGGCCGGCGGGGGATCGTGGTTGGTGATGATGCTCGAGGCCAAGCTCGAGCTGATGTCGCACATCAGTGGCTGGTAGTCCGAGCCCTCAATCTCCGCCTGAACTCTTCTCTCCTCAGTCGTCGCCTTGTCAGTCTTTGAACTCTCCTCCAGCTCTCGTTCCCGTTCCTGTTCCTGTTCCTCTTGCTCCTGCTCTGGCTCCTGAGCCTCCTCCTTCAGGCCATTGGTTGGCTCCTCCTTGGGCTCCGGCTCTGGTTCCGCTTCCGCTTCATCTTCCTCCTCGTCGCTGTGGACTTGCCTGCCCAAGGCCACGGCCTCGGCTCGTTTCAATTGACTCTGCAGGTGCTGGATGAGCTGCAGCTGCATCAGATGCTGTCGCTGCACATTGAAGATGGTGGACTGGACCATGGCCAGGTCGGCGGACTGGCCGCTTCCTCCGGATAGCGCTGAGGCCGCAAACTGGGCCACCGCCACTTTGGTATGTTGTAAAGCCTCCAGCGAGACGTGACCACTGCCCGGCAGCGATCCCCGGCCGCTGGCCGAGATCACCGAGAGATCGAGCGCCTCATTGCTGTTCTCCAGCTCGTGTTCCTGCTCGGCCTCCCGTTCCGTGTTGGAGCAGTCGCGGGCCGCTTCCACATCCGTTTCCACCTGCGGCTCAGTGCCATTGTTATTGCTATCCGCATCCAGCTCCTTGGCCAGCAGGGTATCTCTATCTCTGTCTCTATCCCGATCCCGATCCCGATCCCTATCCCTCTCTCGATCCCTGTCCCGCTCACCGCTGCCGCTCCTGGTGCCGCCAGTTCCACGGTAATTGATGCGGTTGCGAAATATTGAACACATTATCCCCTCGATCGGAAGCGCTCACCTCCTGATCCCGATTGCCTCTGAAGTCTGCGCATGGACTGCACCCTGGCAACGAAAGGGGAGAAGATATTGGGAAAGTTTTCGTAAGTTACGTACATTTTTCCCGTATTTTCCTGGACCGTAACACAAGACACTGTGCAACAAAGGTGCGTGTATCCTGACTTGAGCTTACTGAAAATGTAATTATATACGAACTTACTTGTATTAAAAAGAGATTTTTATTCTAGGCTATGCATACATAAATAAGTTGTGGTTTTATATAGTTTTTTAAGCTCCCGAACTGTGCCAAATTATCCCCGCGTATAAATTCGGAGTTGCGCAGTGTAATTTTCCATGATATATGCATATGGCCGGATCGTCACGTAAGGAGCGGCCGGTCAGGCTTTATGATAAATTTTTGAATATATGAATAGCGGCGTGTCGCAATTTTAGACGTTGAATAAATGAACAGGGCGCATATGGTTAGTCCGCGTATAACTTAAAATAGTAGCCTCTGATCTGGATTTGCCGCGTGTGGCGGGAGGCGGGAGGCTGGAGTGGGAAATTTGGATATTTCGGACTTGGGGCGTGGGTTTGGGCTTGGGCTCGGAGTAGGATCCCGATCCGAACCCCGAAGAGTTTTGCATGAGCCGTAAGAGTGGGTAATTTATTGATGTATTACACGGAATCACTCAGCATAACTTTCAGTCTACAGTCCGGTGGGATTTGTGCCTCCAATCGATCCAATTATTCCGGCTCTCGCTAATTTACTTGACGCCGGCAGATATCGCAGACTCCGATATAACGGCGATATAACTAACCAATGTCGAAATCAGATCAACAGGGGCCAAGACCCTTAAGCGGAAAAAAGGATACCGAAAGGAGCATTATATATTTTAAAAGGAAAAATCTAAAGAATAGAAAGAAATCTAAAAAAAGAAAAAAGAATCTATCATGAATCTAATAATAAATCTAAAAGTAAATCAAAAAGTTAATTTACTTTTATAACAAAAATAATACAAAAGTGAACTGTTAGGAATTGAAATGAAATGTAATCCTTAAACTCCTTAAAATAAGTAATATATTTAATATAAGGCATACCATGCTAAAATCTAAATAAATAAACACACAATCATTAGGGAAGGTCTCCTCTGGAGAACCTTCCTTTATAAAGACTTTAATCAAACATCAGTTTATAGCCAAATAGAATCAGACTATTACTTAATTCCGGATCTTCTTTTGCTCTTTAAAAAACGAACACAGCTGGGGAAGAGTGGGAAAATCCATGACCACCCGGGTATTCGAAGGATTCCGCCTGCAGAACTGTCGTCCTGCTAGGAAAACAGCGCAGCGGACACCCAAGTAGCTCCAGCTAGTTAAGAGCTTCGTGGCAAACGGCATTTTGGATCAAATTTTGGATTTACAAATTTGCTATGAATTTGAAAGCATCTTGTGTGTATCGGACACGTGGCGTTGTATGAATGGCCAACTTGGGGCTTTGTATTGCCCAATCGAAACCCCAAAACTAAGGCATAAATTGTGTGGAAAATCGATTTCAACATAATTCCACACCATTTCTGAGTTACACTTTCAACAGGGCCACAAATTCTCAACGCACGAAGAGTGTGGATATCGTATCCCATCCGCATTACGGCCGATTGCTTTATGATTATTTCCCGGCAATTAAGTGAATTTATTGGCAAAGGTAAACACACACAGGCTGGGCACAGATGCAGATACACCGCCACAGATACAGATACAGATACGGATCCCATTGTATCCGTGCACGGATATCGATTGGAGAAGGCGGCGCACTCGAAATCCAAAATCCAAATCCGAGCACACACAACGCAGCCCCGTACTATTTCCATCAATGGCGATGGACTCATCCGAAATCAATTTGTTTTCGGTGCAGAGTTAACCCCCGAAAACGGAGTCGAGGCGAAAGTGTTAACCGAGGCTAAAGTGAGCAACTTATTCCACTTGAGCTGATTTCTTGAGCGATTTACGCACAGCCAAAAACATAAAACTTCCGCAATTGCCGCGCCGAGGCTTTAAGAAGTTCCCTAGCCTGCGGTGGGTTTCCGTCAGAAAAGTTTCAAGCTTTCATTTCCTTTGTCAGCCAAAGTTTCCTGCCAGCAGGTGGTCCTTCCCTGAGAGGAACTCTAAATCTTGGCATCTCTCCGAAAGTATAGTTCGAAATCAACACACACACACACACGGCGTCAATCATTCGGCCAAATCGTGAATTATGGCCAGCTATAAGTAGCAAACATATTGCTGTTTTTTCCCTCCCAACAGTCTGCAGCGGAAATTGATCAAAATTCATTGCAATTCGCTTGATTGATTGATAGCACCAAACACACACTCACGTAGAAATGTATCCGTAGCTCTGTTTTGGGAGCCATCGAATGAATGAACCCGGAGCCAACGTAAACAGACACTTGCCAGTGGAAATTGGTTTGGATGGGAGAATGGGAGCTAAGATCTTGATTGAAGTCTGTTGCTTCAACCGTCGATCGCACACGAAAGACAGACAGTCCACGGACCGATATCACTTTATTGGGTCGGTTTTTGGGGGGCAGCAAGCGCCATTTCTGACAGGCGGACAGAAGTGAAAGATTTTTGATGAATTTTAGAGATTTAAATTGTTAATTTATGGTTAATAAGTTCTTGGTAAATAATTCTACAATAATTCTAGTTTAGAAATATAAAAGATAATACGCTAAACTAAGCTAAATTTATTTATTTATTTATTATGATAAAAAAAAGTAATTTACAAAACTAACTGAAATATTATAGCGCTGGCGGCAGGGCTCAGTTATTATATATTTAATTTAAAAGGAAAGAAAGTTCTGATTACAATAATCTACACTGAATTTTAATATTAAATATCTTAAATAAAACAATATATATAAATATATCTTAATATATCAGCAAGCTTTTTAAAACCTCTTTATCAAATTAATTGAAGTTGAAAGCAGATATGAATTTAATTACATTTAATTCAGGTACATTTAAGCATTAATTTTTATATATACTTTTATAAATAAATAAAAATCTTTGGAGATGTAAAAAAAAATACCTTTAGAAGCATGATTCATTTCAAAGGATTGTCTGATTTATTGCCATTTCAGCTTCACCTGACTTATGCTCATGGAAAAAACCCCCTCAAACAAAGTGAAACCCACGCTTTTTCCCGCCTTCCACTACCGAATTGACTTCCCACCCAAAAAAAAAGTCAAGGAAAATATGGGAAATGAAAACGGTTAAAGTGGCTGGACGAACGCAACAAAAAAAAAAAAAGAGTGGAAATTGTTTGAGGCAAATTTATGAGCTTCGTTTAAGCGAGGCAACTGCGTCTGGTTAACGCTCCCCCGATGTACAAAATACTCGAACTCAAACTCGTATATGTATATATATATAAAACCAGAAGAAGGCAGTCAGGGGTAAGGGGCTTAAAGCCACTTTGGAATTGACCATTTTGCATGAGAACGCAGAGACCAATGACGACAATGAACCCTGTTTCCAAGTTCCAAGTCCCAAGTTCCCAGCTCCCAAGTCCCTTACAAAATGTCTGCAAATTTATTAAGCTGAAAAAAATTTTATGAGTTGAATTGGTATAATTTTCATATAATTTTTGAGAAAGAAGCGAAATGGAACGATGCCAGACGATGGCAACGACGACGTCGACGAGGATGACGGTCAACCAGTTGAGCCAGCGGGGTGCCGGCACTCGAGGGTTAAGCGCCACGCACACCTCTACAAAATGTATATATGTATATTTGTATAAATGTGGGGGAAATGCAAATGTCTGCGTTCCAGCTTGAAATGAAATGAATGAATGGCCTGGGAAGAAGGCCGTTTCAGAGGCAGAAACATAAGCAGACCAATGCCAGATACACAGATACGCGGCTCACACAGATACTCCACACTAACACAGACACACTCCAGCCAGGAAAGTCCAGTCTCGGTGCTTGTGTAGATGAATTTGTATTGTTTTGCATTTGCTTTTGGGGCGCTACTTTGTTTTTGCCTCCGCTTTCGCTCGTTCGGTTCCCCCTTCTGCTTTTTGCCTTTTCTTTGGCTTTGAAAGGAATATAAGAAAGGGGGGAAAGGGTCCAGGGAGGGTTGCACGGTGGCTCGGTGGCTCGGTGGCTTGGTGGAGTTGTTGAGCTGCCATTGCAAACAATTAAAATCATAAGAGACGCACATAAATTATTCATGGCTTAATCTAAAGTGGACAATCTATGCAAAGTACAGGGGCCACTTGCACACACACACACACACACACACACACACACACACACACACACGCAGTCTGGTCAGACACTTGTTTATCGCCCCCTCCCCCCCTCTACTCCCCCATACACAACAACACAATGATGGCCATTTTTGATATTTTGCCAATCCTCGCCTCGCCTCGCTCTCGTTTCGTTTTAATTACTCATAAACGAAGGAAATAGCTGCCTCTACCTGTGCCTCGTCTCCTTTTGTTTCGCTTCCATTTCTGGCAATTATTTGCCACTAAAAAATGGTAACTCAGTTTTGAAATTTGAATTTTTTGCAAAAGAAAGGAGAATTTGAGAGCTTTGTGACTGTGATAAAATGTCATCTTTGGTAAGTTTTCACATTTAACCAGAAGTCAGCATGTTTAAATTTGGGATGAAGATATTTTTTATGATTTAAATAAGGTTTAAAAAAAGATTTTATAAAATTTTAATTATAAAAATATATTTTAGATAAATTAGTTACTCTTTTTCTTAAGCCAAAAGATTGTAAATTCGTTTACTGATAGATTTAAGCAGAGAAAGAAATAAAGACTTGACTTAAAATGAAATAAGAAGAAGCATTTTTTATACAAATTATGATACTAAATATTATACAAAATCATCTAAATTATATAAATTAAAAGAAAACTGTTAATTTTCAGCAATTCAACAACTTTCTCTTACTTCCTTAAATGAAATACTTAATTAAAAACCCATACAAAATATATAATTAGTTAATGAATATGAAATAGAATCAATTAGTCAAAGCAATTTTCTTCTAATTCAAAGTATTTGTTTAACAACGTATTTATTTAAACCAATCAAAAGCAATTACAATTTGAAATTCCTTTGTTAATTAAATAAATTGATAATGGAATAGAAAGGCCAAACTATATTGGTGTCGTTTTATTATCGAATTAATTTGTTTTCAATTAAAAAAGGCTTTTATCATATTGAATTTCAGTATTTATGGATTCTTAAATTGAAAATAACCAATATCCTAGAATTAGTTATTCCACAGAAATACCCATTAAATATATTTAAGTAAATTAATGTTGTTATTAATTCAGTTCCGTAATTTGGCAAGCCTTAAAATTTGATGTTTTGATGAATATGAATTGAATTTGGTTTATTGCCTCGACAGAAAACCATAAAAGAGGCAACTCAAAATCGAGGCTGGTTCTAACCAGACCAGAATGAAATCCAAATAATAAATTCGCGCTGCGAATAAGCCATAAAAATTCAATTTATGCGGTTTATTGAATTAGCAAAACGGAATGAAATGAAATTCGTAAATGCAGAAACGCCAGAATGCAATGATATTTGAAGGCCCAAATCGAACAGAATTGGGGCTGCAGATGGATTGATATACAGATAGATAGATACAGATACTAGCTGCATGTGCGGCCGAGCTGTGTGTCAGCCTCAATGGCCCACATTACGGCATCACGCTGCGAATAATAAAAGCATTTTCGCCAAATATTCGCTACAAAATATGCCATGAACTATCGAAAGAGAGATGGGATGAAGGGAGGTAGATGGGCGCACAGATAGATAGATACATTTTTATATTCACACACATAGCGACGACTATGGCCGCACATTTCTGTCATAACACAAAATAAATATTTCATCCGCTTGGCTCGCGAGCTTTGCGCCGCTCGCGTATTTATTATTAAAATGAAAATAAACTTTATATCAAATATATAATGGCAGGAGTGAGGGAGGGTTGTGCCTGAAGGGGGTGTGCAAAGCCAAAATGAGAAATAGACCGAGAGCGCTTCGAATTTTTACAAATGAATTTATGGCGAAGCCAACGAACAGCGAAAAGATAATACGCAGGCACATAGAAATGAAATCGCGCGACTCATAAATTAATTAAGACAATAAAACAATATAAGTGGACGGGCGACGGTCTGAGGGGGACTTGTGCGAGAGTGGCATTTCCTCAGCTTCTGGTTATGTATCTTTGTATCTTCGAGTATGCGCCTGATTGAGAATTATTTATGCCGGGCATGAGTTGCATCAATTGTGACTTGATTGAACCGTTTTGCCATCTCCCCTCAGCCTCTGTATCTAGCTGTGCATCTGTCAGATACTCGGTATCTTTGACACACTGACTTGACACCTGTCATCTTTTCGTTTAACCTTAGATGGCCAGCATCTCCCACTACCACATGGTGCATGCTACCACTCTCCCCCCTCTGTGTTGCCATGTTAATTTCGTTCTTGACATGCGTTGTTGTTCCGACTTGCTCTCGTTCCCCCCGGTTGCTTGTATCCCCTGTCATATCCTAAAGGCAAAGACTCCTCGAATGTTGCAGCCAACGACCTTACGCCCATGTCGCAGCCCCTTGACCCACCCCCACACCCCCCCTGACATGCACCTTTGGGGCACAAAGTAGTTGTATTTATGTTAACTTTGACATAAGCCCAACATGCAACTTTCGGGCTGCTCCGTTGCAGTTGCATGTCCTCGCATAAAGTGTCAAAGTTAAATAATCTCGCAAGAGGAGGGCCCGAAAACATGGGCCAGAGATGGACGGGATTTCGGGGAGCAGCAGGACAGCCAAGTAGCTCCAGGCTCAATTTGGGATCTTGTGCAATATGTATTCACCAATTTGTAGGTTACTCGCAGGCTAAGAACTGTATATCAAGGAGGAGAGGAGAAGAGTCAACAGCCATCAGGATGCATTATGTTGGTATATATAGAGCTCTAAGCAATCAATAAACAATAAAGGGAAAACAAGGAATAAATAATCCAAATTTGAACTCTGAAAACATTTAAAAACGTGTGTTTTATGGACTTATACTTTAAGTAGATGGATTAATAGGAGCAGTCGTTCTTTATTAATAACTTTCTCAAGAAAAAAAGATTTATCTAATACAGAATTGAATATAAATTAATATTTTTTCTTTCTATAATGCTACCAAAACGACAAATATTTTTCTAAAATTACGAATATGTTGTTAAACAGTAAATATTTTAAATTTGAACACTTAGAGTGCTATGTATGATATATTATAATATCTTAAAGAGTTACTAACTTATATTTTCATAGGATTTTTCCTTGCTTTAAATGTATCTTTCATTTTAAGAGGTTTTTTAAAAGTTAAAAGCTTCTATGAAAACCTAAATTTATGTTGTATTTATATTAACATTAAGAAATATTTAAATAAAGAGAAAAGTTTTATTATGTTTACGGTAGTTAAAGCTAAAACAAGGCTGATAGGTTATGTAACTACCATTTCAATATGTTTCCCTGAGTAAAACATATTTCACATCTAGCAAACTAAAGTGTCCTTACACTTGTCTGGACATATTACCAATCGAAAGGGAATAAAGCCCCCAGGAAGTATAAATACAAAGGGGTTGAAACATGTCACTGTTCTTACAGAAAAAAGAATGAATAAATTATACAAGACTTTGTCATCATTTTTTTCGTCAGAAAATAAATTACTTCGATTCCAGTTCCGCAGTAACTTAACAAATTAAATCATTTTTATGGCTTGTTTTGGGGATTTTTATTATAAATATAATGATTACTCAATTAAGAAAAAATTATATGGGAAAAGTCAAATTTAAGCTTGGGTTTTTTTTATTATTTGGGGCTAAACTTTTAAAAGAGTTATTCAAGTAAGTTAGAGTTTAAAAAGCTTATATAAAAACCCTTCAGATTAATTTATATTAATATAAAGAAATTTAAGTTTATTATAATACAAAGTTTGTTATACTTCAAAATTTAATCAACCTTGATTCAATTAGCTTATTCATTAGTTAATATTTCTTAGCTTAAAGTATTTTTCATTTGATTTAAAGAAGGAATATCGCATATTTTAAAGTTAACTAGACTTTTTTAAGACAATTAAAAAAAAAACCCATTTTATGAGTAAATACTAATTTTTATTTTACACAACTCATAACTTATTGTTTAAACCATAAACAACTTCTGAAGTTAACCACATTTTAAATATATGTTAAGTTAGTTAAAGCATTTAAAAACATAAAGCTGCAGGTTAGAAAATCGATTCAAAATGATTTTTTATTAAAATTTTTGCTCACCCTTTTTGGCGCCTTTCCTTCCTTCGCTTGTTTTGGTTTTCTGCTCTTTCGCTATCCCTGTTTCATTATTGCATCTTGTTGTTTGCTTCGCAAAGTATCTCACGGATGCCGACGGCAAAGCGAGCCGTTAGTTTTTAGTTGAGATGCCAGAAAAATCGAGTTTATTGCACATTTCGCTCTCCGTCTCGCTCTGACCTCCTCCCTCTTGTTGTCTCCCGCACCCGCTCTCGTTGTTGTTGCTGTTGCTTTTGGCGAGTTACTTTTGCGGGCTTTGCATTTTGATGGAGATTTTATGATTAATTAAACACGCGCGCACACCAACACACTCGCACACATGCCCCCGCCCCCTCGCACGCACACTCAGGCACTCGCACACACACAAACGCACACGCACACACATGCGTAGGCAGCGACGGCGGAGGCGGCGGTAATAAAAACGCACTGCGGTCCCGTTAACTGTTAACTGTTAATATTTGCAAATTTTCGCTGCTTCCTTTGCTTTCAGAGTGTGCGTTAATTCCTTTTATTTTTTGTGAGGCGGCGCTGAGCGCTTTCAGGACTCAGGGTTCTGGGAAAAAGGCGCTTTCGCTTGCTGACTGAACCACGGCCAAGAACGGAATCGGAATCGCAATCTCAGGCTGCAGCTCGAGTGCGAATCCGAGGCCGAGTCCGAAACGCACGAGCACGAGCACGAATGAACACGACGGACGACGGCGAGCGCGGACGCGAACGACGTCGGCGTCGGAATGTCCTTAGCGCTTCTCGAGTGGCGCCCCCGCGCGGGCAGAGCAGAGCTGAGAGGAGCAGAGGCAGCGGCAGCGACGTCCTGTGAGCGACTGCAGCGCTCTATACTAAAAAAAACAGGAGTCGCCGCCAAAATTCGCAGCAGCGGAGCGAAGCTTTTGCTCCACTCTCCCACACCACCTTTCTCTCTCTCGCACGCTCGCGCTCTCCGCCTGTTAGTGGCTAACAGCTGGGGAAAGGCCGTATAAGACTGAATTTCGAATGTTATGCTGCTGTTAAACCGGCCAGCACCACTATAGCTGTGCTCCTCCCTCTCGCTCGGCGGCACTCTTTCTCTCTCTCTGCGAGTAACCAACACAGGAAAAAAAGAGGCATAAAAAGGGAGGGAGAAAAAACCGAATGAAACGTCTTCGTTTTTTATGAACGTGCGCGCAGCGGATCGGCAAATAAATAAAAACGCATATAGAGCGAATTATGACAACTTTAGGCGGAGCAACGTCGACGTCGACGGCGACGCAGGACGAGCGTCTTCTTCTCCTTTTTATATATTTTTTGTCTTATTTTCGACGTCCTCGTTGGCTGCGAATCTCAATCATATTTCCTTTATGTGCTGCCTTCTTCGCTGCTCCCTCTATTTATCCATATTTCTTTTATGTTAACTTTGCTGCTTCGTCTTGTCTTCTGCTCGCCGAATGTCCTTTTTTTTCGGAGCCATGATTTCGCAGCAGGATTTGGCTTTCGGCTTCTCGCTGCAGAGACTTTGCCGACGGGAATTTCACAGGGAACATTTTTGGTGATTATTTTCTTTTTAGGTTTATGAAATGAGAATTGATTAGATTATTTATTAAGTCCTTATAATTACTAGTAATGTATTTATCCTTTATTTTTTGGTTATATTTTTGTTTTCTTTAATTAGTAAAAATAATAATAATACTAAAAAGTAAAATAATAAAATAAAAACAATGGGAAAAACAATATGCAGTTCGAATTTTTAGAAAGAGAAAGAGAAAGGAAAATATTTAGATTTTTAGTGATATTTGCTATAGATATTCATTCAAAACTGTAAAGAAATACTTCGTTTTAGGAATGCAGTTCTAACTAGTCCATAGTTACAAAAATTAATATGTATAAATTATATATAAAATATATTTATAATCATTCTCTATTCATGCAAACGAAATAAAGTACAATTTTATGCTTTTAATCCTTTTTTAAGTATTCCATGAATGCCATTCGATTGATTTAATTTTTTCATATTTGATTTAATTTCAGTTGAATTCCTTTCGACTAACTGCCTTGTAGGGATCTAGATTCTGAAAATACTTACATATGTTTCTGAAAACAGATAAATCTGCATATTACTCGTGTCTATATAAAGGGACTCCTCCCTTAATAAACTGGGAAAGGGTTTATTAACAGCTGCCACTTATGAATTACTAAAAAAAACAACTCGGTGGCAACAAATAATTCAAAATGGTTGATACTCAAAAAAAAAAAAAAATAATAGAATTGTAAAATGAGAACAAAGTGAGAGGGAATGAGCAGGAGATCAAACAAAGGACACACGCAAGGCAAACAGAGTTGTGTGCTCTTCCCAACCCCCCTTAGGAACATCCCTACTCACCGATCTATATATATATACTCTGTATGATGATATCAAATAATAACTAACCCTCTCCCTTGATAGCAGCTATGGCTTTTGTGGAATTAGCAGGCTGTACGCGCAAGGACATTTGAATTCATTGTTGATACCCTTGAAAATGAATAAATAAAATAAGATGGCAGACAGAAAGTCTATGAGGTTTCCCCCGCACATTGATACTCAAATATCATTTTTCACAAAACAAAACCGAACCCGTTCTTCTCTCTTTTTTTTACTGGAAATCTTCTAATAATCATGGCGGTATGCCCCTTTCCCTCTCTTGCTTGCAACAGAGCGAGATAGCGAGTGGCATTTCTATGCAAATCATTTTGAAAACTCGTTTTTCCTACAACAATTTTTTGATGACGCCGATTTGTCTCCACAATCATAAAAATCGTTCAAGAGAACAGACGGAAAAATCGGAGAAAAGGTAAGGCAAATCAAAGAATTTTACCCGACCGAAAAAGAAAAAAACATAATTAAATTTTGGAATAAATTATTACTACAAATCTACGGTTGACCCTCAAGGTCCGAAGAGAGGCCATCTGAACATCTTTTATAATTTTTCGTCCCATTTGTGATAAGAAAACGTGAGAAGGTTAGGAAAGGTTATGGGAGATGTCGGTGGGATCTGAGAGGTTTTTTCGTTTTTAACATACAAAATTGAAGGGAAATAATATTTTACTCGCGAGTCTACAGAGTAGCTTTTCCAATCAGAAAAAAATATGTAGATAAGGTTTTAAAAACAATGTAATTATAAAGAGAAATGTGGAGAATTTAAAATGGAAAAATTGAGTATAAGATTGAAAGAATAATTATATTTTTACTGCTCTTAAAGTTGAATTTATTTAATAAGAAAACTATTAAATAAGATTTTAATACAAGATTTTAATTATATATTGAAAAAATAATCATACTTTTATTCCTCTTAAAGTTGAATTTATTTAAAAATAAAATTAGTTTCAATGTGTTCATTTGCTGACTTATTTTAAAATAAAATTTGAATTGAATATTGAAAAAACAATTCTATTTTTACTTAGAGTTGAATTTATTTAAAAAGTAAGTGAGAAAATTATATTTTAATATAAAAACTTGATTTAAATTTTGGAGATATAATTATATTTTTACCCCTCTTAAAGTTAAATTTATATAAAAAGCAAATGAGTTTTCTATGCGCTTATTCCCTGACTTATTTTAATATAAAATTTGAGTTAAATATTGGATATAAAAATATATTTATGCTGCTCTTTAAATTAAATGTATTTAAAAAGTAAATGCTTAAATTATATTTTGATACAAAATTTGAAATAAATATTTTATAAAAAGAATGATTTTTTTACTCCTCTAAAAGTTGAATTTATTTAAATGATTTTGAATGCGCTCATTCTCAAACTCATATTACTCAAACTTACTTTTATTCCCACACAATTTATGTACCATTAATACCAGTAAATAGTTTTATATATTTTGTAGTCACGTCTAATTGCCTGACTCATTAGGCACTCAGCCCGAAAGTTCATTCCCAATTTTAAACCCTGGAAAATCTATAAAATGTGAAATGCACGTCGCTCGTTGATCAAGATCGCTCGCCGGGGTCTTTCCATATATTATATATCACGTGTGTGTGGCGGGAAACGAAATAAAATAAATTGAAATTGAAATTAAAGCTGGAAAAGTTCTTTATTTTTATTTTTCTCATTTGCCGTAAAATTAAGTACTTGCCAGAGTACCCAAAAGGTTCCCTTCCCTTCGTCTGCGTGTGGGTTGAATGGGTTTTTGATATGTTTTTAGAGTGATTTATGTTAACGATGACACTTTTCAGGGGAATCGATACATGCTTAGGGTTTGGGTTTCCCGAGGGTTTACTTTAAATTTGAATTCTGCTTTCTGGTCAGTTGGTTTCTTATATTTTCATTTATTTTACTAATACAAATATATTTTGTATTTCTTTTAAAATTTATTTTCTTTCAAGACTTGGTTTGCAGTTGCCTCAATTTTCTGTATTTTCTTTGCTTCTCCTTTAGTTATATTTTTTAAGAAAATACACATTTGAGTTGTTGAACTGCTTTCTGGTCAATTGATTTCAGTTCCTTATACATTTCTGTATATTTATAGTTGTATTTTTGCAGAAAATATAGAATATATTTCTACCTTTTATTTATATTTATTTTTCATAGCTTTGCTTTAGTTTATAGAAAATACAAAAACCTTCGGAGGCAATTTAAATTTAGCCAAAAAATAAGCCGGAGACAAAACAAAGCACGAGTCGAAAGCGAAGCTGGCAAGGATTTAAGAGTTGACCTTGTGCCAGGACAGGAATGGGCGGGGGCGGGGCACACTCTGGGCCATTTACCCAATTGCGTTTAATCGATTTCTTTGTAAACTGGAAACCAATGTCAACAGCCTCGGCACAGCACAGCGCAGCAGAGAAAACTCGCACAAATAAACAAATTCCTGGCTGGCAAAAAAGGAGCCGACAACGAATTTTGCTCCTTTCGAGCGGGAAAAACATTTACACACTTAAACGAGCCAAGAAAAAATAAAAATAAAACTAAAGGAAAGCAAAGGCGGAATTCCTTGCGGGGTGGCACAAAATCTATATATCGAGAAAGAAAACTAAGAAATTCTAGTGCAAAGAGGGAACTAAGGCCGGAGAGTCCTTTTCGCTTAGGTAAATAGACAGACAGTCACAGACACGGACACAGCTCGTTTGTGTATCTGCTGGATACACATCGTATTGTCCTTGTTTGGGGGCTTCCATTTTAAAGTGCCTTCCATCGATTTTTCTACCCCAAACGCAAACACAAACTTTTGTTCATAACTCAACTTTTGCGGCAATTAACACGCCCACCAAGGCCCCAAGCCCATCATCATCATTTCGAATGCTTAATGGCAAATTTATGTGGCGCTGCATTCTCTGCTAATGAAAATGGAATTCATAAACCGGGGAAACATAAAGCACTCATGCTGCGATATATGCCAAGTATATATATATATTCTTGGCTCGTGGCAGCCACATGTTCCAGCGGAGCAGATCATCCAAGTCCCGCCCCATAGGGGAAAGCAGATGTTGAAAAGTCTTCGAATTGGTTGAGGAATTTACCGAAAAGACTCATAAATTATGTGAATCATATTTTAAAATCTGTTAAGCAAATGCTCCAAACTTTTACGTTTCTAGACAAATAATTGTGGCCAAAGTGGAAACATTTTATCCTTGTCATAAATATTATTTCAAAATTTCTTAAATTTTCCAATTAACATAAATATTTTGTAAGTTATTAAAGCAAGATATAAGTGAAATTTAACACAATGTCTTTATAATGAATAAACTTTTGCATCTTCTCTTGATTCACTTGCTTAAAAATATAAAAAATATATATTATTTAGATCTCAGTTATATATTTTTATTCAACTTATTTAAGTCCCTTATCTTCACCCAGAAACCCGAATTTTCTACATTTATTTGCGGCAACTTTAAGCGATTCTTGGCACAAACCTTTCGCCTGCGTCCAATGAAAATTTAATGACAATTGTTGCATTTAAATGTTGGCCCATTTAGCCGGGTCCTTCAGAAAACCCCCCCCCCCCCCTCGCTGCCTGCTCTACAGCCGCCGCCCGCATCCCTGGCCGCCCCTTCATCCCGCCGAAAACTGAGGGTCGGAGCCCCGACAAAATCGATAAGGTCCAAAATAGACATGTCTGTTCTGCTTCTGCTTCCACTTCAGGCTTCGGGTTTTGGGTTCTGGGCTCTGGTGCTCCAATGTCGCTTCCTCCTTTTTTAGCTGCCTTTGCCGGCAACGTCAACAAGATATATTAGCTGGTTTCATTATGAGGGGGTTTCCCCGTTCATTCCAGGATGCGTCGAGGAGTGACGAAAGAGACTGGAGGCCCCCCTCTTTGGCGACGCCACCTTTTGCCAAAGGGATGTCCTTGCCCTCGCAGTTGTTGCTGAGGCTGCTGCCGGCTGACTGTGTGTGTGTCCAGCATACAGGAATTAAAAGGATGTGCGACAGATATTTTCTCAGGATATAGGAAATCTAAATAGAAAATTATAAATTTTAGAAATGTAATAAGTAAATGTCTAATAAAAGTACTTGTATATTCCGTTTTTAAAGCTATTGATTCATCACTTGAATATTGTATTAAAAACAAAGGTTTTCCTTGTTCAATTTTATAAGAATACTTAACGGAATTTAACGCTTAAAAAGTAGTGAACGTTAATCAGGTTCATTTTCGAAAAATAACCAACTAAATGCTCACGTTTTTTGTTAACAAAAATGCTTTGTAATGAATGTAGAGTTAATAATTAAATTTCTGTTCATCTTCTCAGCAATTATTGTATTCACTTTTAAAAATGAATCAAGAATGAACACTAGTTACATGTCAGTGTGTTCATTTCGTTACTGCATATGTGAGAGTATATCCATCTATCTATCTCTCTCACTTTCCTTGCTATCTCCCTCTGTCTGGGACGATTTCCGGCGGCTTCTAAGCGAGAGTCCTTGCCAATTGCTGTGTGTCCTCAGTGGCAGTGACTCGCGCCGAAAAAAAAAACTTTCCTACGTCCACGCCCCCATGTCTGAACGCCCCCGAACCCTGCTCCACCCTTAGCCCCCCTGAGCCCCCCCTGAGCCCCCCTTCAGTGTGTCTGGGTCTGGCTTTTTTGTCGCCATCGTCTCGCAGTTTCACTTTTTGCCAGCTGCTATTTCCCCAACGACCGTTCAAATTTCCATTGCGTATGGGTGTAGATATCTTATATACCAGCGAACATGTATATATATCTGGCTATATGTGTATATATATATGTATATGCAGAACAACTGAAACCGAGAGCAGGAAATTGAAAAAACCCCATCCGAAAAAAAAGAGGAAAAACTGCGGGCATTTTTATGTTAATCAGGTCAATGGCACGCTGGAAAACCCCATTTCCCCCTTAAAGCCAAAATTGGGCCACTATATCAGCACCACAAAAAAATAAGAGAACAACTAGCTTTAGTTTTTGATAGAAAAGCTTTAACAATTTGTTTAATTTTAGTTTTAAAATTGCAACAAATTTCTATTAGAAAAGAGGAATAGTTTTGAGGGTTGATTTGTTTTCATTTGAAATGGTGGAAGAGCACTTAACTCTTTCCGATCTCGTCATTTTGTTGTGCTCTCAACCGAGATATTTGTTTAGGCAGGATGAGCGAGCACAGGCATAGGTAGGCACAAGGACATCAATCTATAGTTCCATTGTTATGGCTGATCCTGTTATGATTCCATTTCATATAAAGCCATCGAGAACCTCCCTTTTTTAGCATTCGTTGCTGTGACAATTTTGAAATAAATTCCAAGCTGTAAGTTGGTTTTTCATTCCGGATTATAAGGAGATTATAGATGTTTCCACAAGGGAAATAATTCCTTATATAATTCGCGAGGAAACTATTGTGAATTTGAGTTACGAATGTCATTCAGATCGAGGGATACAAACATCCTTCGATGGTAATGAAGATTCAGTCTGTTTTGTGTGGGAAATAATACAGTAGAAAGAACACTTATATTTATTTTAGTGAATTTTTAATTAAATTCTTAAGTTTTTAAATTTGTTTTGACATGTAATATTCTTTTTACAGATTTATTTCAAAGAAAATACCATTTTAACACATATTGCATTCAATTTCAGTTATTTTAAAGCAACAAAATCCAAGCTTATTTTAAGTTCACGAAAATAATATATGGAAATCATTGTTCTCTTCATCCATAGCTTCAAATTCGCCATGAATCTTGGAACAACTAGCAGATTTAATGATCCATTCAATTGCGAAATCCCGCTGAAAAGTTTCCATCCCCAAAAAGGCATCAAAAATAGCGACTGACAAGTGTACGGAGTATCTGGAAAAAATACAATTGAAAGCGTAAAAGCTTTTTTCTGCCAAGCATGCAAATTTTATTACGCACACACACACACACACATATCGCGTATCCTGGCAAAGTCCATAATTATGTATTTATGCAAATTTCCGGGGGAGCGAGGCGCTGGAGTGACGCCGCCATATTGTCGCATCATTTACCATTTACGAAATTGTTTAATTCAATTAAATAATTATGCATATGTTTTGCCGTCACGCATGACACCCTGCAACCTGCCCGCAGCTCAGCACCCCCGCAGACAGTCGCCACCCTCGGGGGTGTCGCGTTAAAAAAGCCACCCTCCCCCTCAAAAAACTCGTCGAATTACGAGCGACAATAAACTTTCGGGTGGGTGGTGTTGTGACAATGCCACTGAGAGGGGAGAGGGAGAGAGTGCGGCAAGGTCTTAAGCTTCTGCTCCAAAGAGCGTGGCCCGCCAGCTAATTCATAAGCAGGAGCAAGGAGACCGTAGAACAGAGCCACAGAGCCGTATGATATGAGCACACTCCAGCGCAATTCATTTGCCTAATGCAAGGACCTGAAAGGAGGTGTAAGGATTTCCCTCGTCCCCTCATACGAAACTTTATTCGCGGATTTAACGAAAAACTTTTATCGAGTCAATTTCATAGGCATAAACGAAATTACCTATACCATATATGCAAATCGGGAGAATAAAAACCAATAACAGGGATGCGGCCATAATGTGTTTCAAGGATTTGAAATTGAAGTATTCGAAATGTTTTTTTGTTTAGGGATAATCCAGGCAATTGCCAGGCACAATTGCTCTTGCCTTAAATTCTATTTAGTTACTTAAATTACATATTACCAAGAGATAATATTAATAAATCTTTAATGTAGTAAAGTAAATTTTTTTTCTAAAAGAAAATACTTATAATTAAATAAATATATCGTTATATATAATTAATATAATTAAATAAATATATCGTTGAAAATACTTTACTTAAAGGGAATAATCTACATTTAAATATCTTAAGTGTCTTACCGATTCTTAATTATTCAACTTCCATATCCACAACCCATAAATGGGTTTTTTCCAATCACGTTTCTTCCATAAAAATCGTTCAAAAAGAAGTTCAAAGAGTAAAGTGTAGGTGACGAGAGTTATTACCTTTATAAAGATTTCCCGCCATAATTCTAAACTCGTCATGAAAGGAAGCCGTCACATAAGCCACCGACAAAGAGATGTGAAATAGTTTATGTCCCGATTCACACAAAACAAACAAAACAAAAGAACTTCAACCTCCGCTTCTGTTTAGAATGCGAGCAAGTGCCTCAATTTTTTCCACATTTTTATTTGATTTTCATATAATTTGGATTTTGATTGAAATTAAATTCGGACACACGCTTTGCATGGCTAATGAACACGTTGGAAGAAAATCCCATGAATCTCGGCTTCGATGGGTTTCCCAGGGGTCTCTCAGAATTCGTGGGTGTTTTTTTTTTAGAGCGGACGAGACGAGTTTTGACGCATTTCTGATATCTTTTTAATGTTCTCATTAAACGAATCGAAGACGTCACCTGCATTTGGTATTTGTTAAAAATTAAATCAATTTTGAGTTGGCATTCTAGGAAGGCGGAAAAAGAAAGAGAAGAAAAAGAAATTTAATTACTTTCTTATTAAAATTAAACCTAACTTAGATGGAGCTCTTCTGAAATCCTCAGTAAATTATATTTCCAGAACTCGATACCCACCTGAAAAAGACATACATCAGGGCAGCCACCCACAAATTCAAAACAAATGACATATTGTCGATTGTAAACCAATTATTTGTGTGCTCGATTTATGGGAACCTACTGTAATCGATATCCAGTGATATCGATCTCCGTTTGCGCTTTTCTTCAACTGCGACAAATGTGGAATGGAAAACAAATTTCCCGTATTCAAGCCATAAATTAAATACCCAAAAAATATCCAATTTCCCAGTGACTCAGGCTCCCCAGCAATAACCAAAGTAATTATGTGAAAATCTCGTGGTTTTTTTCAAGATTTTCAGCACACAGTTTTCCAGATTGTCATTGCTGCCGCCGAACAATCGAAACAAGGACAATGGGCATAATTGATATGTAAAATAATATTTCGGTTGCTGACAGAACTAAATCTCTAATAATGATACCCAGATACAGGTCCCCGCCGCCATTCAATCATTCATTGTTCATCGGGACCCGGCATGCTGTGCTCTTAATATAATAATCATAATAAATCCCTAATAATTTCCGAACCATCAAAGAGCGGCGACGAGGACGACGGATTGGAATTTAATGGCCTGGGGACCGAAGACGGGGCCCAAGATCCCAGGGCCGAGAGCCGGCTTAATGAACTCGGTTGACAAATTTGAAATCTCTGGATCCTTGCTGATCCTTGCAGACAAAAGCGTGTTTCATTAGGTTGCGCAAACAGCTCATCCATCCGTCATGTCGCCGGCCTTTGTTTGCCAGGCAAAATTGCGGTTGATTGCACACGATCCCAAGGATGCGAGAATCTCTCTCGTATCCTTCGGGGGCACTTTTAACTAACTTTCCACGAGTGCCGGGTAATTGTCTTTGCCCCTAAGGCTACAGTAGCTGAGAGCCATTGTTCATTGGCATGGAATCCCGGATCCTTTGCCTTTGTATCCCGGGAAATTTGTCAATCGAAGCTGAGAAGTTGCTCGGCTAAGGAGCAAATCAATTTCGGTCAGCCCTCAGATCTGTGCCGAGAGGAAAACAGTGCCAGCTGCGGGGGATCCCTTATTGATATTTAATTTATGTCCTATTTTGAGAGAAGGCCATTGACGACACAAATTACATATTGACACGCTGATGGTTTTTTAATATGCACACACACAGCCCTCGCAGTGTACGTCATCTGGCTTGGGTTTGGGTTGTGGGTTGTGGGTTTGCGTTCTGGTTCTGGGTTCGGTCTCCCGACTGAAACAATAAAAATGAAATTCATTTAATGAATTTATACATTTAATTTATTGGCGCGGCCCTTTATCAAAATTTGATAAAGCGTCACGGCACGGCAGCCGGGCTGCTCCTACTCTGGATCCGGACTCGGATTCGAATTCGGCTTCCGATTCCGATTCCCTCCATTGCACAAAATCGACGGCGGCGCTCCCCTTTCCCGCGGACATTAACAGATGCGGTTATGTTGGTTAACAAACATTTTATTGGCAGTTCAATTTCGATTTTTAATTAAAGCGTGAAATATTTTTGGACGTCATTTATACGGCAATGTGTTCAATGAGCATTGCGCGATCCCGGAATTAATTCCGATTGCCGGCAAGTAGGGGGATAATTGTTCAAGGCAAATTACGGCCATTAAAACGGGGTAAAAGAGAAAGTCTCTTTTTATTTTTATTTTTTTCAAGGAACATGAAGAATTGTGACTGAAGGATTTAAAAATGTACAATTTTGGGACTAAAAATGACTAATTATTCTGAAATTCTACGAATATTGTAATCAATTTAGATTATTTTCAAGCGTTTAGCTTATGTTTAAAGAGGTTTCCTCATAGTTCTAATGGTAAAATATAAAAAGGGGTTAAGAAAAAAGGTTTTCTGGTTTCGATTTTTTAGGAACATGACGAACGGTTCCTGAGAATTATAAATTTCAAAACTTAAATTCTGAGATTTAAAATGAATATTCTTTTAAATTAAAATTATTGTTGAGACTTTGAAAATGTTTATCTTAGTTTAAATTCTAAAATATTTAAATAATGTTAAGTAAAAAAATTGTCTCAATAAAAACCTTTATATATTCGGCATTCCAAATACCCAATTTATCGTTTACCTTACCAGAATGTCCAACATTTTCCTTTCTTAGCCACCACAAATCCAATTAAGCTGCAAAAAGTTGCAGAAAAAGGCATTTTATTTTATATTTTCAACTGGCGGTTGGCACAATAGCGTTAATTACAACAATGCAACGAATGCTAACAATATGGATAACGCGACTGAAAATGCAGACTCAGTTCGGCGGACACAACATCGAGTCATCTGTGGGGCTTCCCCTCGAGGAGGCCCCATATAAATGCCTGCTTATGTATATCATTTGTGTACGTAAATGATCCAACATTTGTGCGACTATTATTCCACGCCTTGAATTTAATTCGGATCGCAACCGAAACACTAGGAAAATAGTTGCTAAACGGCAAAGAGAACCCGACGACAATGGCAAAACAAAAAGCATCGATGCAAATGCGATTAAATTACAAGCCTTAACTATTTACGTGCCGGGAAATGCAGGTGGTGGCAGGGTGGCAGAAGGGAGGAGGCACTGGCGGGGCTGTAATTCACATTAAAACCATAGAACACGAAAAATGTTCCAAGTAAGGCAAATAAGCAAATAAACAAAAAGTTCGAATAGGAAAATTAAAAATCGATAACATTAAATTGAGCCGACACCGATTGGCGGATGGTTGGGTGCCACGTCGCTTGCAAAAAGCAAGGAGGCAACACAAAAAGTAAGAACTTAAGCGTATTAAATTGGATTTGATGGAAAAGCTGCAACCAAACATGCGACAAATGCCACACACACACACTCGCACACACATATGCACACAAAGGATAAGTAACATGCATGTGTGTGAGTGTGTAAGGATGGCTGAACAAATTTGCATTTGCAGAATTTTGCAGAAATATATCATGCATAAGCGTAAAAGTAATTTATCTGCAAATGCTATATAAATTTTGCAAAATGATTGTAAATCTATGGATAGTTGGTGTTCATTTACATTTGTTAAGTGTTGTCGATACTTTTAAAGTGCTTTTTAAGCGTTTAAATGGATAATTTCTTTGTTATTAAAAAAAAAGTAACTGGGTTTTCTAGCAGAAATTTAATATTAATATGTCTTTAAGTTTTTATATTAGAATGGTTAGACTTCCCAAAAGTCTGTTTATAAAAATCGATATCATTGATAGTTGTTGTACACTATGAACGATATATGTATTTAATGCGCAATTTCGATATATTTCGATACTTTAAATACTTTAATTTGAAGCTATTTTAAAATTGATCAGTAATTTGTTTTTTAATTTATTTAAATATTGTTTTTTTTATTAATTAAATCTTATAGGAAATCAAAATATATATGATATATATACAAAAATACAAATATACAATATTTAAAAAACTAAGATAATTATAGGAATTTCTTTACATCTCAGTTAAAAACAACTCTCAAAATTAGATAAAATTCCTCGCGGTCGCTTCCTTAGTCACATCCTTAAATTGCAGTCAAGCAGAGAAGGAAATATATTATAAACAAATTCCCTGTAGATAAACATTTCCTCGTATGCATAACTGTCGCCTCATCAATTTACTGCCTGGCATTTGCCCGGCCACCAAATGGAAATGGAAATGCATTAAAAATTGATTTACGCCGGCTATTTACGCTCATAAATTTGTAGCTATTTAGCGGTTCTCCAAAACAACCAACAAATTGTCAACATACATTCACAAAACAACGACGGAGGCAGCTCAAAAAGAGAAAAGACCGAAAAAAACTGAAATATTACACTCGAATATTAAAACAACAAGAGACAGAGGTAGTGGGGGAGTACACTCGAGAAAATGTAGGTTTTCATTTTATTAATGCGTTAATTCATCTATCTATTTGTATATTTATCTATCTATCTATCCATCTATCTATATGTTCACTTATCTCCGATTTAATTATTAATTTCAAGAGAGCATAGATGAAATATTTCCTTTCTATTTTTTCAGAAATTATAAAATTTTAACTATCTAAATTTTAATAGAATAGATCTTTGCATACTTCAACCAGAAAGTTATTTATTAAAAAAAAATTAATAACAAAATCTTCTTTCTTTTTGATGAGAAATAATTTCGCAAGATAGACTTAGGTAATACCTGAAAGCAGTGGGAAAATATATTTCTATATATATAGATTTGTTTTTTGCTTATTATATGATGTATACAATTATTAAAATATATTTATATATATTTTTTTTAGTGTAGGCAGAGACAGGCGACAGCCGCTTGAGGAGTCGAAATGAAGCGCAGCGGAAGCCACGCAAAACGAGAACAAGAACAACGTAGAAAACATAAATGAAAACGAAAACAAAACGAGGAAAAAAACATAAAACATAAAAATAGAATTGACAATGCGTTGACAGTTGTCTCGATGTTGGTGGAAAGGGAAGAGGGGAACACGGAAGACAAGAGAAGCGGAATGGCCAGCAGGATTCAGAGCACACTCCTGGGCCTAATCGGAGATGATATTAAATACTTTAATAAAACCTAGAAGAGTTTTTTGTTTGGTAATTAGTAAAAACTTTATGAAGAAATAATCGAATTTTAAAAGTTAACTTTTCTAAAATTCTATCATATAATCTTAAGTTAAGATTGAACCCTTGTCTAACTGTAAATAAAATAATTTTCGTATAAATAATTTAATTTAAATTTTAGATATTATAGTATTTTTTCAGCAAATCCTTAATTCCTCAGAACACAATGATATCAAAAAAGCCGCTTATGCTACACTTTCATTTTTATATGATCTCTCAAAGGACTTGAATGACATCCTAAATTGCAGCATGTTTGCTGAGCTGCTAAGCTGCGGTGAGGGAATCATTTCGGGATGGAAAAGTGGCATCATTAGGATCACATTTATGGGGATCGGAAGTGACAGAACCCACTCATAGATGGCACATTAATTTTCGCTGGAAATTGGTTTTGGGTTAATGTCCTGCAAACGGCCGTTCGGGTCATCTGTCCGATTGTCAAAGGTTTCTATATTGATTTCACAGTTATTGCTGCTGACACAGGCCCGGGATTCGAATGAAAAGTGTAATATTTCAATTTTTAAACCGGCCACAATGGTCAAATGTCCTGGAGGATGGGAGAGGACTTTGTCACAACTGCGGACGTGGCACAATTTAAACTGCCTGACCCTCGACCCTTGACTGGTGACTGGTCACCGGGTCATCGCTTTGGTCCACCCCCTTTCACGGGTCCTGCCGGCCGCCGCCGCCACCACCTCCATTGTCCTGCATTGTCCTGGGCGTCCCGCTTCGGGTTTATTGTTATTGTTATTATTCGAAAGTGTTCCTCCTGCAGCGGCCGAGCGGAAGTATTCAGGCCCATTGTTGCTGCACTTCTACGGCCTTGACGGAATCGGTTCGGGAACAGGGAACAGGGATCGGGGATGGGGACCAGGACCTATAGCCCAGCCCCGGACACGCGCCATACGGGGACTAATGACGAGGGCCGAACCACGGAAGCCCGTTCAAGTGCTCCTTGGAAAGTCACTGACGAAAAATAGTATCTAAATTCTTCAGTTATATATTTTTAGTGAAAAGAAAATATTACGAATTTCAGCCTTCAATCATTAAACCACAATGCAATTTCAAATGGTATAAGATCATCAGAATGTTGATTTAATAAATTTATTATTAACTTTTTCATAATTTAATTTAAATTTGTGTAGAACTGCACATTCCTTTAATTAAAAAATAGGTCATTATAAGGTTTAGGAGATTTTTTCCAGTGCTTCATCGGCATTCCATCCTCAACCCCCAATTGTCCAAAAAAGGAGTCAACTATCCATCTGTGGGTGGTTGTATCTATATCTATATATCCGTCTCTTCATGTATCTGCTACTCATAAAGCCGGGGCTAAATGATGCAAGCAATGCCTCTTTGGTTGTTGCCTTTGCTGCTGCTTTTGGCACACACATGACAGCCAGCCAAAAACCAATAAATGTTTCCAAATTTATTGCTTTTCATTCAAAAATTACTTTTGTTTGTTTCGGTTTTTCACAATCAAATCACATACACACACACAGAAATCCATCCCATCTATCTATCTAACCAGCCCGGCCATCCCCCCGAGGATATTTGCCGGACAGGACATCAGTTTTTATATCGCAAATTGTCAACAAGAGAGAGAACGGCAGCAAAACAACAATCAACAAGGAAGAGAAGTACTAAAACGAGTACATATAAAATTGCATGTGTCGAAATATCAATCTTTGAGATACAAACAAAGGTTATTTTTTGAGGGGAAGGAGGAATATTTGCAGCATAGTTCTTTGAGGATTAAGGTGATGAAGTCAATAATATATCATTTAATAATATTCAAATTGGATTAGATAATGCCTCAATCTCTCTAATTAGCATAATACCAAACCCATTCCCTGTAGCTACACCTCTTTCCTGATGTTCTCCCTTTAAGAACGATTGATTCCCTCAATTAAACCAAAAGGCATTTCATATTTTAGCCAATTAGGTGAACGATCGCAACAAGAGTTCCAACAAGCATCACTAATTGGCAGACGTTTAACACTCCCCCACCATTTCCGATCTCCGCCCCCAAGTAGGGCCCATAAAACGATTTCCAAATGAGAATTGGAGGCACTCTGGCTGCCAGCGCAGACGGGAGAGATGGAGATCATCATCATCGTGATCATTGTGAGCAGAGGAGGAACATAAAGGGGTAAGGATTAGTATGTAGGCTGTGCCCCATGGCTGCAGTTCCCCCACGCGCTAGTATGCCGATGATTAATTGCTCCGAAAATGTTTGTTTTCATAAACAATTTTTTTAATAGGCCCTCGCATGTGTTGGCTGTCGACTCGTCGTCGTCGTCGTCGTGGGTCGTGAGTCTTGGATCTTGGATCTCTGGGTGGGTGGGGTCAAAGAGTTAAATCGATCCGAATGTTGTCGCTGTCGGATCTTAATGCAGATGACTCCGATGACTCCATGGAGCTATTTTCGTGTCCTCCGTCCTCTGATCGATGCACTCGTGTTGGGAATGTAAAAAGAGTTGATAAATCAAAATGCCTCAAGCTCTTTGTGTCAGACAAATGAGCTGGCAGGCCATTGACTTATTGAAGGTGTTAATTGGGCAGCAATTAGGTTGGACCTTAAGCGGTTGAAATTCATAACTCTGGGTCTGGATCTTAAAATACTCCGAAGCACTCGGGGCCAAAAATAGAAATAGATCAGAAACAATAGAGCAGGAAAAACACTTTCCAAATGCGAGGGAAATTTATAAAATTCTTGTGTGCTCTCTGGTTATTTCTGACCAGATTTTTGTCAATTAAAAATAAAAAATGTTTTCAACAGGTGACAAAACAATTTTACGGCCCAAAAAAACCACACGAAGGCCATAAAACGGGATTAGCCATCGGGGGGATGCTGATGATCTAAGGAGAGGGAGCTCTCTCTCTCGTCTTCTGATGCCTTGTTTTGAGTTAGAGCAACCATCAAATATTTTATGCATTTTAAATTGCTGCTAAAAAAAATAAGAGCAGGCCTAACGTGCCTTCACTCCAGCCATAAATCTCTTTGATGCCTTTCTGGGCTGACAGGTAGACTATAGTGCCGGCCCAAGGACAGGGATCTCAAGTGCGTTATGAATATGAAGCAATAATATGTTTATGAACCTCATAACGATACAGTTTATGAGGTCATCTGCCATTGTCTGCCGCTCCTTTGTAGGTCAGCCTTTGGCCTTTTGTTTTGCCGATCGACAAAACACATAAATAATCCTCGCATCGATGGGGAACTGGTTTGCCAGGGGCCAGCGAGAGGCACAGCTGTGTCATGCGGCATGCGGCGACTACAGGTGGAAGTCGCTACAAAAGCAGGCAGAAACCGGAGGATGCAGTCAGCAACTAACTGGTATATAGACTGGTTGAAGATTGTGGGATCTATGTTCTTAAATAATAACTTTAAACGAATTTTAAGTGATTTGAAATGTTTTTTAACTCAGCCAATTGATTTTCTAAATCTTAAGGTCTATTAAACAGGAAATTCAGTGGAAACTAAAGCTTAATTCAGTTTCCTCAGAGAAAAATAAATATCTACAAATAAATATTCATATTTATTGAATAATTAGTTTCACTTTATCTTTACATCTAAATAAATATTCAACTAAAGCCCCTTCACAATATTGCTGAAATCTTTATTATAATCATAGCAATTATTTATATATTTTATCTCAACACCGCATTTATTTAAATATCTTCCACTTATCCCACCAGCATATCAATATTAGTTTCATAAATCAGCCGCCAAGACACCTAAATGACTAATTAAATCAATTTAAAAATGTGTTTTTAAATGCCATTAATGGGTTAACGGTCTATTGGCCATAACTTGAACTGGCCATAAAAAATGCATATTATGACTTTGTGTTTGCTCACAATTTGAATATAATTATGACTGAGATTATGTGGGAAATACGAAAGATAGAGATACGAATCCGAGTTCTCAGCATGAAGCCAAAAAGCGAAGATCTTAGATCATAGCTCGACTAGTTTTTGCTAATTATATTCGAACTTGTGAAATATACAAACCTTTGGTGATTTTTATCAATTTCTAGTAGTATTTTCTTTGAACAAAAGAAAATCATGTAGTCATAGACTAAAAAGTCAATCACTTTGTCATGGTTACAATATGAGAAGCTTGATTATTCAGTCATATTCCGGTATTCAAAGAGGTAGCATTTGGGTAGAAAAGCCACTGGGCCACAAAATTACTCCAAAAACTTTTGAAAATTTGTAAAAAAGTTTTCTTTATTTTTGGAAAAGAACAAATTTGTTAGCACAATGTCGAACCATCCTGAATTTAGTTGGGAGTACAGTCACGGCGGAAGTCAGGGCAACAACTATTCTCAGGTGAGTTTTGTACAGGAACACAATGGAAGAGGTCTTATGTGTTACTTTTTCTCTGTAAATTAACAAATTTTTGTGTTAGGGAATGAATGGTGGTTCGGCTCCAGGTGGTGGCCGCCAGTGGCTACACTCAAACCAGGCAAATACTGCAAATGCTGGCTACATGCAAAGGTCAGATCAAAACTCCTTCTCCACACCTGGTGATCCTTTTGCCGCTTACAACCAGAGTATGTATAACCAGTATGGAAACTTCAAGCCCTCCTATGGAGATTCCCAAATGGGGTAAGTAAATATGAGCTCTTAAATTTAGCTGACTTTACTTTTAATACACTTTCTTAGACCCGCTATGGTCGATGGCATGAGTCTAGATCCCAGTCAAGGAATGAGCCACGGAATGGATCAATCCATGGGCATGGATCAGAGCATGGGTCAAAGCAGCATGGGTTCGGGCATGAGAAATGGCCTTGGATCCATGGGTGGGAATCATCGGTTATCTGGCGGCTCCTCAAAACGATCAAATGGTATGTCTAGTGCTCTTGCCTAGTGTAAAATAATCAATAATTTCTAACTTGTCAGGACTCAACCAACCTTCCCGAGGCTATAGAGGTAGCTGGTTCTAAAACAACATCATCCGCAACTCCTGACTAAATCTCAAGTTAGGCCATTTTCACCGGAAACTTCATTCAAATCTTTTACAAATCAAAGTTTTAACTGTATTTCCACCAAGACTTGGACATAGACATGCATATTTGGTAAATAAATCGAAATCTTTTATATGGCTAAAATATAAAATCTTTATTAATTATTCGAAAGGAATATGAACTCTCATTTTCATAAATCTTTCTCTGAAACTGAACGGTTTACAATTAACTTAATAAAATATCTAAATATTTTGCACATCTATCAAGCTAATCACGTGTCCTTATCCATTTAATTGTAATCGATATTCAAATATTGCCATGGGTCAAAAGGATCCATTAACGCCGGGTGACCTTCCGCCTCGCAACGGTGCAGAGCTGTGACCTCGTGTCATCGGGGATCTGCATGGAAATCAGTGGAGGGAATGCTAGAATGGGGTGGCTCGGGATGTCGCAGGGGCATAAATAACAAATGCAATGTATTTGTATGTATAAATTATGATGATACTATTAGTTAGCATGTCATTTGGCAGCGGGTCTATAAATTACGGACGGGCAACAACTGCACCACACCCTGTTCCGGCTGCACTCCCGATTTTTTTTGGGCCAATGTGCATCCGTTTTTACTTCGCTTTTTTTTGAGTTTTTATTAATAAATTTCCATATACTTACGACTCCACAAAAGGGGCCCCATTTTCGTAGGAGACTCTACACGCGCGCGTGTGTAATGATCTGTCGCCCTGGATCAGGGCACCGGATTAATGGTAAACCGAACACATTTTTCATCGAACATTCTGCTGCATTTTTCCTCGATTTTTCTGTGTTTTTTACGCGCGGAATTTCCTTTTTTTCGGAAGAACTCTGTAATTTATTTGTGGGCAACAGTCTGAGAAGGAAGACAGAGGGGAAGTTCAGTAAACTATCTGGAATTGCTACGGTTATGAGACAGTTCGTCGTGCTCCAAATACCCAGCGACAGTTCCGCTCCGATCTCCGCTGGAAAACCCTTTGGCGGATCTCCGGACAGAATGCCGGTCACGTCTTAGCCAAAGAATACAGTAATCACTCGCTTTTTTCTCGCCTTCATTTCAATTCACCTTTTTTGTTTTGTATTTCGTGTTAGATATATGTATATATAACATTAAGTTAGTCCGTGACGGTTTGGCGGGTGGCGAAGGGGTCACAAATAAATTAAAACAATTGAAATTTACATTAACATTTCCAAAGCCGAGTGGGGTCTTTACACCTCTTTTACAGCTGTGGTCAGAGGGAAACATTGGTAAGAAAAGCATTTTGGACATATGAAATAGTAAAACTATATTCATGGTGGGAAAATCTTGAAAAATTTAAAAGTTTTTTAGTAAGTAAATGGTACAATTTTCTAATAAAATAAATTGACTATATTTTTATATATTATTTGTATATTATTTTTTCTGCAAGAAGGAATGATTTATAGATTTATTTTAATGTTTAAAAATATATAGATGGTTCTTTAAACTATTACTAATACTTATTATATCATAGGGTACTGACGAAGGGACTCACTCTGTGACTACGTCGAGTAGTTTGAAATATCTTGGTGTTATTTTAATTCGTATTCGTTTTATTTCTATTTCTTTTTCTGTTTTCCCCCCTGTTTGCTTTTGTTTCTCGTTTCGAATTTGTTTTCTATGCACTTATTTAATTGTGTTTTTATATTTATTATGTGCTTTTCTCAAGTCGCCTTTTAATGTGCGCCACATTTACGTAAAAATGTGTTTTTAATTTATTTTCTAGACCGCTTTTGTCGCTTTATCGAGCTCATCGGGTTCAGGTTTAATTTCGGTTGATTCGTATTCGGACTCTGGATTTTTGGGTCTAGGTTTAGGTCCACGGGAAGAGGCAAGGCGATAAGCACGCACCATTTTGGTGGTTTTTGAATTCAAATTGAGTTTTTATTTTCGGGCTTTAGTTCGCTGTAGTTGCTTTTATTGCCGCGTCTTTTAGTGCCGTGTAATGAAGGGTTTATGGGGCACTACGCGAAGTTATATTAAGTACCAGGCCCAGTTTCAGGACTGGCTTTTATTAAGCCCTCTGTCAAGGCGATAGTTTCTGTTAGATGAGTTTTTGGGGCTATCAATCCAAGTCACACGATTTTATAGATATAACATTGGATAGAAATTAGAAAATGACGGAACCTGAAAAGAAAAGATTAAGCTTCTTTGGATAATATAAACAGCTTTTAATTAAACTTATTAATTTGTATAAAACAAGTTCAACTTAATTAGCATAATTTCAAAGTAATAACTTCTTTAAGTAGACACTCCCACAGATATTCCAAGAGCGTGTGTATATATTTTAAAACGACAATCTGAAAACAATGGCAATTTGCAGAGATTGAAATGATATATCTGTTAGAAGCTAACTCCCCTGATTCAGGGGCTCGAATTTCGCGTTGTTCGTGGCGAAAAACAGCCATAAAATCAACACTTTGGTTAGCAAAACAAACCGTTTAATGCAAAACAAACAGGAGGCGACAGCAACTAGCCACACCTGGCCTTTTTTTTACCAAATAAAAAAAACGAGATGCATGTGCGAGTGCGAATTTATAAGGGCGTGTCCCCTGGGTGCAATGCAAAAAAGAAAAAAATAAAGTTTTTGCAGCAATTTGTTCAACATTTTTGTTGAAAAACCGCAGATATCAATTGTCGGTTCAAGTGTCCCGGGGCAGTGGCTCCTTCGCCGCTCGAAATCAATTAATATGCGCCACTTTTTAGTGACATTTCTATTGGAGCGTAATTGAATCATAGGTGACACCCCCCCCCCCCCCCCCCCCCCCATTTCTCTCCCCCGGGTCCCATTTTTCATGTTTCGTGTTTTGTGTAATTCCAGCTGCCATCGAAACTGTGATGCCCAACCCTGGGTTAGGGCCAGTTGACAACTCTATTCGCTGTGTCCACCCGCTGGGCGCCCGCTGCATTTATCACCCCGATTCCGAATCCGATTCCGAATCCGAGTAATAGTCCGCGTCCCAGTCCCGAATTTCAGCCCAGATACCAGCGGGTGGTGGCCAGTGTCCGGCCGGGAAGCGATTAACCTTCGCGCGGAGTGGTGTCAGTTTAAAGTTGCCATTAACACGCCATTGTTCTCGGCCTTTATGGTCACTTTTCACCCCCATCGTTCTGCGTCTTTTCAAGCTACAAATATTTTATTTTTGGGTATTTTCAGAGCTAGCTTAAGGCTGGATTCCTGATCTAATTTCTTAATAGTTGATTGATATGTCCAGCAGGAATGGACAAAGCAGAAATTAGATATCTCTTGGGGAAAGCCAGTAATTTGATGAGGAATCTAATACATTTTGAGGGGTTTTCTGGTACTTTTCTTCAATTAAATGTATCTTTTTTATATATATTTTCCAAGCATAAGATTTTTTAAATGAAATTCGCTAAACTTTATCAGTTCTAAGGATATTCTAGCTGAGAATCAAGATGTTTTAGTCACTCCAACACCCAGTTACAATTCAAAAAATCGAACTCCCCTTCTTTAATTTTAGTCTTAAAACCCATACTTCAAAACCGACCAAATCAAATCGCTGAAGAGTGGAAAACCAACATTCCTTGATAACCATAAAAACCCATTTGGTGGCTCAGAAAGTAATCAGGAAATTGTTGCCATCATTTCGGAGCGGGTAAGCGACAGCTGCCTTCAGATGAATGACCATCGATTTTATTTTATTTGTCTTTCCACTCGAATCGATCGAAAAAAAAGGGAGCAATGCCAACAATTGCGCTAATTTCGAATTAAATTTTTAATCTCCAGCCTGGGACCATTATCCACCCACATGTGTGGCTCCTTCCGGCCTTACCATTCACCCCTAGTACGGGTAATCTAACTACTGACCGACGGTCATCTACAGTCCGTCCGTCCACTCCCTCGCCTCTCCTTCTCCTTCTCTGGTCGAAACAAAGACAAACGTCAAAATTAACGAAGGATTTGGCGATTTAACGCTCAAAAACCAAACACAAGATGAAATGCGAGTCGCTTCCGAAACGAACACACAAAATCAAAACTCACACAAAATTAAATTCCAAGTGAAGGGATGAGACCTAAGCGGATTTGGAACGCCCACAACAATTTGTAACGGCCAGCGGACAATGGCGATGGCACGGGACCAGAGGAGTGCGTGTGCCCGGCTCGAGGACCATGGGTTTTTCCCAATAACTCGACCCGAAGCCCAGCTCCGGGAATCCTTTGGCACCTCCACGCCACGCCAAAGGTTCCGGCTAAAAAGGTGCACTGAGCGTAAGGTAAATGTAAATGGATAAATGTAAAATGTATCTAAAATAATTTCAAAAAAGTCATTAGTATACAAAGTATTTTAACTAAAGCTAAAAATAATACATTATCCCATTATTGAATTTCTAAAATTTAATTTAAATTAACTTTGCTACATATCCTGTTCTATTATCTTATTTCTAAATATTTCCCCAACTTTTTTAAGACTCTTCAATCAATAATATTAAACACAAAATGTACACAGTTTCAATGATTTTAAACTCACATTTTTCTTAGGTTCTTATTCCAAAAATTAATATTATTCCTTATACTATTTCTCTCAGTGCCAACACGCGCCACTTTCAAAATCTGTTCGGGGACTTTTCGCTTTGTTTGCCACTTTTATTGGTGGCGGCTTTGACGCCCAGATAAATCCCGACTCAGACGCCGGCCAGTCAGGCAGCCAGCTAGCCAGGTGTTCCCTGACCTCGGCACCTATGCCTCTATAGAGGGAAGGCGGGGGCACCGAAAGGTGCACCCTGACCTTAGCTGGACAACGCCCTTGATCGTCTAGTTGGGTGCACAATCCCCCATTGTCTCGACTCTCTAGGGTCCCGTCCATTGTGAATTCCTTTAATTGCTCTTGATTGAGTTTTATTTTGGGTGCATCGATTTTTCATCGCCAGCAGTAACTGCAACTGAATGGGAAACAATCCAGGACAATGGCCAGAGCTCTACTGGCGTTGACGTGACGATGACTCTGTCGAATCTTGGACCATTCACATATCTGAATCCGGGGATTATGAGGGTGATGAGAAACTAAAACTGCATAGATTTGAAATATACAATTTACTTTTAAGTGAATTGTATTTAAATTATAAAGCAAAGCTTTCAGCTTGTAAAGAATTTTATGCACAGTCCCTTTTTCCATCAACTCTTAGCTCTCTAATAATAAAATTTCATTTTTGAAATTGATTCCTCACTCGCATATTCAATATCTTTTACCAGGATCCCCATTATATTAAATCCACCTCATATTGAACCATCCTTCCCCAAATCCAATCCCCACAATAACTCATTCGATTTGACTGGCAAATGTTGGTGGGTGTGGGGTCTAACCCTTTGCCGTAAAGCAGGCGAGTGCATAAAAGTGTCAGGCAGTCTCATAAACAGCACATAAAATCGAGAGGAAGATTCTCCTACCTATGGCTATGCTTAAGCCGCGTGGCCGCAGTTGGGATTGGGTTGCGGCAGTCGGAATATCTTATTTCATAAGCAAATAAGATATAAAGTAAACTGCGAAACGAAGACCAAGTTTACGCAGATTTTGCCGCAGGAAAAGCGCCCTCGAACCCCATCAAAATTCTGGCCACACCGCTCACGTATCCGCCAGATACTCTCGTACCCCAGGGGATTCCTTCAGAGCCTGCGAAAGGGTTGCGGCCGCACCTTCCTTGGTGGATAAGGGGTAGAGGGGGTTTGTTGACAAAAGCTTTTGACTTTCGGCTGCGGCGAAAATCGCGCCGAAACTTTGACCAGAAATATTCAGCCAGACAGACGGGCAACACGCCCCCAAGGAGCAGTCGGCGGTTTTCCACGGCATTCATAAATTCCCGGGGTTGGTAATTGCGGAGGAGCGTGGGCCCTGGCTTCTGGGGGTTTTTCTGGCTTAAAGCCGCTGGTGCGTGCCACAAACAAGTTAATAAACTTGTCAAAAATCCACGAACCAGGCCCGGAGGCAAAGCGTTCAACTTGAACAACTCGTGGTCGTATATATCAGCGCCTTTTCATGAAGTGTTGTTGAAAAAGTTAATAAAGTCACCTCCCCTTAACTAAGAACAATTTGTTTATTTAAATACAAGATTTCTATACATTTCCTTTAAATAATATTACATGTTTTGCTATTAAAATATCCTTAAAAGCACCTGAAACGTAAACAATCGTTTATTTAAAACACAGGTGCAACTCAGGTGAGATTAAATGCTCATATTTACACACAACAGGCATATTTTTAAGTATCGAAGTTATGAGGGTGTTCGAGCTTGCAGGTTGTGCCACAAACTAATCGATTTGCCCCTGTCTTGGAAGCCTGCCAACACCTGCTCGCAGGACAAAGGATTACACCGGCGATCCTGGCTGGGCATCTGCCTTACACAACTGTGAATAGGGGATCCAGAAGGGGAAGGGATGTCTGTTTATGCCTAAGGCTTAGGACGCCTGCGCGGAGTCGCATAACATTCAAATAAATTTCCAACTCGTTCGCCGGCACTGTGCGAGTTCCATTTTTCATGATCAATGGGGTTGAGCGAGCATTAAAATTAACATTAACTGAAACTCTCCGACTCGGGCATTACCTTTCCCATTCACGTTCAGTCGGCGTAGCTTCCTCTTCCTCATCCTCAAAGTCTTCTTCCTCAGCCCTTGGGTCTTGGGTCCCCATCCCGAGCACCTCCACTACAGGCCATCCACTAACCCCTTGCCCAGACCAGTTCAGTGAGTGGCAATTCACAATTTTATTTTCATTTTATTACACGAAACAAAGACAAATTACATAAAATATGCTTGCCAGTTTCTGTTGCACATGCACTGTGGAAAATTACTACGCAAAGATAATTTGTAATTTAGATTTAGAGCAGGCTTTTTGGATTTCTTTACTAAAGATAACATTATCCTTTTCAAGTAGCAAGCTAAAAGAATTTCCCATTTACTTTTATAAAACTATCTTTCACTCTTTAAGCTTTAAAACCCCTTTAAAATACTAAATATTACTCGCATTTTTTTGCTCTGCACCTATGTATCTCCTAGGCACATCTGTGCGAGTGATAGTATCTTGTGGATACGACGGCCCACACCTTGCGGCTGCGTTTTTTATGTAAATTGCGCCGCCGGCTGAGACAGCCGAATGCCCATTAACCCAAGACAGAGAGGGCCTGAGAGGCTGAGACAGAGACAGCGGGTTCATCGCGCCTGAAATTGCTAAAGGAAGTTGTTACTTTGTAATTAAAATTTGAGATTGATTAACTTATTGTTCGTGTGAGTTTTACAACCCGAAACTATTACCGGCACTTTGATGGTTTGATTTTGGCTTTTGCCTTGGGCTTGGGCCCGGGCTCTGGTCTGTGGTGACACCTCTCCTGTCGACGTCCTCAACCTTCTCCTTTGTGTTCGGTTTTGGCTTTTTATGGTTGCCTCACTCACGGCTAAAAAGTTGTTGAACTTCGTTTAATGAGACCAGAATCCCACTGCTGCTCCGACTCCCTACTAGGCGTTGGTTTTAATTGTGCACAATTAATCGCTCGACGTTTTAATTTGAATTTAGAATTTGAATTTGATTGGCTTTCCGCACACTCTCTTTGACACAGCCAAAGGTCTTGAGATTCGAGTCAAGTTTCAGGTTGTTTTGGGAATGCATTTCAAGGACGTTCTCTAAATCCTTGAATTTCAAGTCACAGCTTCCTTCAAAGAGATCCAAATACATAATCAATCGGTGAAGGCTGAAAATGACTTTAAGCAATAATAACTATTTTATCCTAAATTATTTTTTACTTGAAGGAACAAATATTTCATTAGGGAATAATTCCTTTAACTGATAAAAATCCTTGAATTTCCAGACTCCACAACCTTTAAACAATAAATTTGGTAAAAAGTTACTCGACTTAAAGACCTCTTAGTGAATTTTTATTTCCGTTCAACATTTTCCGCTGATGCCATCGCTTGTGCTCCTTCATTCATGGGGGGGCCGCAAATTGAGCAGAACTCTTCAGTTTGAAACCTTAAGCCATAAATAACAAATTTTTATCTGAAACATTCGCCAGGACGAGCGCCAAAGTTTCGGACGTCTGCTCGACCGAGCGTGGAGCGAAAATAAAAATACGAAATGCGAAATTCGAGTAAAAATGATGGAAATAAAATACGGAAAGTACGAGTATCGCCGGAATCTATGCGCCGGGCGCAGGAAACTTTTCAGTCACGACTCGGGCTCATGTCCTTGTTTGTATTAGGCGGACGTGTGCCAATGAGGGCTTGGTCCTGGCTACAGCCACTGGCAACTGGCTCCTGGCTCTCTCAAAAAGTTGGGCTGTCCGTCAGCTCGAGGCTTATTGCTTGCTTATCTGGCCCCGGTCCTGGACTTATGAAATACTTACTAACGGCTTTATTTGACCAGCTCGCCACCGGACTGCTGATGAGCAGGAGGACACCTCCTCAACGAGATGCTGCTGCTCCTGCTGCTGCTGGGAAAATATTTACCCAGCCGGAGATTCACAGAGAGGTCTCTCGGGGTGGAAGCTCATATTTTATTTATGTTTACGTATCGAAGAAATCAATTCCGATATGAGGAAAAATCCTTTTATGCTGCGGCATTTGGCCAGATGAAAATCAATTTTTAAACTTTTCGCAATAATCCCCTCCCTGTCCGTACAGTCGCCGTTATCCTTGAGCACATTTATTTGCCATAATACGGGATGTACGTGATCCTTGAGAGTAGCCACCCATTCCGCCATCGAATTGCAATCGAATTCTGGCCAGACCATGTGTGTGTGTGGTTTGAAAATAAAAATCCATATGATTCCATATGAATTATAAATTGTGCGATTTATGCACATTTCCCCGAGCTTGTGAGGCTTTTAGGTTAAGTGGTTTTATGGCCTTGAATGAGAGGCAAATCTTTAGGTCAAAAGTGCCTGAAATGATTTTATTTTTTTGGTAAATGAATTAAATGAGGGATATCCTTGGGTTATTTCCTTGGGGAGTTATCCATTCATTTTTTAAAGAGCTTTTTGAGTTGATGGTGTTACAGGGGAAACAATAAATGACTTAGCTTAATATTTTTAAAAGATTTAAATCGTATTTTCTAAACTTTTCTTTGGAGTTGAAAGGATATTTTTTGGGGGCCTGCTTTCTTTACAAGATATATTTTTTGTCAAGATATTAGTGTTCCTTTGGCAGTATTCTGTGACTGGGTTTAATATTTAAAATTTAAAGTTTAATAAAACTAGTTACTGGAATATATATCTTAAGTTTACTTTATTTTCCTAAAAAAAAACAAATTTTTTTTCTTATCCTAAAGAATACCAATATAAAACTCATTTTATTTTTGGTATTTCTTATTCCGATTCATTTGATTGCCGACTTATTGCCGATATGTAAAGGCCCGGGGAATTGGGCGGTAGTATGTAATGCTCGAAACCGACTATAAAATGCTTTCTTATAATTGGTTTTCGATTGCACACTTGCACTATTGAAAAATGCTTCAGCTCTTTTTCAAGTTTTATTATAATTGAAATTCCCGAGCGGCGATTAATGCCAACGAAAATAATTCAAATAAATTAAAATGCAATTAAATAAATCGAACGATTTTCGCCGCGGTTCGTTTCGATTCGATTCGAGTCGAGGCGAGGCGAGTCGCGCCCAGTCCAATCGGATCGCCTGAAATTGTTGCAAAATGTAAAAAAGTACAAAAAAAAAGAGGCAAAAATTGTAGACGCGCAATATTTTTTATGTGCTGATTAAAAAACATTCCTTGGATATTGGCCAAAATATGCAGCGACGGTTCCGAGGCATTTCATTTGCATTTGCATTTACGTTGCATCTCTTTTTGCCGTTTTTCATTTTGTATCTCGGCATCTGTATCTGCGCCTCTGAATCTGTAAATGTATCTGCGGCAGCATCATCGATTCGGATTGATGGGCCGCCGCTCGACAGTTGTTCTTGTTTCACTTCGTTTTGTTTTTGGCATTTCGCCTTTATTTTTAATTGTAATGACAGCTCATTGGTTTCTTTGAACACAGAAAGAGAAAGAGACAGAGACAGAGAGAGAGCAGGGATGGGCAGATGGAAGGGAAAAGCTCTCGGCTGATGCGGCAATTAAGAGATAAAAATATAATTATTGCAATTGCACTAAAGCAGCGGCGGCACTCTGCCCGTCCGTCAGCAGCTCAGAATCAGAATCCAATCGCAACAATTTCGACTTTGTCTCCGATCCCAATACATTTTCGGACCGCGGCTGTCTTTTTGTCATTCCCCAACGATTAAACAGGCAAATTTCTCGCAGCATTAATCTCGTTAAGGTGATGTTACAAAGAACAACTATTTTTAACAGTATTTTTGTGTTGTCTTAGAAATGTAGACATTAGTCTATGATGGGAAAATTGATACTTTTTCTTTATTCAAATATAGAAAACAATTAAATTTTTAGTATTGTACATCTTAGAAAATATTTTCTTTATTATGTGAATATTACAAATCTTAATTCAACAAATAATAAAGTCCTAAATAATTTAAAAATAATTATTAGGTAATCTGCTTGAGCTCCGTAAATGTAAAGAAGCATTTTAAATGGGTATTAATTGGCTCGACTCCTCTAAACCCATCTTATTTGTTATTTATTTATTTTTAGCTTTGCACATCCTGCTCGCCTAAATGCCAAACTACAATTATACAATTATTTTAATCAGCTTATTCTTTTTTTTGTTGGCTTGTGATTGGATTTCTTTAATTTGTGTCTAGTTCTGTCTCTTCAAGTTGCCTTCAAGTTGTCAATGTGCGGCAAATATCTTTATACCAATTTGTGTTGTGATCCTATTTATTTAATGCGATATAAAATTAAACCTTGTTAAATGTTGAATTCGCTTGGCATTCTGCTTGGCATTATGCTAAAAAATTGTAGTTATTTTGGGAAGGTTCTTATTTACAGGGACGGGACTCGATTTATTTAGTTTGTCACGTTTTCGATAGATTTAAAAGAAATTAATTTAAATGGATTTAAATATATTTAAAGAAAGTATGGGACTCTTCCTCTTCCTTCGTTGAAAGAATCATTTTTTACATTCCAAAAAGATAGGTACATGGTCTCTAAGTTTGTTCTTTAGAAATATTTAATAAATTTTTTAAGTAATGTTTTTTTTTAACTTAAACCTCGTAAGTTTAATGTCAAAAACAAGTTAGTTTAACTCTTCATTATTTTTTATGAACCTCACATGACTTCTTCTTGCACGAACCTGTGGGAAATTAGCATAAGGTTTTTAGGAATGGGATTCGGGAATGTGCGTGAGTGTTTGGAAAGGCATTTAGCTTTACATTTGGCCCCCAGTCGGAGTCGGAGTCAAAGCCGGAGTCGGACTAAGCTGCGACGTGTCTGCCGCTGTTACATATGTATATATTTTAATTCGGTTTCTTTATTTCATTTTAGTTGGCAATAATCAGCGGTGCCGCGTTGCGCATAACAATTACTCCATCCAGCAGTAGTTGTAGTAATGGTACCGCACTCACCCGTCCGTCCTCCTGGTACACCACCCGCCATAATTCTAATGTCGACCCAGACATGCCGCAGTCACACGTTCAAATTACCCCAATTTCGTGCGGGCAGCGGACGCAAATATGTAAAAAAGTGTTCATAAATGAAATGTGAGGGACAGAGACATTGACGGGGGTATGCAGTGAGAGAAAAAGGGGTTGAACGAAATTAATTTAAGTTTAAATAAATGAATAAGTTGAAAATTCTAAACAAAAATCTTTTTAAAAGTGTGTTTCTTGATGTTATATCATATTTCTGTAAGCCTCTTTAAGTGATTTCAAATAACAAAGAACTCCGATTTTGAATATCCATTTACTTTATCTCAAACTATTAAATAATCTTAATAAATACTTTTAATTATTTAAAGTGCATTTGGATTACTTTGGCTCTGGGAATGGCTAAGTGAATGGAAACGGTGCGTTTTTATTTTATTTTTTACCACTAACTGGGCCGATTAGCTACCCGAATTCGCGCACACGTCTTGGCCATAAAAGGCGTCTTTCGATCGCTCTCTAATCTGCCATCAAAATTTTGACGAAAATTGAATTAATCGCCGAGCCACTGGCCCGTATCTTGGCCGAAATATCGTGTGAAAACGTCGACCAGCATTAAGACGCCATGCAATCAGCTCGAAGGTAAGTTTTAGTGGAAGTTTCGGCAATTGCACCGCTTTAAAGATTCCCACAGATCCCACTCTTTGACTTTGACTTTCTTTTTGTGAAACAGAAACTGAAAACGAAATTACAAATTACAAATCCGGACCATGTGCAATTTCCGCTCTGGGAAGATCTCTTCAAAAAGATCTCAGCAGCGATTCGCAATGCAACATAAAGGTGCGAAACACTGACGCATATAAATCATCGCACAGGGAACATAAAACCGTCGCCTGGCTTAATGTGGACCGAAGGTTGGAAGACTTCTGAGGTAGCTACAGGGTTGGATAAGCAATCCGAAAAGATCCTGAAAGTTACAACTAAATAAAATAAATATTACAGATTCTTAAGTATGCTTTACATAAAATAAAAACCTTTTGGGAAAGCATAGTTAGTTAGTTAGATGAACTTTTAACCTCTTGAGTTGTGGTAAATTTTTGTTTAATTGATTTTTATCTAAAAACATCTAATAATTCTTAAAACTAAGCTTTCAGAGAACTCTTATATTAATAATATTCACTAAAGAACTGTATCCCTGATCACTGGTAACCGCTTTAATATGTCATAACTAGGCGTAGCCGCTGACACACTAGTAAAAAAAGCGGCTGGAAAGCCAGGCCAGTGGATCGGAGCGGAACTAAAGGTGCGGTGGGTGGATAGCCAGGGGCAGTGGTGTCCCAGAACTCATCGGTTGAGATGGAGGAGCCGTTGGCCTATGGCCACATCCAGTAGTAGGCTTCATTACCACCAGAGAGCAGTGAGACGAATGGCAAAAAAAAGGGAAAGACTTTGGCTAAAATGGCAAAATGGACACTTAAAATGGACAACTGAAAGGCAATTATCAGATTTTTAAATATGCCTTTTTTCAGCTTTATGACTCGATTACAACGAGTAGGAAAACGAGGCCAGGTACCAAAGCAGAACTTCTTCGTTATTTCGAATATGGAAAGTCACTGATTTGGAACTAATTAGCTGCAGGATGTTAACCAAGGCTAAAGGTATAAATCTACTTCTTAAGACAGGGAGATTTTGAGGTATAAAAACATTTAACATTTTCGACAAATATACCTATTTACTATATATTCATATAATATGCCCTAATGACCATTCCAATTAAGATACATTTCCAATGTATGGTTATGGACCCTATTTGATGGACAGTTGAAATTAGTTTCTATATTCTATAAGAGCTTTTACTTGTTTTTCCTTCAAGTGGGTACCAACATCACTACGACTTGGCTTGTAACCCTTTAGACTGCTGTTAGTTATGGAAAATTTAATGGTAGATTAAGTTTTAAAATGCCCTTTTTACCCTCATCTTAATAGTTAAATTTACTAATAAATATAGAACTTACTCCATTTAACTGCACCACACTGGGCACTATAAACCTGACTTTATATCTTGTTTTTATTTTTTAATTAATAACAACCATAAATATCTGGTCAAGAATTACATTACGACTACACGGAAATGTATCTCAAGAAATCGAAATTCGTAAACGTTTCTCGGCGAGCAAAGCCCATCTTGTGCCATAACTCAAAGCCGGATCGTGGCCGAGAACAGCTTTTTTGCCGGCCAATTAGGTATTGAAATTATTACAGAGCACTCGGCATTCATATTCAAGCATTTTCTGCTATCGAACGCGAATTGTCGCCGCGAATTGTCATAACTCTCGATGTCGTCGCATAACTCACCCGATATCTGGATATATGCGGGGGGCGGATCGACTCTGGTTGCCGTTGACGGTGTCAAGGTGTCTTGACTTGACTTTGTCTCTGCTTCGGCAATTTATTGGATAGCTTTGCCAGGCTGCAAAAAAAAAAAAAAAAAAAACAAATCGAAAACAACAGCAACGAGTTGCATCGATCGTCGCTCGATAAACGACTATTGCAATTGCAACTGTGAGTGCAGCTGAGGTTGTGGAAAAGCGACAAGTTATGAATATAAAATATGCATAAATATGCAATTCAAACGCAGGCACGGGCACGGTTACGGGTACAGGTACGGTTACAGGCACGAATAAAGCATGTCCAAGTAATAACACAAACTATAGAATGGTAAACTAAATTATTAAACAAATGCAAAATGCAAATGCGAGCCGGCCGTGGCTTTATCTCCGATCAAAGACTAGAAGTAAACGCTGCCAAAGCTCCCGGTCCCCGAAACACACACTCACCCGAGCCTATATCGATGATAGCTGCCCACACGATCCGCTTGGCGTCATGCGATCCGAGCTATAAGGTTCGGGTAGAACCTGCCTCTCCATGGGCGCTGCTCCACTCCGATCTCCCATCTTCGGAGACTCGCAGTCGGAGTCCCGGGCCATCGAACGCAGCTTAATTTGTTTGTTCTACAAATCGTCGATGCCTGGTGTGGCGATAGGCTCAGATACTTATATACTTGTAGGAACCTTTATTCTCTTTTTCTTTACGATTTCATCTATGTCTCTTACCAGGTTATAGTTGCAAGTATGTGGAGCTTATATATTAACAAAAATAAATATAATTCAGTGTTTTGCTTGGCTTTTATATCTGGGTTTTGAGGTGCAAACAAATCAATGTTACATAAAAGATATAAATATTATTAAGTGTCGTTTCTGCGTTAAAAAGAAATAAATATTATATGACTTATACGAATTTTCTCAAAATTTTTATTAACAGGTACAAATTTATTAAATGATTATTTATAAATATATATTTGCTTTATATATATATTTTATAATGGCAACATATCATGATCTTTTATATGCATGATCTTCAAGAACCTAACATGATTTTCAAGACTATTTTCGAAATATTTATAATATTTTTCCTTAACAAAATTCCAAAACACCATCAAGTTGAGGTCATTTTTAAATATTTTTACTTAAATAATGAATAAAATGCACACTTTCTTTTTTTTATATAAATTCTAAGCAATTTATAGAATAGTATTTATTTGCTTAATAAAATATATTTCTAAAATATCTCTTAAATACTCCCATGAAATACCCCTTAAATATTTTCATACTTAGTCAGTCTCCTTAAAATGAAGTTCTTGTTTTATTGTTGTCTTGTCATGTATATTTATTTAAGTTCCTTCTCTTATTTTTTGGCTGTATAAATTTTGTTGCTGTTTCTTCCCAAGTTTCATTTTTTTCCTTAGATTCTCTGAGATGCCCCTGGAGTCCGACGTAAATCATATTTGAGATGTCGCATCCTTAATTCACAGTCGGAATTCCATTGACGAATTGCTTCTGCCGCCCTCACTCTCCTCTTACCGATCCTAAGAGCTCCTCTTTTTTTGGGGTCTTTGCTGCGTTTGAAAATTGCTTTGCTGGCGCCTACTTAACGTCCGTCCCGCAACGTGAAAAGCCACTTTCTGACGACGTCTCTCTTCTGTTTTCTTCGTTTTTTTGCGGGTTCGTGCGCATTCCGCTGGATTCCGCAGCCAAATTGATGGCGCCAAAATTCAAGAAGCTCCGCGCTTGGACTTGGAAACGGGGGCCATTGCGTAGTCCCAGTAACCAGTAACCAGTAACCAGAGCCCAGTGCCCAGTCCCAGTCCAGCCTGGGAATGGCAGCGACAGACGGCAGCAGTCATTCGCATAACCATACCCACATCGATGGTGGGACAGTGCGAGACATTAATATAATTAGAACTATATAACTCAGAACTTAATTTAAATATTTAACATATAAAAACCTTTAAAAAAAGAATCTGGGCTTAAGATATTGGCTCATGAACTAATCAATTAACCAACTTTACGGCTCAAAATTTAATAAAAACTTTAAATAATTTATATTTATAATAGAAGTAAAGAACTTATTCTACCTATCCGCACTGTCCCCCGTTGAAGGAGTGGAGCATTTGTCCCATAAATGTCATTTCGTCAGAGTTTTTCACGTCGCCGCTTAGATGTCAGCTCCCTGGGGCCTTGAGAGACCCGCACGGCCTTAAATTATTCTACGCACAGTCGCGACCGTAATATGAATTTTGAATACAATTATTGCAAAAATGCTCATTCCGCAGAAGCTAAAAGAAAAGCGAATTCTGCATAGTCGGTCACTGGGCTCTGTCTTTTGGCTTAGAATGTTGCAGCTCGGCGATCCGTTATTTGCGTGCCGATCGAACGGCGATTCATTAATAAAAATTATGTCAAAATAATCACGCCACCCGTTGGGCCCGAATCCTGGGCCCCGGTGATAAATGAGTCGCCTCCAGGGTGCACTCGAAACCCTACCTCGGACAGGATCGACTTAATTACATGTGCAAACTCGGGATTTGAATGTCATCATTAGTGGCGCCGCCAAGGGGAAAGTGCTCCGTGTCCGACACTGCGACACTGATCCGATTCCGACTCCGATTCCGATACAGATTGTGCGATTGTACCGCCGAGTAGCCAGATCATTAATTACTTTATTACGGAAATCAAAATGTCAGCTGCTGGCTGACTGGCCTTTCAACGCTCTCCGCACTGAAAATGTTTTCAGTTTCGGTTTTGAGCACACTCCCTCGGTAGTGTCGCAGCCTGTGTTTACATAATGTGGAAAATTAATGATGAATTTGTTGGCTAAGTGACGCCGAATCACCATATCAGTATCAGTATCACAATCGGAGTTGCTGACGCGCAAAAAAAAAGTTCTAAAATGATAAATTGTTTCGATTACACGCCGCGAGGCAGCAACATTTTTTAGTTGTCTAAAACATTTGTGGAAAATTAGGGAAAGGTAAGGGTCACATAGAACGGAATCGGATTAAGTTGGTCTTGAAAGGTGTGGAAATATTTCTAAAAGATGAACCAATATCAAAAAACATTTCATTTTGATGCTTAAAATCGAATAATAAAAGCTTAAAACATCAAACATCATAAAATCCTAATCTACATTACATGTTTTCTAGCCACGAAACTTAAGAGTTATTCATTCAAGAATCTTAATATAATATAATTTAAAATAGTTTTGATTTTCCACCCTTCCCTTAGAAGAGTTTTCTTTTAAAATATTATGATTATGCATTTTAAATGCCAAAAAACAGCCTCTCAATTAGATCAACTAATTATCAAAAAAAATATATATAAAAGTATAACCTTAAAAAACCTGAATATGAAAATCTGCAAAAGAAAACAGGTTGTACAATTTCTCCTTCCGTTTCATCTTAATTTGCATAAGCGCCGCGCACAAATCCGCGCTCCACATTCAACACGCGACTCGGAGTCGGAGTCGGAATTGGAATCGGAGTTGGATATGGGTTCGGGATGTGTATAAGGAGGGATTCATTCGCAGACCCAGCCATATCTCAGCCTTGTCCGCGGGGACATTCAATGTGCAGGCATAACAAATGAATTATTGACGTTTTTAAGCAATATTCGCCAATACAGCGCACCGATCCAGACCCGAATCGAGGACCAGTCACAGTCACGGGTCCCGCCGACCTGTTGAGAGATATGAAAATTGTCAACGTGGGCTTTCATTTGCTTAATTTAATTTCGTCTCTTTGTATTTTGTCGCGTCTCTCATTTGTTTTAACGTTTTAACGAGGATGTGACTGGGGAACCCAGACAAACCGACTGGGGGAAGGGGAGATGCACTGAGAAAATAAGCTAAAGTTGTATTCGAATCATTATTATAATTAAAATAAACCTTAAGAACCGTTTAACAGCTACTTGGATTGCATTAACATAGCTTAAAATGCATTAAATAAATTATTATAAAACTTCTTATAAAATCAAAGATGAATTAAATGAATTAAATTAATAAAATAATAATTTACTTATATTTTGTCTAAATACAATAAATATTTCTGAACTTTTAAAATTTGTTTATTATTTATAATCAATTTTTTTTAAAAGATGCATCAAATTAAATTGCTTAAACATTGTTTTCCTTAATACATCCTTATTTTATATTTAATGACATTATTTTTTAAATAACTCTTCATATTACATTTCTATCAGAATTTAATATTTTAATATCCTTTTCTCTCAGTTCTACTGAAAGCAAGGAGTCTGGGACTGAGACCGGACCCGCTCGTCTTTCATTTTCGTGACCGACGCGTCTTCTGGCCGGGATGGGGAAACCTGGCGTTGGAGGCCAGGTAGGAGCCGAGGCAGATCTTCCCAGGTCGCATGTAAATCCCAGCTCGTTTGGGCCCAGAGAGCTGCTGGGGCTCATTAATGAATTTAAATGGTCTCCTTAATAATATTTAACGGCTTCTTTGCCTCGCTTTATGATGACAATATTTTTGTGGCCGGGTCTCCGCCGTACTTAATGGCCCTGCCTTGGCATTTGACAGCTGACAAGTTCGTTCGGAACTGGAGAACTCGTAAAAACTCTCAGCTTATGACGGTATCAATAATTCCCTTTCATAAGCCTCGGTCAATATGGTTGCCCATGGTTATCTCACAGATTCCATTTGAAGTGCTGGCAGGATGGAGTGTCCCTGAGGATAACACATTCCCCCAATTCCGCAACCAGAGCCGAACTTATCCAGTTCTACAAATCGATTTTTGATTGAGTTCATTAGAGGCCAAGTCGAAATGCCGCAACACGGTAGCCAGGAGCAGGAGGTGGACCTTATCCTTATCGCCTTGCAGCATCACTTCGCACACATATGGGAGGTAATGCCTCCCAGGAGCTTTTGCCGGAATATCCGGACGCAGCCGAGCACTTGGCCAAATCATTTTTGTTATTAGCGAAAATCGCGCCAGAGTGATTTACTTTTACTTTTGTCTTACTCCATCGCACATTTACTTTGATTCCAAGGAGAGGGGAAATGGTAGCATCCTTATCGTCCTTCGGTCAGCCAGGCAGGCAGGCAGTCAGTCCAAAGTGGCAGCACGAAGTGGCAAGTCCTGGGCACAAATCCTAATTGGATTTATGTGTAGAAATGGATTATAGCTTATGTTCCCAACTTGCTGTCTTTTTTTTTTTTTGCTCTAATTGCAGTTGCCAGCGGGTGGCAAGCACACATATAGATGGTTTACTTCTGATATGGGATAGAGCTAGAAATTTTGGTTTGATTTATCCTAAAACTTAAATTGAATAATATTTAGCTACAGTTAAGATAAAGGTAAAATCTCTTCGCCTTGAAGAATGACTCACTCAAGTTTCACGTGTGTGTTCTACCTGTTCGCTGAGTTCTGAGTACCGTTAATATCGATATACCTTAGATAAGTGGGTTTTTCTGAGATATTTATGCTATCGTGATGATCACCAATCTGTGATTTCCATAATTTCCCCTCCAAAAAACGAAACTCAACTCAACTCGGCACAACTAATAAGCCCGCGTTGATATTTATGACACGATATCATCTCTGGCCACTCGATCCATGTCTCCTGTGGGTCTGAGCCGGGAATGCAGTCGAGACCAACTGTCTGCCAGAGAGAAAGAACTCGGATCGGCCATTAAAATGGTAGAAAAGAGATGAGCCACCAGAATCGGGGGCCTGTGGAAGAGTTATGCCTTGAATGAAATGAGTATATAAATATTTTATCAGTGGCCAGAAATCAGATATCTCTTTGATTCATAGAGCTAATTTATGGCTTCCTTTCGGAGACCCTCAGACACCAGGGCAGCTCATTATGAGGCCAAACCGAAAAATCAATAAAAATATATCGTACACAACAAAATTTGAGTGGCTTGGATATGGAAATGGAATTGGTATTAGAGATGGAGGTCGATGCCGAGGCTGGAACGGCAGCGCATTCCTCAATACAGAACCCAACTTATTTCTGGTTATTCGTATTTGTTTGCCGCTAACGAGTTATTTAGAAATCAATCGCCTTTCCTGAGTTATGAAGATCGTTAGCGAAGATAGTTCAGACTGATCTCCAGGTCGATCTGATCCTCTCAACCCATTCAAATTAGCTCTAAACGTTGTCTACTTTGCCCCTGCGGCCATCTTCCTATGATCCTGAGGGCGCATCCTCCGCGAGCGCATCTCATTGATTTGTAATTCTCGGTCGCAGCATAAATTCTGCATGCGAAATCCGATAGCCACGGACGGACTGCAGCTGGAGCAGCGCTATTTTGTGGGCATCATTTGCACCTCGATCCGCGTCCAGGCCACAAATCTTATTTTATTCAGAGTGCCCATGCGTAGGTCGAGTCCGCATTTGCATAAGCCGCTGCTGCTGCTGCAGACTCCGAGGCCCAGAATCCAAGAACGAATCCCAGCCGAAGCCAAACCCAGACTGAATGGGCACACAACGGTGGCGGTCAAGTGAATAGTTACAAATACTACAGAACATTTAGTAAGAAGTTTTAGGTAGAATTAGTGATTACAGAAAAGATGCAACATAAACCTATGAAGAAGTGATGACGAAGGTCTTGAGCCTTTGGTCAGCTTGGCTTAAAAGTATTTTCTTCTAAGCTCTAACTTCAAAAAAATACCTTAAATAAATAAAAATAAATACATGATGACAGAAATAAAAGAACTCAGTTCCTAATTCATGAAAGCTTTCTTCACTTGCTCTTTGCTGTACAAATCCAGCTAAGCCCCGACTTGGCCACATTTATGAATCAACGCCATTCGCGCCATTTCATTCAATAAAACACGAGGAGTCCGCTTCCCCCCACATCCCTCTTCCCCATCGTCCTCTCCAGTGCTTTTAAGCCTTTTTTGAGCAATGTTCAATGCACGACATCGCGTTGCGGTGTTGCTAACTCGCCGAACATAAATATTTCGACACTTTTGCATGCGCGACAAACATGTGCGAGAAATGGCATAAAAATATGGCAGTTGGCTGTCGAGGGGATCAAAGGGGATCAGAGGGTATTCAGGGGCTCCATTTAGTGGCCAAGTGAGAACTCGGGACTCGCCAGGGGAGAAAGATGCAAATTTGTCGCCGGAATATGATCATAATTCATGCAACAAATAAACGTACAACTTTGAATGGTGGTCGTTGGACATTGAAGGTGTCTGTCTGGTGTTTGGACTTAAGTCCTCTGTTCGGGTTCCAGGTTCGACCCACGCGGAAAATATCACAACCGGATGCAGCGGATATAGTGGCCTTAACTCCAATTTGTTGGCCAATAGCCTCGGCTGAAGGTGCGTTTTTTTGACGGGAATTTGATTTGCCAAAGCGATTGGATTTGAATTGTTTAGCAGAGATTTCTCAAAAACTAAATTATAAACTTTACCAGGCACTCTACAGACAATTTATTATTATTTTCCCATGGAGTTCCGGAGACCGGTAGCCACTGGTATCCCAGAGGTGACTCCTCCATCCCACGGACGACGACAGGCGCTGCGAATGTAATAAGCGATTAAAACATCTTTAAGCGGCCGATTAGCGCAGCGGGCTCCGATCCCACTTGGCTCCCGCTGTGTGGAGCCCCAAGTCAGAGTCTTCGGATTTGGATTCGGATTCGGAATCGGAGTCCCAAATGGAACGTTACACAGCTCCCACTTCTGGTAGCCGTCGACTGGCGCTTCTGGGCATTTACACCTTTGGCTGTGCGCCACATGGGGTGCCGTGGTCTTCAGTGTTCAGTTTTACCTTCATTTCGGTCCATTATTTCATAACTCACTCGGCCTCTTATAAATCTCTTTAATATTATTTTGATAGGGCGCCTAATTGCTGTAAATATTATTTCGGCGGACGGCTAATGCTGCCTGCCGCCTGCCGCCTCGTTGCTGCCACAAATTTGTTTATTGATTTAAAGTTGCTGGTTGCCGCCGGTTGTTTATTTGAAAAGCAATTAGAATTATTATGAGCAGCATATTTATTGCCCGATGAGCCGTTGAGTCTTGTTGTTCTTTCTCTTTAGCTAATTGGGAAAATTAATAGCCCGCGGAGGTGGAGGCTGGGAAAGGAATTGCCAATTTCCAATTAAACAATAATCAGCTCTCTGGTCAGTTTGCAGCCAGAAACTGAAAGGCAGAGAAGGAAAACGAGTTGAGAAGAGCATTCAACCGAGGCAAAGTCAGTTGGGTTTGGTTTCGAGATGTAGATCGCATAATCATTACACTAGTTAACAGGTGTTTTTTAAGCTATATAAAACATTTAAGACAAGTGCAGCAAGTAGGGGATTCCACCACAAGAGCTCTTGCTTGCCCAGAATTTACACTTGAGAATTTCTTAAAATTTTTAAAATTTTTCAAAAGATAAACCAAATAAAAAGATTATTTAATAATCTATATTTGGTTGAATGGAAACTTTTCTCAAGTTTAAACCAAGAAATCACCTATCTGCTCAACAAAAATATTTTTCAATTTAAATCAAACCCAAACTCATGTTGATTAGTGTTCAAAATCCAGACTGAGATTGCAGGTGGCAGTGCCTCAAATTATTGGCCAGTTCCTCTTCAGTTCGTTCGCACAAATCTGTGTGATCTTTTGTTCCCATAATTTAAATGTCAAGTTTTGTCTATATTAAAAATTCTTGGGTACATCCCTCCTCCGATGCAGCACCAGCCTCTGATGCGCCTTTGTCTTCCTCCTCGACTGTCTGGCACTTGTCTTAGATCATTCTTATTTCCAGTGTGATTCCCATTGCGATTCGCTTAACCAAGTCAGGATTTTGGCGGCATGAGCAGAAAATTGGTCTGGTTTGACACGAATATTTTATGGCTGACAGTTCCCCGAGCTTCTCGCCAAATTATCGTAAATATATGTATAGCGGGGCGAGTGTGTAATTTAAGTGGAATCATATTCAATCCCTGGGAAGTTAAACCAGAAAAGGCTTGCAATTTTTTAATGATTTCCTGCTGAATTTAGGTGGTAAATAAAAAGGGAAATAATATCGAGTTAATGACTACGAATTGTAATATAAAGTTACTTGAATTTACAAATAATTTAAGCTAAAGCTAAAAGGCCTGACAACATGATTATTTGCTGCTCTCCGCCGACAATAGAAACTGCCTCGCTTTGAGCTCCGCTGAAAATTGCATAACAACGGACGGCTTCAGGCGGAGTTAGGGCCACGATTTGCCAGTCGGAGCCCCCATCCTCTCCTCCAGACCCTGTCAGGGCTTGGATAGGGTCCCACACACAGCAACAAAACAGCGATGTATACAAGTCGGTTATTACGGATATATATTCGCAATTGCAAGCGGAGCCATTGTAATTTTCGTGTTTTTCTGCAAGAGAGGAAACCCGAGAGATGGCGGCCACGAAATGTGCGCGATGATAATGACAAATCAAACGATGACACACAAAACGACGGCGATCGTGTTGGGAAATTGCCAGAGGGAAGAGGAGAGAGGACCGGGGAAGATGATTGGATGGATATGTTGAACCTAAGCCGGCGTTGGCGTTGATGGAGCTCGGAGTAAGCCGGAGGGGAATGATGATGATATTTCCTACAAGGAAGTGCCATCAGTTGTTTGATTGCCGGCCAAATAATTATTTATAATTTATATGGAAACGAAGCCAGGAACAGCAAACAGAGCAGAGGAATTCCTGTACCCCTCTAAGGGTTCCACACTCACCTGAAGCAACAGCGTTCCTGTGGGAACCATGGCCATATCGCCTCATCTACAGCCAGAGAACATTCCGTTTTGCGACATTTTCCAAGGATCGCGGACCGAGGGCTCACGCTTAACGATATTCAAAATTCATTACAATTGATATTGTTTCGGATGCATAAATACAAACAAATGGGCATGCCAGTCGCAGGCGCATTCCCAGCTTCGAGGAGACTGTGTTCCCTGGTTCCTGGCCATGGTCCTCCTTTCGTATCAGCGATGAAGCATCTGCGGACTGTACAAGAAATAACAATCTTGCTAATTGGGCGATTTTAGCATAAACAAATGTATTTTAGCTCTAACTAAACCACACAGCACCACAGCAGCCACTGGCCGCAATCGTTTTGTTTCGCCTTTTTAGAGAATGCTTTGCATACGAGGCGCGGGCGAGTGATCCAGGAGGGGGGATTCAGTCTGGCAGGGAGCAGGCGGCTTCTCCTCCATGCGAGATTGTGTCCCAGGCAGCCAGGTAGATTATGGTTGAAAGAGGTTACCCCTCTGAGAGCCAGGAGCCACGTTAAAAACTGGTTGAATAACTAAACGTTTAGATTATTCAAATAATTAGATATTTTCAAAACTTGTAATTATATTTATATTTCCCTTGTAATAATTATAAACTTAATTTAATGTGAAAGCGTGACACTCTGCTGTCTATTTCGCAATCCAATCATTGAATAGCCATTGAAGGAGAGACTCTTTCCATCCTTCCTTCACCGCAGACACAGCTAGTTGAGTTGAAGCTAAAAAAGCGCATTGAAAGGCGCCGCCAATGGAGGCCATACTCGTAATCGGAATCGATTCGAGCCAAGGCTTAAATAAATTCGTCATTATAAATCATGAGTTGGAGCTGCAGTCGGTTTAATTAATCACCGCTGTGCCCCAGCGGTGTGTGTGTGTGTACAAAAAGCAAAAACTGCCGCGATTGCAACTGCCTGCAACTTGCAACAGCAACTGCTGCAAGTGGCCCAGCTGGAGATTTTTGAAAAGATGATATTTATGGCAACTTTGACAGAGCTCCCCGAACTGTGCCGACGTCGAACGCAGACGTCGATAGACTCATTCGCTTCTGGTGCTTCTGGCCGGGATTGAGTGCCGCACGCGCAGTGACCACCACCAGAGAGCCACCGCAGACAGACGACACTTGAAGAAAATAATGGAGACTAATTTGAAGATTAAAATATATAAAGAAATCAAGATAAGCATATAGGAATTAGAACCTTTAGACCAAATATAACTCTAAATTGTTACCCAACACAACTTTAATAAATATTTTAAAATAAATAATATGTTATTAAGAGAACCTTTATTTTTTCTCAACTGCAGTCTGGTGGCCTGACCATTCCGCCTGTGGTCGCCCGGTGACAGCGAGCTGGAGACATTGCCGTGGCGGGCGACAGTTTTTAATCGCGGCAATAATCATAACTGTGATTTGTATGACTCTGTTGGGGCAGCCACTGCGGCGACTGTTGCAACTCCCTGGCCATATCGGCTCCGCTTCGCATTCGTGCTGAATTATTAAAGCCGCCGGCCGGCCAATTTATGCGAAGCGTTCTCCTTTGAAGCTCTCCTGCAAGTAGCTCCCAGTCATAATGCCGCCCCCAGACCCAAACTCTGGCCCAGATCAGATCCCTGCCGATGCGGTTGCGGTGATTTGTGCCGCTCAGCGGTGCACCAGTATATATACGGTCATATATACAGATAGTAACCACATGTCGGAGGTGGAGCGCCGCCTAGTTGGTGGCTCACCAAATGAGGAGCTGCGTCTGCAGCTCAGAAGTGGTCGCTTTTTGTGGTCTGCGGAATACGTAATTCGCCGGCTGGGCCCCCACAAGTTGTACGCCGCATTTACATTCCGTATAAATATTTATGAGAGAAAATAGAGAAGAGATCATATTGATTGAAGAACAGAGAGATATCAAGGTTTTTCTTTAGGGTTTTCAATCAAGAGATTTGTTCTTAAATAAGTTAGTTAAAACAATAAAAGTCACAAGAGATTTTCTCGGCTCACAAAATGCTACCAAGATTTATGTTTCGAAGATCCGCTTAGGTGGAATTTTTCTCAGAAACACTGCCGGAACTAGCCAGTAAAATGGGGTTATTAAGTGCCCGATGCGTGGCTCTACGTAACTCCCAATGGGCTCCCGATGGGTATCCGAATCCACGGGGCCCAGGAAGTCTGTCATATTGAGTGCGCACGAACAAAGAGCTCAGCGAAATTTGTTTTGCCGCCTAAGCAACAAATTGCACTCCCTCACTTCAGCAGCGGCCTAAACTTGAACCGACATTTTACATAAGACGGAACTATATACATATATGTATATATGTATACATAGGTGCAAACAAGGTGAAGTGCTGCCGGGGGTGGGGTCTGGCCAGGTAGGCAGGCAGGCAGGCAGGCAGACCCGCTGAGCAGAGGCCCCGAAAAAAAGAGTTAATTTGCATAATTACGTTGGAGTGGGGCGGGCGGAATAAGGGGGAGAGGTGCATTTTCAGTAAGCCAATGCCGGAGAACTGACTGATGGCTAAGGACACGGAAAACAATCAGGGATAATAAATAAAGATTTGGAAAATATTTGTGAAGTAAAAAGTTCGAATAAAAAATGTTATCCAATGTTATCGACCAAATCGTTTTTTGCATATTATTTTTATCTTGCGGACAAATGACTCCATTTAAGTAATATTTATGTAAATTAATTGTATATATTTTATTTAGCTTTTTTGGCATTTCCGTTAATATAAATTTTGAATATTCCATCAATCTAAGAATTCTCGACAATTTAAATTTATTTTTTGTGGCTTGTTCTATGTTCTTTAGACCGGAATAATTTTGTTCAAAAACATTGCAAAGGAAAAATTATTCATTAGTAACATATATTATAATCATTACTATTATTTATTTTAGGATATATGGAAAATATGGTATATTTCTAATATAAATATAACAAGTATAAATTCTTTAAATTTTTGATTAATATATTCCCAAGAATTCAAAGTAAAACGACTTATACCTAAAGGATTTTCTTAAATAATTTTTATGAAATTCGAGAAAATTAATTAAATCCAAATAAAAAATTGTAATATATATTTTTTTGAAGTGCACATCTGGGGGAGGGGCGGGGGCAGTGGAAAAGAGTGCACGAAAACGAAACGAGGCACGAACAACAACAGCAACGGGAGGAAAAAAATGAAGTCGCTTTATCATTTTTAGCTGGCGGCGCTGTTTGGCCAAAGTGTGGAAAATAAATGTATGGAAATTTGCATACGAATTTCGAATTTCAAATGGCGTTGGCTCTTTCCACCTCCGCCATTGAATTGGAGTTGAGTTGAGGATTGGGTCGGTCTGGCCGAGGTTGGTGCCCCGTTAGGCGACTCCCACACTCGTCCCGCCTCTTTCTGGGGCGACTCCCGTTCCACCTGGAGCTCCACTTTCCTCTAGCTAATGCCAGTTCGGTGTCCATGGTCACTTGGCTTCGGGTCACGCCCACCATTGACGTCATTTTTTAATATATATAAAATAAAATATACAACCAAACAGAACACCTTAATTATAATCTTTTAAATACGAATTTTTTTTCAGCATTTTTAAAATTTATTTGGTTTTCTATTAGGTAATGCCATTAGTAATACTCTGAATAAGAAGATAGTTATTTAAAGAGTATGTAATATGAATTTTAAATTAATCATTTTTGTATAAATAAATCTAAAAAAACAGCTGGAAGCTTTGTAATTAATTTTGAAACAATTACACACACTTTAATTGTTGAGCTGTTGAAAAAGATTCCATTAAAAAGTGTTGAAAAATCATTAAAAGATTTTGTGCAAAACAAAAAACAGTTTTACAGCTGTTTTCACAAGGGCTCAAAACTGACTGTCACTTATATCATAGTTTGAGCAATAGTTCTTATAAAACACTATTTTTTAACATTACTAAATTAACTTTAAACTGTTTTACAAGTAACTAACAAACCAAAATAAATGCACTATTAATCAGTTGAAATATTCTGGAGTATTTTGTAAATATTCCCTATTTTACAAGCCAGTTATATGTCATTGTTGCCTCTGGGTAATATTATTTATTATCACTCATTGAGATGAATATTTGCCGGTACTACAGCCACTGCTGGCGCTGCATTATTGCGGTCTTTGTTGATTTAATTAATTAAATCGCAGTTGTTTTTTTAATTGATTGACAGATTAAAAACAAAACCAATTAACAATTTTAATACAAACGACGACCGCATAATATGCCATAATAAAGCCAGCGCCAGCTGTCCCCAGAGCGAATGAGTTTCCAGGGGGGAAATGGAGGCGGCATTCAAACAGACTGATACACCCACAAAAACTCATGGCGATGTCATAATCCGTTATCCGCATTAACAGCGATTTTAATTAATGAAATCACTCAAGGGAAGCTGGCCAGAAACAGGAACCGCCTGCGATGGTGCGTTGCAAAAACCGAACACTAATTAAAACAGTGCGGGAACGAGCCATGGAAATATTTGTTAAAACAATTATTGAGTTGTAGTTCGCTTTTTTAATTAAATATTTTAAAAAGTACCTTTAATGATTGAATTTAATTATTTGTAAAATAATTGTACTTTTTATTTATTACAAATAAAATGAAATACATTCATACTATATATTCCTTGTTATCTTGCTGCTTTCATTAAATGTTCAAAGTCTGGCAGAGATGTCACTTTATCTGGGCAACACCCATTGAATTTCCTGATCAGTTTGTTATCACCGCCAATAGATTCACTAATCCCAGAGCTAGATGTCTCTGGTAGTGGGAATAAACCCATCAAATCGGCGGGTGGCACAGCAAATTGGCGACAAATTCGCATGGAAATTGCAAATTCGACGCGCATCACATAAACATCTCCACCGAATGGCTTTTGTCTAAATGAGAGCGATAAATTTGGCTAACATGACGTGGGAATCATGAGTGCAGAGATGGCCAAAACTTAAAATTCATATATATTGATTTTAACATACAAATAACTACATTTAATTAATAATGGCGAAGCCAGGCGAAGCGAAAGACAAAAGGCTTGATTTGAATAAACGGCTTCCCACGACGACGGATCGCGGGGAATAAGCATATATATCTTTCTGGAGTCGGGCCAGATTAAAAACCCCAATTCGCACGCAATAATTTCAGATCTTTCGTTCGTTCTCATTGGCTATTCATAATTTCTAGTTCGAACAGCGATTCGGTGGTGATTACTATGTGATTTAGAAATCGAAAATCAGGCGGATCGGGCAGGTGGTGAGTCATGGAACTGGTTCGGATCAGTAGCGAGCGTGCCGATAATTCAGATCGTCCCCGTATTTATGGCCACGTATGGGAAATCTGCAACTGTCCAGCTCATATGCAAAGCAGTGGATGAGAGCCAACGAAGATGTCAATAAATCTGCCGCTTTGGCCTTGTTTTGCATTTCCGCCAAGCGGAGAGGCCAGGCCAAGACGACGCAGTCATCCTCTCGGGACTCGGACCCATATCCACATACACACACGCGAGCTGGAGCTGGAGCACAGGTAAACAGGCTGCGAGTCCCAGAATCCCAGCCAGATCCAGATACAGTAGCCCCACGTCAAAACGAGGTGATTTAGAATTGTCGAATTTTATTTAAATTGGATGCAAACATGCGAAATTTATTGTAGAAAATCAATAAATAAGAAAATCAGAAACCGCAGAGCGAAACTTGATCTGGAGCCGAGCCGGGGATCGAGAAGATCAGCTCGGGATTGGGACAGGTGAGAGAGGATCGGGGGCTCAGTTCTTCCTGTCCAGGCACGAACTTTGTTTTGATAATTTTCTGGCGGGGATCTGGAATCAGATTCAAACTCCCTGCACTTCATTATTTTATTTCCTTTGCTTTTTTATATATACAAATATATAGATTTTATTTTATTGAGTCCCCAGCGGTTCATTAAAATTTCGTTTTCGGCTAATAAATATTGAGATTGCAGAAGGATATTTGCTAACCTTAACTTTAAATACTCTGCCAGTAAGTTTAAATAAAAATCTAACAGTTCAATGCAACTCTATGACAAAAAAAAACATACTTTGATCTTAATACATATTAAAAATTATTCCAAATTAAACAACAAATTTATAATTTCTCCCTAAGAGTATTCCTTATTCCTTCTAAATATTAAATCCCTTTCTTAATTCCCTGTTTTGTTTGCATTTCAAAAGAGATGAGGAGAAGAAGAGGACTCTGGACATACTCAAAATCGATGGCTGCGATAGGAGGAACCAGTCCAAGGCTTCCTTCTCCCTGGACATTTGCAGCTCAGCTCCGTTCGTGCCTTGTATCTGATTGTCGTCCAGTTTTTTTCGGGGTCCGTGTTTAATTAACTCGAATTAGAATTTCAGAATGTCCCTTGGAATAAGTATTTACGCAGAAAATGTAAATAAGCCTGCCCTGCTGTGTGTATGTCAGCAGTTATGTTTTTTAATGAGCTTCAACAAGGCTAATTAATATACAGAAAATATAGGGAGTTTAAGAAGGATTAAAAGGGTTGTGAAATACTACAAATATTCCTTATTCTCTTCGAAATTTATCAAAGTTAAATTTAGAAAATCCTCCACATGTTACGCTAAACTCAATTAAAGTTCATCTGAACATTATCAACAATGCAACCAGCGAATATTTCTCATTTGAATGTGGCGCCCTAATCGGTGATTGACTGCGGAATTTCGCCAAGGCAACGATATGGCCAACACCGCAAAACTGGCTCCATTTCAGTTACCACAATGGCCAAGACGAGTACGTGTGCGGATGATACACAGATATTTGCGGGAATAACTCATGCAGATTACCCGCGCCGGCTAATGAAAGGCGAGCAAATTAAGTGGGGAAAATATAATTGATAAACCCGTGGCGCGTTCTAATTCTGGCCCTCTTTATCGGCCACCATTAATTAGGCACTTGATTTATGAATGCACAGATCCTGATAGGCTTGGCCTAGGCTAAGGCTAGCTGGCTTTTGGCCAGGCTCTTAAATATGAGCCGCTTTTTATCGCCTGGAAGAGAGCGGGCGAGAGAATGTGCACTGTTCGAAGTTACCTTTCAATATATAAGCTAAGGTTTTTCCTTATTCTATTTATTTTTTTAATGTAACTTTTTTTCTCTCTGTGTAATCCTTGGCGTGGGTTTCGCCTTAAAAGATGTGGGCTTGGGGAAGCACCTGCCTGGCTTGGTTAAACTTTGACTCTACGCGTTTTTGGCCATTAATCAGCTGTTGCTAAACGGCTTAAACGCCAGTAGCCATATTTCTTTAGCAATCTCCCCTTTGTAAATGTATCGAAGGAGCGCGAAAACGGCCAAAATGCCAAATGCTCAGATCGATAGGGATCGCGCCTGCAGCTTCTAAGCTGGCAAGCGGAAATTGCAGCCAGGAACAGGACTCAGGACATGCGTGGAAGTGGTTGCGCTGCAGGCACAAATTAATTAAGCTCATGTTCGCGCATATTCCATGGCGTTTCGGCGTTATCCCCTTGGAATTAATTGGCGCGGAGGGTCCGGCTTCGGGTCCTGGGCCAGGACAATGACAACTCGATAAGCGCACATCAACGCACATTGCGCAGAGGCGGTATCCAGGCGATCCAGCGATCCTGTGATCCTGCAGTACCCCGATCTCAAGCACCTGTTCCGCATTGCTCGTGGGTGAGATATCGTTAAGGTATCCTGAGTATCCTGACCCCTCTTCTTCCTCGAGTCGTTTTTCATTTCCCGGGGGTTGAGCTGCCCATTTGTGTCATTCGCCTTTGGATCGTCGAGCCTGCTGTTTCGCTCTTGAGCATATAAATTATGTAAAAAACGCAGCGCTATCAGAGTTTTATGGTTTGTTTGTCATTTTAACACCTTTTAAGGTGCGCACATTAATTAGAAGCGCAGCGAACCTGCGCGACAGTTTCGAGGAGCACGACATGGATGCCTCCTGCTGCGAGGCTGCTTATAAAGGCGAAATGGTAACGAAAAATGTTGCACATGCCCCAAAAAATAAGAATATAAAGAATGGAAGATAAGCCTAATGTCATTATGCATATACACACATCTATTGTGTAGAGTGTAAGCTCTATTTTCCGGAAAATGGGGATGAAACAAAGGGAAATTATGCAGTTTTCTTTGAAGTGAGTCTTGTTTAGGGTTTTAAAAAGTGGAACAGTGAAGGCGTTAATCAATTATTTAGGACACTTAGTGGTAATAGAAAAATTTTAGGAATTTACGTAATGATCTACATGATTTTTTATATTAATTTGTTATATATTTTTACTTTACTTCTTTAATTTTTAAATTACATATTTCTCTTTAAAATTTCTCAAGAATAACTTCCTTCAAATCTCCAAAACCCTTTCTTACTGCTTTGAGATATACCCGTAACAAAATCAAATCCAAAAGACCATTCAATACCGAAAGCTGATTAACGTGCAAGTCGTGATCGGGCAAAGGCGTTGCCATAATTTGTCAACACCCCAATATTTTACGAGCACTCATTGCGATATAATTGGGCCTCAAGTGGCGTATGAGCGAGGCTTTTGCCTTTGTTGCCCCTTTATTCGCGATTCGAGTTATTGCGCGCATCATAATGGCCGCCATATGTCGTCCGCCGGCGATTTACGGCCACAGTCCCTCCGCACCTTACACCCCCGATAATCCCCGAATCCGCATCCACTCGCTCCCTTTCCGCCCACGTATCCGTCTTATGTTTTATGTATCAGAGCGAGCAACTGAGTTATGTACAATATATATGGAGGTGGCTATGCACACAGAGAAATAAGGCTGACTGAGCATTATTAATTAAAAATTGGGTAACAAAATGTTTAGGATTAAGTCTATAAAAACTACTTTATTGAAAGGAAAATAAAAATAAAAGTAATAATACATTATTCAGGAATAAGTCCTTAAGAACTACCTTCCGTATCTTAAAAAGAAAATAATTAAATAATAATAAATTACTAAGTTCTTAAAGACTACCTTCCGTATCTCAAAAGGGAAATAATGAATAAGTAATAATAAATTATTCAGGATTAAGTTCTTGAAAACTACTTTCCATATCTTAAAAGAAATTTAATAAAATAAACAAATTTAATAATAATCAATTATTCAAGATTAATTCTAAAAGAAGGTAAAATAAAAATTCAATATATATATATATATGTAAATATACTAATGTAATGTAAGAATGTATATATATGTAAAGATACTAATTAATTAATAGTAAAATTACAAGATAATACTTCTTTCAGGCAGTAATTCGAGAAACATATGATGGCTTAGAAAAAAGCCTGTTGCTTCTCTTTTTCTAAAATCTATTTAAATTATAACTATAATCCCTATGAAAATTTGATTCTTAAATTAAATATATTTTTATGAACTAAACTATATTTAATGCTCACTATTTTACTTACTGTGCAGTACCTGTATAAACCTGGGCGCGATATATTGTAACTCCCCGTCCCCGTCCGCGTCAGACCATTGTGTCAAATATAAATCAGATCATTTTTTCCGCCCGAAGAAGAGCAATGTCCAAAAAGCGAAAGGCGAATAAAAAACATAAAAAAAAAAACAAGGCAAAGTATATTTGTTTTTATGGCCCAGAGGCGAAGACAGAAATTGGCATAAATTTTGAGAGGCAGGCAGGGTCGGCTTTTTAAAAAATTTTTGACAAACTCTTGGTGTCCCGTAATCGTTGGGTTTTGTATCGTATATCTAGATCGTGTCTCCGCCTCTGTCTGTCTTCCTTTTGAAAGTGCTTTGATTGTGGAAATTAAAATTCAATGCACATTAAAATGACAAAAACGAATCGAAACGAACCCGAATCCGACTCCAAACCCGAGTCGAGGTACATTAAAAAGTCATGCCGTATCTGACAAAATGGTCAGCACTGAAATCAAATCTTCCATACGAAAAAAAAAGCTGCCAGCGACAGCCATCAAAATGTAGATCATTCGTCATTGAGGGTACAAAACCCCATAATTTCGATGGCAATAAATAAATTTAACACGCCACCGCAGCCACTGTATGCATAATGTCGCACAAAACTGAAGGAGTCCGACCCGGATCCGAGACAAGACCCTTGATTTTATGAACAATTTGATAAAGATCCGGAATGCGGAAATGTTTTTCGTTGATTTTTATAGGAATTTTAACTGTATTGATAATTTAAATATAATTTAATTGAAAATGTAACAATTACTTAACCTGTAAAGACTGAGTTTAAATTTCCACATTGACCGTTGATTAAAAAAAAAAAACTCCAATGAAAGCCAAGTTGAGCCCTTCGGAGGCCAAATTGATTTGCCTTTAATTTCTCGCACGTTGTTGATTAATTTCCCCCCCGGAAAAGGCGATGAAAAAGTGTGCGAAAGCGAGTCCTTTGTCCCTCAAAGGGCATTCAGGATACGAAGAGCCTTTGCAGCAGCAATGTGTATTGCCAGTGTCCGTCAGTTTTTTGTGCCGTCGGTGGTGGTGGGGCGAAGCCAATCCTTTGAGCCAAATGGGCGGCGTTGAGTCCCCTCACTCAATGCGCAGGAGCAAAATCAATGCTTTGGGCCCGTGGGACACGTAATCCGGATTGCGCCATTCAGAAAGTGTAAATGAAAAATCTGTTTTTGGAAGCATTTCGGCGTGAAAATGCAATATTGAATTCATTTTCATTTAAATTCACCAACGCAAAAAGCAATTACACGACGCTCCCGACTCTACCTTCCGCTTCCCTCGATTTCCATGAAATAAAAACTGAAACAATTTTTTATGTAAAACAGGCGGCTTATCCTGCGTCGGAAGGGGACATAAATAATAAACTGAAATTAAATGTAAATATGGCGAGGAAAGCTTGGCAAAAACAAGCGACATTCTGGCTGGCTGGCTGCCTGGCTGTCTGACAACAACTCATAAATTTTGCCCACAAATCGCGCGGCGAGCGCACAAAATCTGTCACCTATCAAAAATGCCCTAAAAGGGCATAAGTCTCGTCGCCGTCGTCCCCCCCGTATACAGAGTCCGATTCGGAATCCAAATCGAATCCGGTCCGGGGGCTGAATGCGCGTGCGCAGCCTTCGGCTGACAATCGATGACAATCAATGTTTGCATTGCATTATTATTATTGGAATAAATGAATAAAGTATCGTGGATCCGCGGCATGCAGTGACAATGGCTCGACACATTCTGATGCTGCCCCATTCGGGGGATTTATGTATGTTTGCCCAGATCTCACATCCCATCCCATTGCGTCCTCCGCCGCAGTTCAGAGGAATTGTCAGCGCTCCGCCGGTCCAGTCAAAATCGCCATCAAAATCGAAATCGGTAACAAGATCAGTGGAGGCTGGAAGACCAGTGGCCAAAGTTAAACTGAAAAAAAATTGGGAGTGTTCTTTTATGATTTTTGAATGCAAGAAACAAGTGGAAGCCTTTGAGTTTATAAGAAATACGAATGGAAAAAAATAGCAAATAAATAATTAACCTTTAAACGTTTTGATTGAATATTTCTGATCATCATTTCTTTTTGGATTGTTGCCAAAACTCTTTTTATTTATTATATTTTAATTTATTAATATACTATTTATTCTTCCTGTGTACAGAGCTGGATCCGTGTTGACATTCCTTGTAGCTTGTCGGTTGTACCGCTGTCGTTTGCCACATGGTAACTGGAGTTTTCAGTTTTGTTCCTCCATGCCAAACAGCAATCATATTTCGCAGGCCGATCGACTAGATCGTCGATCCACGCTTTGGGCAAACAGAGGGGCACAGTGGGAATAATTTATGATATATAACATAAAAATTGAAAAGGAAAAGGTGTACTAAAATAGAGAAAGGAATTATTAATCATCAATCATTAATATTAAAAGCTAAAATATTATGATTAAGAACATTAACCATATTAAGTTATTACAAAAACAATCAAAAATATAATATAGAATTATGACAGAGAGTGCACTTAAAATTCTCAAGTAAGAATTCAGCAAGACACTGCTATTAGCTTCAAATTGAGCTCTTTTGTTAGATGTTGAAATAATTTTGTATTAGTAAAAAATAATAATTTTATTATGGGAACCTAAATTTAAAAATTTTGTAAAAAAATTAAGATTTAAATGGTAAACGTTAAGCAGAATTATATAATCCTAAATCGACTTTAGCCCCACAGTGATCTCTCCCTAAGAGTTTACACATAAACAGAATAAGTATACAGCGAACAAGAAATGCATATAATTTTGAATCTGTTCTCGCCGAATGCCAACGAACCTCAGATTTCTATCATATTTTGCATAGAATGCCCCGCTATATACGAAAATATATGTTCGATCGGAGAGGAGAGACGGAGACCTGGTGACGATTGCATCTGCCTGATCCTTGGTCGCTTGGTGGACTATTTTAATATTTTTTCCCCCTGCTGAAATTCAAATTCCAGGCAACCGCCTTAACAGCCTTAACAAACATCCCGACTAATAATGGCGAGGGAAGACAATGCGACGCCTGCGAGGATTCCACAGCTCCCCAGTGACGGGCGGCCTTTTTGCTGGGCCCCGACTTGGGTCCAGAAACAGAATCAGAATTGCCAGACAGCGTGTCTCTGGCTGCCTCATTTATGCAGCAGATCGGACCAGAAGGTCTCCTCCGATTCCGACTCCAATTCCGATTTCGACTCCGACTCCGACTTTGACTTTGACTGGGAGCCTCAGTCTGAGGTTGGCTCTGGCCGCGACTTTGTTGTCGAACAATTTCTTCGACACCTTTTTTGCACCGCTGCTGCCGTGTTGGATCACTTGACGACTTCGCACTGGGGATCTGCATTGCCATCGGGATCGGGATCGGCATCTGCATCTGTGTGAAAAATGGAAAGCCCTTTTTGGCAACTTCTGTCGCCCGCTGGACATTGCAGATGATGTCCCTGTGCCCACTAAATCGCAGGGAAATACAGGGGAACCTCTGTAAACTAAACCACACAAAAATTGGGAATATATTGAATTTTAATAATAAGTTGATTAAATTCTGGAGACTCTATTACAGGCTCTGTAATATGTTTACTACATTTTTTATACAATTTTCCTAAAGTTCAATTTTCATATTTTATATCTAATTCTGCTTAAAATTGCTTACCATATTTTTAAGAACTTTAAGATTCATATATTATGTTTCCAAATAACTTTAACCTTAGGGAAATTTGACTGTATTTCCACTCACACACCATCCAAGTTTTGTGGGCTGCCAGGGGACATCAAAACGGAATAATATTTATGATCATTGCGATATTTTTGTGTTTCTCCGTGGCTGTTTTTTTATGCTTTGTTTTCCCTCTTGTCCATCTGTCAGCACTGGACTCTGGACCAGAGAGAGGCTCTGAGGCTGGGGATGGGTCTGTGCCCTGGCCGAACTTTTGCTTTATGTGCCACGGAATGCGGTGGTGCCCCCGCTCCTTGGCACTGATTTACCGATATGTCATTGAGCGATTCAATGCGATTCACACGCATTCTCAAACTCGGACACGACGCGGACGCGGACGAGGATGCGGACCTGGTCGCGAACGGGTTCAATCCGCCGCCGATTCACGAATTGTCACCCTCGACTGGGATCGGATTGGATGGGATTTGAATGATTCGCGGATGGGGCTTCGGCACAAAGGCATCGAAAGATGATGCATAAATCTGCATGCCCAAAGCCCGGCCTTCTTGGAATTTGTGCCGTTTTCGATAGATACAAAGTGTCGTGTTATGAGTAAATAGAAAGTATGTTTCAGGTTTTATTTAAAAGGGAAATAACAACTCCGCTTTAAGGAATAAATAATATATATATGTATTTATCTCGCTTTTTTTTCATTATTAACTTTTAGCTATTGTGGCAAGTAAAAAAAACTTATTAGCAATTTAATAATTAAACCAGATCCTCCCCATGTGCTTTTGAAGGATGTGTGCGACTTTAGTCGCGTGTCCTTGGCCCCTCTTCTATTTTTACAGCTCTTTTGCCATTCGATTGACTTTCTCTGCTGAAACTGTCACTCGCAGGAGGAAACTCCTCCGCCCCGGGCCAGTATTCTAGTGGATTTCGCTGGAAAACAAACTTTTAAATACGTCATGGGGTTTCCCTGTGCAATATCCTGGGAAATGAGAGACATAAGGGGAAGGGCTTGTTCTGTTGAATGTCAAAAACAATAAAGGAAGACCGAGCCAAGTGGCACAAATTTTTATTGAGAATTTATAATTGAATGGCGGAGCACACCTGAGGCCTGGTCACGCCCACCTATCCCGCCCCCCCTCTTCTAATTCCCCTCGGAATTCCATTTGTAATTGAATTTGACGTTCGACTGTCGCGTGTTCCATTTGGCGGATGTCTCCCGGTGACTTTCTGTCATGTGGTGCGGCGTTAGGCCATGTTTTTTGGCCACTCCCACTCGCACATATACAACATAAATGAACTTCATGTGGAGTCCAAGATTCGCCGAAAATATCTAATTGACAAATATCCGAAATGAAGGACAGAAGACGAAGCAACAAAATGAGCAGAAAAGCATGAATGCACTGGAAGAAAGGGAACTAAACGTCATCTAATAAAATGTTATAACAATTTTCTAAAGAGAGAACAGAACACATAATTATCTAAATACTCTTAAAACATTATTCAGAATCCTAGTATAATTTCGTATTTTCACTAAATTTCTTAAAAACTTCAAGAAATTAAACCACATTTTAATTAAATTTCTTTCTCTGGAGTTGGGGTGGATTTTGGTGATTTTCTGGGTCATTTGGGGGTGGTGGCCACTGCCAGTGGTGCTGGCAGGCAATAAGTAACAAAATAATTGAACAATTATGTCCAAATGTCCGACTGCCACTCATTATGATAGACAAAACACGGCGTCCGGCTGACGGGACTTGATCCGATGTCTATTCCCGTCTTTGTCTTCGCTCCCTCTCTATCTCCGGCTCGTATCTGCGTCCTTGTCTCCGTCCGTTGCTTCCTAAGCCGAGCGTGGAATGACATTTATAATTACCTCGGGGTATTTGGGGAATAATTTGCCCGTCCATCGCCCCCGCTCCATTCACAGCCCCGGCTAATGGCCGCACAAAACAGAAGAAAAAAATAACAACGATAGGAGGAAAAACTCGGCCCAAGTGTCCAGATTTCCCCAGCACCACCACCACTCCCAACCATTTCCACCATGGCCACAAGGCCAACACCCGCGCTGACCACCGCCCAAAGCTTAATGAGCCGGATTTCGGCCAGAGAACAGGGAACCAACCAAAAAGAAGCCATCATCAGCAGCTTTTGTTCATCTTTTTTTTCCCAAGTCCAAGTCCAAGTCCTTCTTCGTCCTGCGCTTGTGCTTTGTGCGCGTTTTTCCTGTCCTGCCAACTGAAAAATGTTATTGGCCGCAATTTATATGAAAACTGTGCTCACGTACCACATTAACCCTCTTGGACGCGGTATCCTGGATGTTGGATGCTGGACGCCTGGCAGCAACAATAACTCGCCCCCTCGAACAGTGAAAATGAGCAAATTTTCTAAATGAATAAACTTTGCCAGCAGAGCAATCCCGAGGAGAAGGCAATGGGAAAAATTAAGAAAATAACAATTAGTGGATGGCGACTGAAAGATACCTTTTAGAGAGATATAAAGAGTCGCTTGAAATAATAAAAAAAGCTATAAATATTTCTTACTAAAACTGAAATAACTTCCGAGTTTTGTAAGAACTAGAAATCCACCCTGAAAGGTTGAAAAAGTATTCTAAAAAATACAAAAATAAAACATCTAATTAAGAAATATGAAATAATAACTGGGTAATTATTGCGGAATCGGTATAAGGTTTTCTGCAGGAATTTACTACTTGTATTTAAATTTGTAAACTAAAATGTCTCTTACCTTTTCCTTGATATAAATTATTTCGTTTTACCAAAATAATATTCCCCATAACTATATACCCTTCTTGCAGAAGAAGCCTCGTTCGATCCAGCCCATTGTCCTGGCTAACTTGGCTGGAGAGATAGAGAAATATTACCGTCCTTCGACGGGGGTTGGACCGCTGGAGCGTCCAGCGACATCTTGGCTGCTACGTGTGGCCAAGTGGCAACGTGGCTAATTCTTCCATGAGCTCGCAAAAATTAAGAAATTAAAAAATTGCCCTGCGCCCTGCCTGCTGACGGTGCGGAAAATTCGTTTGGCTGTTTTTGGCATTTTCCAGAATTGGCTGGCAGCACTTGAATAATTGCATTCCTTCGATGATATTAGTCACCGGCGGCGGATGCAGACACACACAGCGCCAGAGACTCATTTATATAATTGTTTATGTGGAGGATATATATCTACTTGATTAAGGGATATAGCTGCGAAGCTTTTGCATAAAGAAATAATAGAGGGAGAGCCATTGTGACTAGAAAGAATACGTACTGACTAAGAAAGTAATTAATTATATTTATATTATAAAAAATAAAATAAATACTGTTTATCTAGATTACGAAATGATTTAATCTTTAAAGCAAAATGACTTTAATGTTAAATCGGACCACTTTGAAGTACTCAACTTAACCCTTTGTTTGGCAATATCCTGTTCCTTATCCAAATCTTGCCAATTCAAAATGGATCTCAGATATGGAACACGAACTGAAAATTCAAAAATAGTAACCAAAATGTGGTTGAATATCCTTGTTATTTATTTCCAGAGCGAATTACCAGTACACGCTTCAAGTTAACTGGATAAATGTCTGTGTATATATCATATGACGTATAATTAGACGAGGAACTCGACTATGAAGCAGCCCTCGAGGGCCAGACTTTTGCTTATTGGAACAATCTCCTCGGGTTCATCATTAAATAATAATCAGTCAGACAGAGGGACGAGGGCGACTGCAGTTTAATGGTAATTTGTTACGCCTAAACGTGAGCACGCGCTGTGCGGTCACCTTGCCACGTTCCTAAACTCCTGCCCACCTCAGCAACTCACCTGCTGGAGACCCCTCCTGCTCAAATATGACACAAAGAAAAAATGTGCCTCAGGAATATTTAAAATATAAAAACACAAAAAATGAAATTCGACAGACAAATAAACACAAACTCGTCGTAATCCTTTTTTAAAACCCATAATCACTGCATACTCTTCAGAAAACCTCGTTCACTTTCACTACTAATTTAATTTTAAAAATATTTCCTCTCAGTGCATCTTCCTTTTCAAACTAGCTCTATAACTAACCGCAGGGCACACGCAACGGTAGGAGGTGGAGGAAAGGTAGCAAAAAAGGAACCATCCCGGTTTCCAGAATCGGTGCTGAAGTTGGAGGCATTTCGTGACTTTATGGCTTTCGTGTCGCGGCCGTCGAGCCTGTCAGCTCCTTGATTGACTTGGCCAGCGATCCTGGGAGGGTGGAATTCGACAGGGCACCCGGAAAGAGGGTGGAGGAGCGAACGGGGACGGGCGGCCACCCTTGTTTGCATATTACTTAATGGCATTTGCACTTGAAGTGTGCCAGAAATTACCTGTCCGCTGACAATTAACTTTTTAACTCATTTCTGAAACTGTTTGCTCGCAATGCGGTACACCGAACTATTTCCCTAAACTCTATCTTTGTGAGTATACACTGGGAAAAATTACAAGATACATTTTTCACATACCTTCGGAGCAAAAATTAGAGTAAAATTGGAGTAAAGTTGGAGTAAAGTTGGAATAAAGTTGGAGTAAAGTTGGAGTAAAGTTTGTGTAAGGTTGGAGTGAAGTTGTAGTTAAAGTAACGTTGTAGTAAAATCATTAAAGATGGTGAAAAATTAAAATTAATTTAAAGTAAAGTTTAAGTAAAAATGGGGAAAAGTTAAAGATAAGTTAGAGTAAAGTTGGAACAAAGTTGGAGGAAAGTTCGCGTAGAGTTCCTTATATATTTGTGAGTTTTCAGCTAAAAAGTCCTTTGTAGGTTAGGTATGCTAAACAAAGATATCTTAACATATTCTTTTTAGGTTATTCCTTCCTTTTCCAACTTATTCTCATTTGAATTTTTCTTGATTTAACCCAATTCATAATTGTTTCCCTGAGTGCATTTTGGTACCCTTTTTAACCGCGAGTCTATCAAAAGTTTTGGCTCATAAACACGAATAGCTCCTGGAGCGCTATGGCGAAACTTTCGCCGGGGAGGACTCATCCAAGGACCGAGGGGCGATCAATCAGGAGCCAACCCCTCCTTGAACCAGCCACTCGGGCAGTCAACACTTTCGAAGGACCCTCCGCCTTCTTGCGGCCACTCCAATCCTTCGTCCAATCTGTGCATATGTTAATTCAAGTGGAATTAATTGTTTCCGGTGTTTAAGTTTTTCCGCAAAGGCGAATTCTCATTCATAGCCGGCGTCTTGGTGCCTCGACTGCGGTCAGGTTCACTCCCTCTCCTCTGAGCAACCCTTACTCCGCCAGATTGGGAGCCATTTGCATGCAGGTCCTGGGCCCAGGACTCCTGGCCACATTGCCTCAACGCCCTCGTTTCGGCTTCGATGGATTTTTGACTTTTATATTTGATTTGAAATGTTGTGGTCGACTTTTGTTTTGTGTTGCTGCCACTTAATGAGACCAGCGGCGTGGAAGCAATTTCTCCTTGGCTTTGCACGGATTCAGTGTAACAGGAGCTAGACAATCAAAGTCCTGTTCCTTTTAAAGGGTATTCTGCATAATATATAGAGCAAAACAAAGCTCAGATATTCTAAAATAGTTTTGAGATAAAAAATCACAAATTTCTACAGAAAACTCGTCTCATTTTCGTAATATACATGGATACATGGGAAGATTAATCATTGGAATTTTTAATTAGTTCACTTTTATTATGGCTACATCCGCACAGAAGTCTGTCCAAGGCTTTGGGGTATATTTTCCCCGGATTTTCCCCTTTTGGCCTGTACAGCATTCCTTTGATTCCATTTCATCCTTGTGCATTTTTTACATATTGCCAATTTTTCAGCACAACCATCGACGACGGGTACTGGTAATTGTGATTGATTCCTGTGTGTCTGCTGCAGTTTGATGTGTTTTTAATTAAACTTGTACCGATATATATGTATATATATGCATAAATACTTGGCATATGGCTGCAACGGAGACCGGAGCGCGTTGAAAAATCTCTATTGAAGCCCCTTCCCGCCAGCGCTTATCGAGTTTAAATTTAAGTTTTGCGTCAAATTAAAAGTAAACAACGTTTCCCAGGGTGGATCTCCGGACGACACCCCTTTTCGAGGACTATCTGCAACCCCGCATTGTCATCCTTTTTTCGTCGTTTTTCTGGTCTTGTTTGCACACATGTCATACGACGGCATTTTTGTGACAAATCGCTACCAGAGTGTTAATAACTGCTGCAACACGAACCCATCAAAGTCACCCCGGCGGAATGCAAAAATAAAAGGAGAATACATTGGCAATTTCCATTGTCCGACGACATGACATCCCAATAGATCACTGCAGATGTGTTCCTCCAGATTAGATAATGGCAGACTAAAAGCCAGTTAACTGGTGCGATCTGCAAGTCCTGATAACAGGACATATGGCAATAGGCACTCGATGATACCCTCACTTGGCATCGCCTTTGATTTTTGACAATGGGGAACAAAACGAGAGATTTTTACATGAATTACTCATATTGATTGAATGATTATACAATTTTTATGCTTAAAGTATATCTTTTCGATGGAAAATGTGTAGACTATCTCTAGAAAAAATCTTCATTTCTTTTGAATGAATAAAAGAGCTTATAAAGATGTACTTATTTGTGTTATAGATTTTGACATAAATTATTTATATTGGAAAGCATGTGAATTAAAGCTGTAATTAATAATGTGTTATATCGGGTATATTTCCATTAAAATCTTCTCTTTAAAATACTTATCTAACAAGTTATCTATAACAATGTTTCTTATAAAAATAAATTGAATCCATTTTATTTGTATTCCATTCCAGCAATTCATATAACAGGCAATTTGGAACCTAGTTTAATTTAATCTGAAAACGAAACAAATAACTCCACAAAATAACTAACTGATGGACATTTATTTTAATATTCTCCCGTCGGATCTGAGGTGGGGATAAAGGTAAAGCCGAGCACCGATTTATCCTGAGGGCGATTGATGGGCAGGCGGCTGGAGGATGTGGACGTTTGGCAGTTGGCAATTTCGCAATTGAAATGCAACGTTGATTTTGATTTGAGTTGCAGAGTTATTGAGGCGCAGTCCGGTGGCTGTTGCAGCCGGATTTTTTATTGCAGTTATTGACACGTAACAATCGCCGTGAGCCCCCGCAATCCCAACTCTCCGAATGTCACGCCGACATCCGGCCTTTTATTTTTTATTTTTATTTTTTTTGCCCCCAGTTGGCGGGCGGCACTTGCTGCTGTCGATTTTTCGGCGCTTCCGTTTCCGCTGATATTCAATTTTGTTTGATTGCTGTCGTTTTTAGTTGAACGATTTGTCCACTTCGGGCGCGATGTTTACATTGAAACCTCTCGATGGGAGGCCATATTTCAAGCCGGTTTTATACCAAAATCCTGCAGCCTTCAGACTGCTCTTTGAAACTGGCTTTTTGGTGGGAATTTTGCTTTAATCATGCTTAGTTATTGGTAAAAAAAATAAGAAAATTACTACAAGTTATATATTGTGTAAGATGTTTTACATTTCCTAATTAAATTATATGAAAGCCAAGCGTGAGTGTGGGAATAATAGTCCTTACAGGGGCGTCATGTGAACGTCCTGACATATTAGCAGAAATTATGAACGCTAAGCGGATTAGATTTAACACGATTCGCTGGAGAGCAGCTCGGGTGTCCGGGTATAAAAGCCGGAGTCGCGTGCCTTGCTCCGAAATCCGAGCAGGGCCAAGAAACGTGTCAGAGCTCAGGACTAATTATGAAATTAAATGCAAATTAAAAATCCCATTCAAAGAATTTTGTAATGGCACAGTCTGCGTTGCGAATTCAAGTGGCCAGCAAGCTGGGGGAGTTTCCAGGCAGATCCTAAATCGTCCTTGCCCCGTTTTCCGTTGCTATGTTTCTTTCCTTACCCACCATTTAGCTCTCGTTACTTTTTGAGTCTGATTTGTTTGCATAATAATCCGAAAGCGTTTCGTCATTGTCGTCATCATCATCTTCTGAATGCTGTCAATATTCCGCTCATCATTCGCCCCATCATTATGCCCAGATTTTGGCCATAAAAACGAGCCAGGTCTTAAGAAGGGGCGTGACTTTTGGGGTTGGAAAAGTAGGAAAACATATTATTCAATATTTAAAAGTTCGGCTTCCTTCCTGCGGAACTCTCTTTCGCTTGAGTTGATCGATGATGCTGTGCTCCGGCTGTCTTTCTCTAAGGGATTGGGGAGTGTTCCATCCCCCGGGATGCTGTCATAGCTCTGCGGGTCTTTTGGCCTCACCTCGCCAAGCCGCCACTTGGCATGATAAATTTAATTCCGCTTTTATTTTGATGGCACTTGTCAATTCAAATACTTTTGTCAGTCTCTCTTCGCTTTTTATATATATATGTATATATATTTTTTGCCCTTGTTTTTGTTTTCGCTGAAGAGCTGAAGGGCTCTTCAGCAGCAGCCACGCCTCCTCCGTCGCCCACCGCATTGTGCGCAAATGCTGCGAAAAGTTGAAGGATTTTGACGCATTAGAGTGCTCCCCCAGGAGCGAAGGATAACTGAGGCGGTGGGTGGTGGACACCTGCAAGCAAATGAGTGCATTTGTTTTAGTTCATCTGAATGGATGACGAGCAGCTCTGGAAGATGACTCCAATTACCCACCGCAGTTTCGTGTGACGCTACTCGAACTTTCAAGACAAGACATTGTAAGGTTTCCTATTTATTTCGACAAAGACACAGCTGCTGTAAAGAAATAGAGAACACTTATGACTGTACATAAATATAATGAAGTAGAAAATGTTTAACTAAAATGAAAAGGTGGGTAACTAGTAGAAACTATCTACTTTGCTATTATCTAGGCTTAAGCAATGCTATTTAAAGCAAAACGTTGGCATACTTTTAGGAGGCAATCAAATTTTGAACTAATGATGTAAAATTATGAAAGTACGCTATGAGAGTACATTATGAAAGAGGCAAGGTAGGCTTATATTGATGAAATACTACACTTAAAGTCATAATTTCGTATATATTTGCTTAATTTATACAGAGAAACTCAACTATATTAATATAGTTTATAAAGAAACTTGAGCCCCTTAAAAGATTTAGAAACGCAAATAGTTTTATATGTTAGCCACCATAATTTTATATTCATAGATGCTTAGTTTAAATAATATAAAATTAAATATTTGAACTAAAATCTTCTTGAAATTTATTTATATTAATACTTAAAGTGCATCTTAAGAGCGAAAATTATTTCAAAATCTCTATTCTTTGTATTTATATCTACTTTATCATAAATGAATATTTCTCCAAGCTCATTTTGTACCTAAAAACAATAATACCCCATAAAAAAAACTTTATAAATAATGCAACTTATGTTCACTTTTATCTACTATTCAATATTATTCCCTTGCCATATACCTCAACCTTCCGAAATCCGGCTCCATTGTGTCCGACATTAACCACTAATGAAACATGAACAAGAAAGCGATCCCCGGGCTGTGTTTTCGACCCGGGGAATCCCATTCCTGTTAAAGCACTTAGCTTTCCTTGTAATCAGCCGAGATGGACACCAGAGAGAGTGAGAGACATCCACTGTCCATCCATTTTCTCAGCTTCAATTTAAAGTTTTTCCCCAAACGAATCGTACACTCTCTCATGGGAGTTCTCGCCCAGAACTGGGACCGAAAATGATGACTTAATATACGGAAATCACGAAAACTGATGGATTCCTCTGGGGTGTTTTTTACTTGACACGAGCACTGTGCTCTGAGCTGTTCTTGCCTTTTGTCCTTGTGCCCTGACCCTTGGTCCTGATGTGTCCTGTTGCGACAATTTCACGCTTCTCGGACGCCGCTGACAAGCTGACAGCTGCCACTTGAGCGATGGCGTTTATTAGTTATTAAACGGCGTGATTTATGCCCGCGGCCAAGTGCACCATGGAACCAATCCCGGTCCCTGTCCAACGCCATATCCATCCCCTGCAATTGGCCTGCACTTTTGGCGGCGTAATAAGGTCGCCGTCGTCTCCCGGGGCGCTGTGGAATCCCTCCCTGGAACCGGACATCTGCGGTTCCGCGCCGTCAAGGATGAGAGTTGGGGATTTCGGGAGTTGATAGTTCTCCTCTTTTAAGGGAATATCATTGTGGGATATCTGTGACGTGTTTATGATAGATATATAATATATTTTTAAAATTAAGCAGGATTCCTTTCCCATAGTGAACTAACTCACAGACAAATCTCAAAATGACTTCCGAATAATTTTAAGTTTAACATTAGTTTTCTAGTTCCTAAATTTATGTTCAATATTTATGATAGAATTTATATAAACACATATACAAAATGTATCTTTTTCCCAGTCACAACTCTGCAAATTAGAAACCCCGTCGGGTTGGCAATGTTGATACACATGTAAAACTGATTGATAACAGTTCATTGTTTGTTCAATTTCCCGCTTTTCGGGGAAACTATAATTGCCAAACTGTAGAGTCGCATAGAGCAACCCCTGCGTTGGGACGACGAACCGAACCCTTGTCGCCCAGTCAGTCAGTCCATTTGACTTTGTCCAAATTGAGCTGCCTACTGTGCGAGCTGCTGTTTGTTTATACTTATTTCATTTTCACACCCCCTTGCGGGTCTTCCTCGCCGTCTTTTGCCAGAGCCACCAGAGCCACCCCTTCATCCACAGCCTCACCATCACCATCGTCATCATCATCATCATCATCTCAGGTCTCAGGTTACTTTGTTTTCCTTGGCCTCCATTGTTTGTTTTCGTTTCCGTTTCACTTTTCGCTAGGTTTGTTTGTCATTTTGAAAAATGCGTTTTACAGTTTTTTTTTTTTTTATTTTCAAAATTCAATTGTGGACGGCCGCAGCCCGCTGAAATAAAATAAAAAAAGGAAATGAAAACACCCCTTGGAAGGTATCTGACTTATCCTCATCTGCCATCCGCCTTGACTCCCCCTGCGGCTAATAACGTCCTCGTCAGTTCCGGCAGCTCAGTCCTCAGTCCTGGAAATGCTCACCCCTTCATTTTCGATGAATCCCTGCTCCTGCTTGTGCTTTTTGGTGCCAACACCAAATTATGGTTGTAAATTCTGATTCAAATTTGTTCATTAGCAATTTTAAAAGCAGCGGGATGTCCCCTAAAGGGATCCAAGATTTTTTAAGTGTTATTTTAGAATGTTTTTCAAAGGAAATTAAGAAATGTTCCTCATTTACTCTAAATGTAAGCGTAGTTCTAATTAATAAATAGAATACTTAAAGCCTACTCAAGAATACTAAAGTGATGTAGTAATATATGTAGAAATATTAAAATAAAAATAAAACTAAGTCATTTCTAAGGTCTTAACTCAAGTCAAAATTTTGCGATACAAATTTAAGAAACATATAAAGTCCAGGCCAAGCTGCTCCAAAAATAAATCCAAAGTATTACCAAATCGATAGTAATCTTTCCCATTTCCCAGCAAAAGCTAAATCAATTCCAATCGCAAATAAACCCCGAGGTGGGAACATTGGAGTTGGTGCTGTTCCTAATCCTGTGACACATAATCCTCCTGCACGCGCTCCGGGATCTCTCCTCCGTGGAAGTTACCCCGTTCTGTTTACAGTTTGCTCGGAGAAGAGTCGGTGGCAGTTGCGCTCCATTTGTCATTTTCATAATGGGCACGGAGTCAGCCGGTGGAGCGTGTCATCGTCGCCATATCTTACGGATTACAAAACGAGACGGAGGCGCGGCCAAGGGCACGTGTCTGCTAGGAGGAGGAGCGGGAATTAGAGATCACTATCGGACGGAACACGGATATTTATGTTCACCTAAGACGGGGCATTAGCCAGAGCTCTTCCTTCCGAGGTCTAATGACACGTAAACCAAGTCGTTAAAGGTTGCCCTTCCAGAGAAACATCAGAGTAACGGATCAGGAGCTGAAAATCTGACACTGAGCCACAGAGTTCAGTCCAGGGATTAAGTTTGTTTCAGAAAAAAATACGAAAATTAAACATTGTTTTCAAATCTTGAATAAAAATAAAATTTTTTGAATAATACACATCTATAAATGTTACTTAAAACCATTTATTTAAGTTTTAAATGTTGAGAATATAAATAGGACTTACAACATCTCGTGTCAAGTGTAATTTGTGCCAAGGACCGGCCAGGATTGGGATAACCTAAAAAAGCACTGGACTTTTCCGTGCTCCAAAGTGAGGATGACTTGCCGGCGGCTGCTGTCAGTTCTCATTAGGGGGCAGTCGGGCCGAATTGATTGATTTATTTTGGCAATTATGTGCATTCGATTAAAAGTTGAACTCGCAGTCACGCGGCGCTCGCTAATAATATGCAGAGACCCCGGCTACGCCCTCGTCTAGCAAAGGAGCACAAAAAAAAACAACATAAATCCCCAGAAATATCCCATGGAGCTGGGGGATTACATGGCCCCGAATTGAAAACCAATTGCGACGGGAATGAAAAATCGCGCCAACAAACCCAGCAGGCGGGAAAGGGAGCTTGGAGCTGGGAACAGGAGCCGGGAAAGGACCTTCGGCGCGGGGATGTGGTGGCATGTGGCCTGTTTACAATGTCGCTCGACTTGGACAAGGGGATTTCTTTGTTTTGGTTTGGTTTTAATTTTGAGCAACGAATAAATTAAATCAACCGACAGTCGAAATAATTGCCGGAAATTGGTGACGTTGTTGAAATTTCTCCTCTGCCCTCCAACTGAGACGGAGCGGAAGGGGAGTTGGAGTCCGGTGCTTAATAAGATTATGCGTGACCCGAGGAGCAAGGTTTCCATTAACAAGGACCTTTGCCCGGGCTTAAATTTGAGGCTCAAATGGAACGTGTGACGGACAAGTTGAGCTTGACTTCGGGCGATTGTAACTAAGACAATATAATTAATAAAATTAAATTGAATAAATAAAACTAATTTACTAAAAATTAAATAAAGATTCAATATATTCAAAGCTGTGGTTGATTTTCCTTATTCCTAAGAGAGAGTAATTAAGTTGCTTTTAAAATACTCTTTAACCACAGCTTACAGCCTCTTAAAAACATTATTTTCCCTGATCTCCCTGATCAAAAGCTTTATAGTCCCCTATATAAATGATTTGCCTGACTGATTAGAACTTAGTTCACGTAAAAGCTTCTAAGAAAACGTTTTGAAACGCTAAGAAAACTGAAAACCCTAAGAAAGTTCATTTTTTGAACCACTCACATACATTAAATATTTCATAAATATTGTTACAAAAATGAAATGAAATTAACTGAAGAAATGAAGTTTAAAATAAAGGCAATCTCTTGAAAGTAAAAACAAAACAAAACAAATGATTATAGATTCTCAGATTGCAATTCTCAGGCAAAAGCTTTGATAACCAGTATTAAAATCAATTCCATCTCCGATTGAGGTTTAGTTGCAATCAAAGCTTGCTGGAAGATGATTGTGCGAGTGTTTCTCCTCATATTCGGGGTATTGCCAGTGTTCTTATCACGTAAGTTGCAGATCGGGTGAAGGAAAACATCTTGATCATCAACATTTAATAGGAATACTCTTAGTTAATTCCGTTACTAAAATATATATGTTCAAGCTAATCAATGCCCAATAAAAGTCACTGAGCCTAAGAGTTGAAAAAGCTCTCAAAATACGATACAAAATACGATATGGAAAAGAAATTAAAGCAAGATTAATTTATCAAAAACTGTTATCTTAAATTTATAAATCATATATATTCTTTATCTTAAATCATTTTTGCAGCCACTCTGGGTCAGGACCTGCCGCAGGAATGTGGCAAGCTGCGGGAGACCCAGCTCCACAACGAGCATGTGATCACCGCCCCGAACGAGTACACCTGGATTGGTCGTGTGGGCTACGGGCATCCGGATAAACCGAAACCTACATTTATATGCCTGGCAGTGCTGATCCACCAACGCTACGCCATTTTCCCTGTTCACTGTGTCCATCCCGGTGATTACAAAATCGAGTTCATCCTTTTCGGGGACTGGCGCGCCAACGAGAACTACATGGTGGGTGACTGTCGAGTGGAAAGGGGCTTCACCACCTGCTCTCCGCCTCCGCAGGCTGTGGACATCGAGGAGATTGCCATGCATCCGCTATACACTTCATCGGAACACGACTACGACATTGCCCTGGCCAAGCTGGTGCGAAACGTGGAACTCTCGGAGTTCGTGCAGCCGCTGTGCCTGCCACCCGCTCGCGAGATCGAGGGCAATCACATATCCCGGCGTCTGGAGATGGCGGGATTTTCCAGATTTAATATTGGAGCAGGGGAACAGATCGACGACTTTGAGTGGCGGCGGAAGATGACAATGCACACGACCAGCCTGGAGTTCTGCGCCTCGGCGTCGGCCCCTATCCGGGTGACCTATACCCAGAACCACTTGTGTGGCGTTAATCCGGGAGGGGACGTCCTCATGTCCGGGGCGCCGCTGATGGACGTCGAGGTGGTTAACGGAAAGCCACGAAATTTCTACCTCGTCGGATTGAACGCCTTTGGGAAGCCGGCTACTAATTCTTCGCCGGTCGCCATAGACGGTTTCGTACGCATCTTGCCTTTTAGGAACTGGATTCTAAAAAACATTCAGTAAAATAATAATTTAATAAAAACGATTTTTTAGTGTCATGAATAAAAAGTCAATCTGCATATATATAAATATATATAATATATAAACATTTAAATGTTAAATATTTAGATTAAAGATGCTGGAACGAATTATCCAAACAAATTATCGGTGATGTAACCATCATTATGCTTAGAGGAACAACCATGAGCCAGTAATTCGAATTATATAGTGACAAAACAAAAGCAAAAAGCTCACCAAGCCAGATTTTCTTTCATAAATTCTCAGATTTCCGTTCTCAATGCAACGATTTGCACTGAGCAAAAGCTTTGATAACCTGTATAAAGAATATGCTCACTACCGATCGAGGTTTAGTCTTGATCAAAGCTTGCTGTAAGATGAATCTCGGCATGCGATTGTTTTTCCTTTTATTTGGGGTATTGCCTGCGTTCTTATCGCGTAAGTTACAGATCGGGTGAAGGAAAACCCTTGGAAAATTGGAATATGAAAAAAACGAAAGCTTTTCCTAATATAAAATGGTGTGTTATAGTTATGTAGTTACAGCTTTGACACACTCGCGAAGTGAGTTGAAAAATAAGAGACTAAGAATGATCACTGAATGTCAGAGAGCATGAGATACTTAATTACTAAATAAAATAGGTATAAGCTCAATGCTTAGTTAGCAATTCTGCCTTCTTGATATTTGTTGTGCATTTTATTCTAAAACTCTTTTTTTACAGCCACTCAGGGGCAGGAGCTGCCGCAGGAATGTGGGAAACTGCGGGAGACCCAGCTCCACAACGAGATGGAGATCACCGCCCCGGATGAGTACACCTGGATAGGTCGTGTGGGCTACGGGGAATCTAGTGATCCGGACACTAAATTCCTATGTCTGGCCGTGCTGATCCACCAGCGCTTTGCCATCCTTCCCGCTCACTGTGTCCTGGTTGAGGATAACACCACAGCCGAGTTCATCCTGTTCGGGGACTGGCGCGCAGACAGCAACTTCAAGACTGGCGACTGTCTCCTGGAGAGGGGCTCCACCACGTGCAGTCCGCCACCGCAGGCGGTGGACATGGAGCAGATCTCGGTGCATCCACGGTTCAAGGTGGGAGAGCACGACTACGACATTGCCCTGGCCAAAATGGCCAAGGATGTGGAACTCTCGGAATTTGTGCAGCCACTGTGCCTCCCGCCCGCCCGAGGGATCGAGGGCAACCACATCTCCCGGCGGTTGGAGATGGCGGGATTCACGCAGGAGCATTCCTGGAATGAGGCGAGGATCGAGAACGTGGCCTTTCGGCGGAAGGTGTCGAGGCACACGACCAGTCTAGAGTTCTGCATCTCACTAACCGAGGCTCTCGGCAAGCTGAACCTGTCCCAGAATCACCTGTGTGGCCTTGAGATTGAGGCAACTAACCTCATGTCTGGGTCACCGCTGATGGACGTCGAGGTGGTGGAGGGAAAGCCTCGGAACTTCTACCTGGTCGGCATAAACACCTTTGGGACAGTTTCTGGTACTGCCTCTCCGATCTTCATAGACGGATTCATGCGCATTTTGCCATTCAGGAACTGGATCTTGAAGAACATCGAATATGCTTCGTAAAAGACACTTGTTCACGTTACTTTGTTATATATTATATGTATAATTCATTGAAATGCAGAGAAGAGGAAATTAAGTCTCAGTTATGCTAATAGATTAAATTTTTAAAGAGATTTCTGTAAATATTATTGGAGTGCGCAAATACCAAGATCTCTCGGGTTGCAGTTTCTCAGTAAACATCTTCTCTCTGGGAAAAAGCTTTCGTAAAACTCATTAGTTTTACTCATTGTCATTCAGTTTATTCAAAAGTTTCCTTAGAATAGGTTCGAGTTGGAAAATATGGCAAATAATCACCTTACAAACCTTTGAAAAAAACTTAAAGATTTGGAAATTAAATTGGATTTAAAATTTGTTGAATATTTTGAATCTAAAAATCTTTTGCGTAAAGTGATTTGTTAAAAAAAACACTCTGATGTACGACTTTTTGCATTAAGCAAAAGCTTTTATAACTTGTATATAACCTGTAAAAAATTCTTACGATCAATCGAGCTTCAGTTTCAATTAAAGCTTCCTAAGAGATGATTGAAGGTGTTCCAGTGTTTTTCCTCATATTCGGGGTATTGCCCACTTTCTTATCGCGTAAGTTACAGATATGGTAAAAAATTTACTAACAATAATTACGGAATTATAATGAGTGAATACAATAAGAAACTTATTTTTAGTACTGCAAAATGAGTGAATGAATTCAACAAAATTTAAACAAGGCATTAAGAACATGACAATATGTAACTTATCTCCTAAAGTTCACAATCTCTATAAGAGATATGCATCAAAATTTAATCGAAACTTTTAGTGTATTTTGCATAGTTTATATGAAACGATCGGGTACCGGAATCAATGCCTTAATAAACCAGTAATATTTTCCTAGAAATCCAGGGACAAGAGCAACAGCAGTGTGGGAAGCTAAGGGAGACCCAATTCTACAACCACAAGCTCTTTACAGCCCCGGACGAGCACACCTGGATTGGCCGCCTGTTCAACAATGAGCCGGATGAGCCAGAGCCGGTACCGTCCTGCCTGGCAGTGCTGATCCACCAACGATATGCCATCCTTACGGCTCACTGTGCCGTCTTCGAATATCCCAGCACCTTTCCCGCGTACATCCTTTTCGGAGACTGGCGCGCCAACCCGAACACCAAGACGGGTGATTGTCGCGAGTCCAATTACCTTAACCAGTGCTCTCCGCCTCCCCAGGCGGTGGACATCGAAGAGATTGCTGTACACCCGCTGTTCAAGGAGGGCCAACGAGACTACGACATCGCCCTGGCCAAGATGGTGCGTAATGTGGAGCTATCGGACTTTGTGCAGCTCCTCTGCCTGCCGCCGGATCGGGAGATCGAGGGAAACTACATTGGGCAGCGACTGGAGGTGGCGGGTTTCCAGCACCAGCCATCGATCCGAGAGGAGGTGACCGAGGAGCTCGAGTGGCGGATAAAGGCAACGAGACACGCGACCAGCCTGGAGTACTGCACCTCGGTGACGATGTCGCTGGTCAGGTCGAACCTCACCCAGAACCTCCTGTGTGCCGTGGGGGTCAAGACGAATTTTCTGGAGGCGGGAGCGCCGCTAATGGACATTGAGTTGGTCGACGGAAAACCGCGAAACTACTATCTCGTCGGAATAAAGTCCTTTGGAACGATTGGGGGTAGCAGATCGTGGACTTTTATTGATGGATATATGCGAATATTGCCATTCAAAAAGTGGATCTTGAGAAACATTGAATAAAAAACCAGAGAATTCTATTTCAATCTTTAGTTTTGAAAATAAACAACGTTTTTACAAGCAAACTTGGATTTTTTTTCACTATTTATAGAAATAATTTCATACTTTTCGCAACCAAACTCCCCCTAGACCCAACTGGTAACATCCGAATCCTAGGTAAGTGTAAGGTGTATCTTTATGACTAGCAATTAGTAATAAATCTGAGGCGTATGGAGGAGCTGTGGAACATTTCGGAAATTTATTTGCCAAACTGCTGGCATTTGTCTTGAGTATTTCCGCCTGTCCGGGATAAATCAAAACTTTCCTTGCCATAAATAAAAGAATGGCTAATAATTACAGCACTGTCCGTTGGCCTGGTCCGGCCCATATCCTTCCATTCTCCACCCCCGAAGGAAGAAATGTAAATGAGTCTCCAGCGACTAATAAATTCCCAATTACACATGGACTTGGCCCGGCCAGGGACGGCGGACCACGGACGTCTGATGGCCAGCACACGAAGGTCCACTCATAAAACTATGCAGGCACACCCTCTTCCCTCGACCAGTCCACCCTCTCTCTCTCTCTCAGCAATAAACTAAAAAGCATAAATTTCTGAAAACGACAAATTCATGCACTTGGCAAATTCTAAGGGGAGAGGAAAAAAATGGAAAATCAAACGGAAAACACGGAAAATCACAATTACGTGCGCCCATCCGGCGAGGTGAGAGGGGTTAGTCCAAGGGGAGGGACGGGGCACTCAATGTCCAATTACGGGTGACGACCAGGCAAATGCCAACATCTGTGACCCCGTGCGAGATGGAGATGCGTGAATGCCCTTAGGCAATCGCATTTGTTCCGTTTGCCTCCTGCTAGTCCTCATCCTGCTGGTATAATGCACGAGATGGATGTCACCGATATAGGAATCGCCCAGAGAGGATGCAGCTGATGTCATTAAGTAAGTATGGATGCGCGGGTCAGCAGGATATCGATAAGGATCCGGGTCTCAAGCATATGGAAAATTAGGCAATGGATTTGAGTTCAAAAGTTTCTAGTCATTGGGATATAATTTCTACCATTAACTTCTTACCATTTTTAAATTGGCTTTAAAAATATTTAAACACAGTTAAAAAATTCAATGTGCTACATTCCTTACAGTTATAGTTGTATGTATATTTGTTAATCAATAAATAAGTCTTTGTTTAAATTTTGATACGATTTTTATACCCTTGCTGGGTTTTATAATTATAAATTATAATTTTAGCCAGAAGCCTGCAGCCCAGTGAAGGAGTCATTTCCGACCATATAAATCATATATAGACTTAATTAGCATCTTCAGCAGAGTCCATTTTTATGATCGATTTTAGATGTGACCCACTTGTCCAATTTTAGGCGGAAAGGATATACAAACTTCCCCAAGTTAGCTTCGTTTCCTGTTAATGGTTATACTGGCAAAATTTAATTTTGATAAATGAAAAATGAAAATAACATAAGACAAAACACTGTGTAAACTAACCAACTTTTAAATAATAAGTATGCTAAAATATACTTCAGTCGTAATAATGCCTCAGAATACGGTAGAAATACCCCTCGTTTTTTCCGCAATTACCATTTCCTTGGAGTTCCTAACAAGTTCTCGCCAAAGTCGGGTCTCGTTAAAATTCCTGCGAAATCAGTGCGAAATGAAATGAACACAAAACGGGCGAAAAAAAAAGAGAAAAATAAATATTTCGTATCCTTCGTTACATATGTTTTACGATACTCGTGACTGTGTGTGTGTTGTGTGTGTATTTATACGAGTGTGCCTGCTATGGGGGGCTTCCCCCTAGCTCATTTGGTGGGGTAACCCCCTCCCCGCCAGTCGTTGATGTTATTCGTTTTTATGCCTTTTTGCATACTTTATATATATATTTGTGCAAAATTTATGTGCGCTATTGTTTTTATGGCATGCACCCATTTCGCCCCCAAGTGCCATATATGGTATGTACGTACACCCCTCGTCCTGGAAGAAGGCCGAATGTTATCCTTGTTCGAAAGGCATTTTAATGCCGACCGAGGGTTGGGTGCGAAATGGCATAGGGATTGGGATTGGGATTCGGGTTGGGGCTGGGAGTCGGATTCGGATTGGAGCCGTGCGGTGGTTGGGTGTTCTGGCTGTTGTGGCACTTTTCTGCAAATTATGGCACATGCGGCGACGTCGGCATTATGCCTGATCCTTTTGCCTTTGATATGGCACACAAAGTATGTATATATATATATACGAATGCGTATGTCTGTCCATATGTAAATCCGTATATGCCGGAGCTCTGCCACTTAAGCTGCTTATGTGGCAAATACATAAAATAAAAATAAAATGGAAAGCACAAATGGCAAAAGAGTGAGGAGCGGGAAAATCCTCCCATAACGAGCATTTCCCTCTGCCATATTTGTGTTATTTTATTATCATGTTTCCTTGAAGCTTTTGCCACAAAATGGCGGCTCGTTTTATATTATTTTCAGTTCTTTCCTTCTTTATTTTATTTAATTTTAAATTAATATTATTTATAAATTCTTATCTATATAAATTTCATAAATATTTAAAACGAAATGTACTTAATGTTGCTTATTTTATTTAATTCAAATTTCTAAAGAATTCTCTTTTTCAGTCTTTTGAGAATTATAAGCTTCCAAAATATATGAATTTTTCTTTCTGTGCTTGCATCTGCTCCTTCGATTTGTGCCGCTTCTTTTCTCTTAGATGTGAATACTTACTTTTATATCTGTCAGATATGAGTTGCCATAAACTGTACGTGCTGGCGCGGGGGCTTATGTGTATCTGGATAAATGTTTCTATATATATATACACATATATATGTGTCACTGATACGAATCCAATTTCTCAGCGGCAACAATAAAATACTCGGCACAGCCTTCTGTGGGGGCGGAGCTGAACTCTGAAACTGATACTGAGGCTGTAACCGTATCCGAATCTGAGGCTTCTGCTCAGCCTGAGACTAAGACTGAGACTGAGATGACGATAAGCGAAAATGGCGAACCGCCTTATGACGCGACTTAACGGGATTCCCCGCACCCTGATTATGGGCATAAATACGAGGCAAACCCCCGCCCGCCACACATGCGAGGAAAATTTAAATAAACTGATAAACGAATCCACACTAAGCCGCAGCCAACGTTGATGGCTGTTTCAACTGATGTTTTCCAAAAGATTCAACTGCCGAGCAGCAGAAGATACTCGTACGGCAAGGCAGTAAGGCTAATGCCAAGAGATCCGACTAGGAAATATCTTATACCTTTTAAAATATATTTTATTTCTGGAAAATACCTTTAGTTCTAAAAAAGTATTCTAACCAGGAACATCGCTTTCAGTTAGTAAATAGAATTTTATCTTTACTCTTTTATAAATTGAAACAAAAACTATATACTCTTCGATACTTAATACCTTGTACAAAAATGAAGACAGGCAAGCTGCTTTAATTAAAGCCAAATGCCAGCAGAGTTGGCGATGCAATGGTGGCTCTGCTGGAAGCAGACCAAATCCGTGGACCTGGTCGCGGAGTTGCTTGTTTATGACCCGCACCGGTCGCAGCGATCAGATACAGTATCTTCACCTGACACTGCGACTGGGTCCGCCCGATCCCTGGTGCTGGTGCTGGACGTCGGCGGTGGTGACAATTTATGACATACAGCCTGGAGCAACTCCAGCTCCTGCGAGTCCTCCTGCTCCTCCTTTTGGCCCGGCAATGGATGCCGCAGTAGCAGCTGGCCAATGGCCGGCGAGCTTATGAAAATCATAAACATTGAACGGTGGCCGACGGTGACATCCGAGCAACGAATATGCATTTTAATAAAATATCCTAAAAGCCACATAAATCACATCCGACCGGGAGCATCGCGTGCCTTCTCCATTGGAGTTTATCTGCTTAATGGATTTACCAGCCACATGGAGCTGCTCCATATCTGCCTCGTCGTGCTTTGCATTGTTTCCTCCATTTAAGTTAACTAAACTTTAAGTTGAAGGAGGGAAAGGAATACATTTTACTTTTGCTGCATTGATCTTTAAGGGTTTAAGTTTGTTATAAGTTTTTAAGTTCATTTAAAATCTTAAAAAATTTATAAATACTATACATTTTTATAACCATTTCCTTGTTGTATATAAAAGTCCAAACAGTGACCTTGGGCCCCATCAAGTGCCAACTGTCAAAATATTGAAAAACCGACACTTTTCGTCTAGACTTGGACAGCCTCCGGCTCTCAGTTGGTCATACTTCTTGGCCAATTATCAATATAGTATCTGAGCTGAGGAACTGGATGTTGGGTCCCGGCATCAGGATCTCGAACTGGAGCAGCTATAATTATGACATATGACGGCACTGAGGCCAGGACCAACGACCCATGTCAAAAAGTCCCCGTAAAGACGAGCATAATTTGGATCGGAACCGAGACGTGGACGAGGGTCTTAGGTTCGTGGAATAATGATGCTGGACTCTTGACACATTTGAGTGCTAATTTTAAGAGTCTCGCACATGACCATGACCAGTCAGGAAAGCAACGATTATGGACAGCAGGCAAGAGAGGTGTTAAGAAGCCACCCGATCTCTGGGAGGATCATTAACCTTGCAGAATATTAATATAAAAAGAAAAGAAAAAGGTTTAAAGCAAACATATTTTTTGTGAAAATAATTTAAATAATAATAATAATATAATATATATAATATAATAATAATTTAAACAAGGTGCTTTATTTTTAAATACAATATTGAATTCCGGAACACGACTAACTTCAGGGAGTAACAATGCGATTGAGATGAAATATTGTAGCATATTACTATAATTCCATGTTTTTAACCAACTGTACTCATATTTCCAGATAATATCCTTACCAATGAATATCTTTACTATACATTTCTAAACTTTTTACTAAATTTCCTGTCTTAATCTTTATAAAATAAAAACAATTCTCTTAGGAATTCTAAATTCCCCTGTAGGGTACCTTTTTTTCCTAGCGTGTAATAATCCAAATGAAAAGTAAATACCAAAAATGAGACCATAATCAACATGGCACATTGTATACTTTGTGTGCCCACCCAACCCACCGTCATCCCTTGCCACCGTCGCCCAGACAGACATTTAACGATAACACCCAAAGATATCAAAATCGAAATATCGTTAGACGGTCCCGCGCGCAAAATGCTTGACAAGCATAACAAACACAGAGCAGTACATGGGTCTCGGGAGCGAGTCCTGGGTCCGGGGTCTCAGCCAGGCTTTTATGATGCCACCACCCACCGCTGGGCGCCCACCGCCCACCGTTCAGCACCCAACATGCGACGCATTCAACATGGCGTCGGTTTCTGTTTCTGTTTCGGTCTCGACTTTCTTTTCGCTGGCTGTGGGGGCTTCCCCTTAACTCGGTTTGTGTGTGCGATATAAACGAAGTTTACCAAATAAATAAAAGCAGTCTCCCCCCCTGAGCCACCCTTCTCCCCCTCCTCCTCCACCTCCTCCTCATTCCTCGCTCAGCGATTGGGTTGCAATATATCGCGTACGTGCTGGCATGCCATAAATATGTGGCCCATGTAGATGCGAGGCAACAAAAATTATATTTCTGTTTGTGTTTGCAACAATTTATTTTTTCAACCGCCCGCCTCTCGCTCGAGGGCCACGCCCACGAAAGCATTTTTCCAGCTCAGCTCGTTGGGCAATCGATAGCGATGGCCGAGGGGAGACAAAGCAGGAGCCATCGACACCGAGACGACGGAGGTGGAGAGTGTTTTCCCTCAGCTTATTAGATATTGAATACATCTATGTACTTGGAAGTTCCGACTAAGAGGGTAAACTTGAAAATATTTAGTGCAAGTGCCAAGTTGGAAAGAGACCGCAGATTTCAGAGAAGCCGCAGCAAGGAGATAGCCCATATCCTTTCATATTTGAGTTGCGTCCAGGTGTATGCATCCGAAGGACTCTCAAATCTGTCCTTCCACTCAAATATGTGCACACAATGAAGGAAACGAAGGAGGCAACTTATATGCAAAACAAGTGTGCTTGATTTTTCAAAATCTTAGATGCACTTGGGAGAAAGTTAGGAGAGTTATTCTAATTTTATTTCAATTTTTACAATGTTAAAAATATTTAAAATTCAAGGAATACAATAAGAGAATCGGGAAAAGAATAATAATAATAATAGTAAACAAATTAAGCTCTAAAGGAATTCTAAATTTGACTCTTACTTCACCTTTAAAATCTTATGAAAAACTTTAATATATTAATTAATAACCCTCTAAGAAAATCTTAACAATATTCTAACAAAATTCCTTTTTTTCTATAAATAAAAAAGAAAAACCTCTGAACTCCTTTTTACAGTGCTCGCTGTTAAGCAGCGTCCTGCACTCAAGAGCAGCACTTCTAAGGAAAACAAAGAAAACTTTTGGAGGGAAAAGCAAATGGAGGCAACACAAGAAAATAAAAATCTGGGCACAAGCAACAAGCCAACAAATTTAAAATGTGAAAACTTTGCAAGTAGTTGAAAGTTGGCATCATTCGGCAGAACGACGACGAACCGCAGCAGCCGCCAGAGACAGGGAGCATTTTTCGAAGATGGAAGAAAATGGGGGAAATTCTTTGTCTGTCCCTCAGCGTCGAAGGGGTGCAGGTGCAGGTGCAAACAGGAAGGTACCGGATACGGGCAGATACGGATTGGAATACGGGGATATGGATACGGATAAGGGACTCGATGATTTGATGTAGCTGAAAATGTTGCCGCCGCTGCTGAGATTTCCTTTGTGGTTTTCGACTTCTTTTGATATGAGAGGAGTTTCCCCCAATCCCCACTGTGCCTGTCATTTGCCAATTCAACTAAAAACTTCAAAGAGCTCAATGCTCAGTTTTTGAGGGGGGAATCCCCAAAGGTCCGTCGCCATTTTGAAAGGAACTGGCTGCGCTCACGCCCACAAAAAGGAATCGCAACCACAAGTCCAAGCAGGAAGCAGTGGGTGTTATGAAATATGACGAGATATTAACTCATATTCCACCCCTGGGAGAGTCTGTCCTGCTTTTGCGCAATCGCGCAAAAATATGACCAAGGTTCGAGGTCAACAATTGGGGTTTTTTTTTATATCATATCAAAATGGTTCCTATCTCTGGAAATTTTAAAATTATTCATAAATAAGGGAAGGTTGAAGGTTGAATTTCAGGATCTTAACTTTGTTTTTGAGCTAGAAATTAAATATGGAAATGTTAGAATAATATTCTATGACTTTCTTATTAATTAATTTATTTTTAATTAAGCTGCAGCTTTCTTATTAATTTAATTAATTATTATTAATAAGTGAAATAAAGCTTAAATCAATGTTATTACTGTGATGACTAGGGGGAATGTTACAGCTAAACTCAGACCCTCTGAGGCTTTAAGCCAACAACCGCAAGGCACTTGGCCCAAATGCCAATCAAACTCTGGCGCTGGCCAAATATTATCACAACAAGGCCGCAGAACAATGTGGAGGCCATCAATCAAACGGCACTCCGGAGCACGGCAGCCAGCCAAACCAATCATCCGTTTGTCTATCCATCCAGATCCGGATTCTGGCCGTCCAATCACCCAATCGCTCAGGCGTATCGCAAGAACAACAACAATTTTCCAATTAAGCGACCAAAAATTTGAGCATATGATGATTATTGACGATAAGAGTCGGACACGGACTCCCATGAACCGCCCCAGGAATCCCACTTGGTCAGCCGAAATGTGCAAATAAATCGCACAATTGTCCGTCAGGCAGCGTCCATTTCGTCCGTTCGTCCTTTTTGTTACGTTACGAAGGCAGGAGGCAGGACTCGCAGCTATCTGCGAGCATCGAAACTAAAAGTTAGCTGCGGCCACGCCAAACCAAACCAAAACAAAGAAACTTTCATTTCCAATTTTCTTGATGTATTAAATTATTTACACCCTCTTGAGCAGAGGATTCGTGTGCGTGGCACACTCATATGTATAGATGGAAGTACTTTTATAAATATATATAGAGAAGTATATAGCTTTATGTTTACAGTTAGACAGATTTGCTAAAAAAAAGTTTTAAAGTATGTAATTTAAAGTAAATGTAAAGCTTTACTCTTTAAGAAATTTAATAAGAATGCTAAACCAATATAATAAATGAGTAAATATATAATGAACATAACATATAAATAATGAGAATAGTAATTAATAATAATAAGAAAGAGAGCGCCTTTAACTCTCAGACAAGAAGATCTACCCTCTAGTTATCTAGATTTATATTTATACTAAATAAATAAACATACTTACAACTTTAATGTAGTTTATTTTAATTATACCCATTCCATGCCGTACACTTTCGCCAATTCTTGAGCTTGCCGCTTGTTGCCTGCTAAAATCTGATCTTGGTGGAAATGATAGCCAGAGGAAAGTGTCTGCCAAGCGATCACATAGCACATGTGTCACCACATTGGGCTGGGACTGTCTCAGCTCTGCAAAAGCGAATTAATTGGGGATGGCGAAGGCGTAGCCATGGGGGATGGGAGCTGTTAATTTTCACAGTTGGTGCGCAGAAAAGAAAATCTCCTCTTAACGGTATCCAACTCAATTTCACCCAGTGGGCCAGTGAGCCAAATGTGCAGCGATCACCGCACGGCATCGACGGGGGAATAGCCCCCGACGCCGCCTCCAAGCAGATGCAATTTATGATAACCAATTTGCGGACTACATACATCCCATTGGCACACGAGCGATATGTTATGCCAGCAGGCACTGATTTCAACTCGATACAACAACCAGGGGCACTAGCCGTTGGGCTTAATCACTCTGCTGCACGCATCGTTAAGATCATCAGCCATTACTAGCCAATATTTATACATGAAGGTGTGTGGTGTGCGGAGCGGTTGTTGCCTCCGACTGAGATCTGCTACTTAATAACCATATTTACTCATCCAGTCTCTGCTCTCTGTTTGGATAGCCATTGTTCTTGTGTTTTAACTGAAAACTGTGTGAGTTTTAAGTGAGAAATGGGCAGTTCTAGTGATCTAGTGCTCGCCTTTAGAAGAGAAACTACTTCCAGTGGGTGGGAAGCACTGGTCTTTACGTGCAGGGAGTACTTAGCTATAGAATTCCTTTTATTTTTCTTTCTTCTTAATATACATTAATATTACATTAATATTACAAAGTAGAAGCTGTTTAGGTAAACACATAAGAAAAAAGGAAGAACGTTTAAGTAGAGTGTGCTCGACCAGGAAATACCTGGTAACCAAAGCTTTGTACATTTAATTTAAACATAAAAGAGTGCATCTTCCAAAGACTCTCTGTTATACCGATCTAAAAACAAAACTTCTAAACACAATGTACAAAAGAAGACTAAATTACATGATCGTCACAATTTAAAGACATGGTTTTATACTTGAATAAATCATCTTAGGAGAGTGGGAGCAATATAGAAATATATAGTAGAACCGTAACCGTATTTATCAAAGATAATATTCAAAATTTTCAGTGTAAAATCAAACCAGATAGTTCCAACGACAACTACAAAGCTAATTAAAGAAGAAAGATCCTTTGAAGCAAAGACAGTTGGAAAAGTTTCAATCCAAAAGATTTAGGGAGCCAGTAAATCGTAGCTGAAATAGATTAAATTTAAATTATTCAAAAGGCACCACTGAATGGATAATTGCAATACAAACCGATGGGATACAAAACGTTTATAGAAATCGAAAAGTGGCAGCAGACCGTCGACGGCGAATATGAACGCGAGACCGGGGAGCATCGTTGGGCATCCATCCGTGGTTGGGTAACGAAAACATGTCAGCACACATCGCAAAATACATATATGGCCAATGCTAATTGCCCCCTGAAAGCAGCTGCCGATCCGTCTTCATCTCCAGCTCCGAGGTCCGAGATCTCTGTCTGCATCCCCATCGAGCACGCCAGTTCTTTACGTCTGAGTGCCTCGCAGTCTCGGGACGCAATTTATAAAAGCTCTGGCCGCCCAGCGATTTCGCTGCAGTAGCATCCCAAGATTGCCGGCGACTGGCTGTGGATACACGATAGTAGAGTTCAGTTGCGAGGACACACAGGCAGGACACTGGATAGCTGCACCACACACACACACACACAACTAGTTTACAATGCAGCGTCTCGAGTGGCTGCTGCTCCTGGCGTTGGTGGCCTCTGTGTCAACGGCGGTGGCTCCGCGAAGGCGACGACACAGTACAGTGGAGCCGCCCTCCTCCGGGCTCAGTGATTGGGGATGGGATCTGGGCCCGGAGATGGCTCTGGTGAGAAGAGTCTACGATGACTGCCAGGATAAGAACGACTTTGTAGGTTGCCTCAAGCAGAAGGCGCTCCACGCACTCACTCGCGCCTTGGATCAAGACTCCATTAAAATTGCGGATGGCCTGGTGTTGGAGAAGCAGAACCAGACGGAACCGGACAGTATCCTGTCCTCTCTGACGGATGCCCGGCAGTTTGGCGGTCTGGCACCCATTGATCGAGCCCTTCTTTCCAAGGCGGATAAGCTCATACGAACGCACACGCTCAAGATCAACATGGACGCTGGCACCGTCGATGATGAGGCTGTGGGACGTGGCCATGAGCACAGCCACAAGAAGAAGAAGAAGCACAAGGAAGGCGGTCACATCAAGTACGTGGTGGCTGCCCTGCTCACCGCCATGGGAATCGCCGGCCCGTTGGGCCTCAAGGCTCTGGCGACGATCGCTGGCAAGGCGCTGGTCATCAGCAAGGTAGCCCTGACCATTGCCGGAATCATAGCGCTGAAGAAGCTCTTTTCGACCGATGGCGGCGAGGAGCACAGCTTCCAGGTGCACGCCGGCGATAGCAACAGGTGAGTCTGCAAGAAATCTAAATGGGATTAAGATATAACTTTGACCTATGAAAAACTTCCCCAAAACTGAGCAATGATGTAATTAATGTTCCCCTTTCAGGCGCAACACCTATGTGATCCGGCCGGTTTCCAAGACAACCGCTGGATCAGCAGGAGTCGGTACCGTGGGCGTAACAGCCGCCGGTGGCAGCTCTTCGGTGGATCCATATCGCTACTACTACGAGTACCATCAGCAGTAACGTTTCCGCCGTCGTATCCGGTCGGGCGGGTGTCTCTGGAGAACTCTTCGCCGCTTAGCCGGCGAAGGAGCCCTGAAGCAGCTAGGCTACCAAAGAACCGATCCGCAACCAGTCGGGGCACAAGTCCAGCCCCGACAGCCGCCTGGCAGCAGCCGTTCACCTTTATGTAGCTCATAAGACATAGGCTAATCTATATTGAAGTTGGGCCTGATGCCGATTAACCGAAAGAATAAACTAATATTAAACTAAATCGGAATTTATATCTTTGGGGAACTACTGTATTTCGATGTGATATATTGACAATATAAAGTGCTCAATATTACATCGAAGATATTGTAAGCTTTTATATATCTTACTTGTAAAAATCGAAAATATTGCCTTAAACTTGAAAATTAAGATATTATCAATATATTCGTCTCTTTTTCAGTTTTATCAAATATAATAACAACTTATCGCACATATATCAAAACGTTAAAGTACCGCTCTTTTGATATTTCCTTTTCTTTCTAAAAGTAATAAAAATATATGTTTAATAAAAAGTATAAACGTTTATTCAGCTTACGAAATCACAACAAATGGCTGAATGTTAATTAATCAGAATCCAGAACTTCGTAGACGGCGGCATTACGAGTGCCTCGGACGTTGCTCAAGAGAGTTTGTTGCCTTCCCGAGGAGCGCTGTTTGAAAATTGAAATAATGTAAAAGCTTGAAACTGTTTTAGAGAGAATAGTCCCTACCGTTGTGTTGACAGACACATCTAACTGGGCCCTGCCGCGGGCAGCCGTTGTGGCAGCAGCACGTCCCCGAGTGGTGGCACGACCCCGGCCGCCACGTCCTCTTCCTGTCGCGGGGGCTTCGGCAGTGTTTGGTTCGCTGGCCAAAACAGATGAGGATCTATCCTCCGGCTTCACTTTGACTCCCCTGGCATCGAGCATTTTCAAAAGGTCCTCGTGCTTGTGCCGCACGCGGAAACTCTCCAGTTCAACGTCGACATTCTCATCGTTGGGCAGGGTCTCCATTAAGTGATCCACTGCCTTTTCTTTATAAAATCTGCGTTACATGAGTTTATAAGCGAAAGATTATTAAGTATCTATTTTTTTCAGACTTACTTGACAATGTTTTCTGCGGCATTGGCATCCTTTCGTTCCACGAGGCGATATGTCATCTCGGCCAAGGCCTTTGAGTGTAGTAACCTGAGAGGTTTCTTGGTCTTTGCCTCGTCAAAATAACGATCTACCAGCTCCTCCACGCGTGTGGCATTATCCGCTTCCTAAAATGAATTTAAAGAGTAAGAAAAAACCTTTAAGCTAGCAGCTCCTTTCTCCCTACCAAGGCCCGCCGCAAGGCCTCCTTGTCCAGGTTAACCGCCTCCATCTTGGTGCGCTTGATCAGCTTGCTAAACAGCACCACATCCTGGACGTTGGCCACGCGCGTGCCGAACATCTGACTGAAACGGATCGTGTTGAACATGCACGACTCGTCGGTGTAGAGCAGCCGCAGCCGGATGAGTGGCAACGTGGGCTGTCTGGGATGCCCCGTCAGCTGGGACTCGGCCTGCGCTATCATGGCCTCCACCCGTTCCTTGGCGAAACGAAACACCTTGGTGGAGGCATCGCCCTCGTTCAGGCCCAGTTCCTCAGCCCGATCAGGCAGGACAACAGATTCGAAGACAAAGGGACGCACTGTCTGCAGCGGCAGCTCTTTGAGCTTGAACTTGCTCTTGTAGATCTCGAGCAGGCCGACGTGCTTCTTCTTGGCCTCGCCCTCGGACAGGGACGTGGGCACGGACGAGCCCGGCTGCGAGACATAGAATCCCTTCTTGGCATTCACCTCCGGCTCGATGCGGCAGTCGTGCTCGTGGCCCCAGATCACCAGGTGCAGGAATGCCGGCAGCGAATCCTCGGGCAGATAGTTCTTCGGTCCGCGATCTGCCCGGTTTTGATGCACCACCAGCAGATGGAACCACTCCTCCTCCTCCCCTTCGCCCTCCTTGCCCTCTTCCCGCGCCTTGTCGGGACAGTTGAAGTTCACCTTGAAATCCTTGACCAGCCTGGCCAGCCGTCCGTCGTGGATGTGGCTTAGCCCGTACAACGCCATCTGGCTCTCGCCCTTGCGCATCAGAATGGGGCTGATCTCCACCTGACTGAGGTCCGTCCAGCGGCCAAAGTAGTTCACCAGGCCCGTGGTGCTCAGCAGATCCAGAGAGCTCAGACGACCAAAGCCACTGGGATCGTCGTGGTTGCCGTGAATGGAGAACACTGGAATGGCGATGTTCAAGTTGGGATCCTCGTAGTTCACCGACTGGTTGACAGCATTGTGAAAGCACTGTGCCTGGTCGCTCAGGATCTCCAGGGAAACGGGACGATCGCCGAAAGTATACCGCCTTAGGAGCTCGATGCATCTGTTGGACAACGGGAAGAAAAAGTAAAGAAAGCACAATAATACATGGCTCGCCACTCACTTGTGCATTGAATTCTGGCTGGGCACTGCGTCGTGGAAGAGGTCGCCGCCCAGCAAGATCATGTCCACGTCCTCGGACACCGCCAGCTCAAGAATCTCCTCGAAGGCAGTGAAGCTGTCCTCGCCGCGCACCGCATCCTTTTCGCCGTAGCCCAGATGGTTGTCAGTGGCCACCAGGATTCGAATCACATTGTCTGCGTCCTGTTCTGCTCCCGTGGTGTCGCCCATGGCTTTGTTCTTTTGTTTAAAATGCAATAAGAAGAGTTTTTAGATGCCTTAATTTCGCCAGAAGCAAACCGATAAACAGAGCGCGGATTGTTGCTGCCAGTGTTGCCAGATGGAAATTCGACTTTCCACCTAAAAAATCTCAAAGTGTGGAAATTTCCCACTATCTGGGGAATTTAATTTTAATAGAAATCAAATAGATGCTAGCAGTAAATATACAAAAAGGCATAAAACATAAGCATTAATTCAAATAAATTAGTTTTTGGTGGTCATCAGGATTTGTTAGGGGAAATATCAATTTTTTTGAGATTTTTTAGGTTGAAAGCAAAATTATCATCTGGCAACCTCGACTCCAACAGGGTGCCTAATGCACTACAGGTATTTTGTAAACAAAACATAGGAATTCTTTAAAACTTAACTTGTATTTAACTTTGCTTCATTTGATTTAAGGATAATGGATGGCGTGTGTCGCGTTTGCCTGCTAACGGCAGGAGAGATGATAAACATCTTTGATGGGGCGCCCGAATCGAGTATTTCGATTGCAAACATCGTTGCGCAGTACACAGGCTGCGAAGTTAAACGCGGCGACTCCTTTCCTGAAACCATTTGTTGCTTCTGCCTGCAGGATGCGCGGAATAGGTCATTGACAGCGCAGTCGCTCGATCCAAACTACAACCAGGTGCTTGCTCAGGTAAAGGAGGAGTGCCCAAAAGATCAAATAGTGACACCGGACTGGCCGCAAATAAAGAAAGAGGATCCCGATCCCGATGACGAGTTGCTGGAGGAACAAGTCTGCGAAGTAACAGACAGCGAGAGTGAGGGATCATCTAGTGAAGAAGACAGCAGCTACGACTTGGATTTCCAAAAAGATCAAATAGTGACACCAGACTGGCCGCAAATAAAGAAAGAGGATCCCGAACCTGATGACGAGTTGCTGGAGGAACAAGTCTGCGAAGTAACAGACAGCGAGAGTGAGGGATCATCTAGCGAAGAAGACAGCAGCTACGACTTGGATTTCCAGGTGAAGCGAGAGAATCTCGACAACGAAATAAGACGAAGCCCAAATTTCGATGTAAAAGTTAAGGCAGAGCCAATTGAAGAAGACATTGTTGAGGATGGAATCTTTGAGGATCAAACAGAGGAATCAAATAGCGACCAGTACTTCGATTTAGTGGTTAAGGAGGAGCAGATGGAGGACATGGCTAACGATGATGACAACGTCAGCCAACCATTCAAGTGTACTTATTGCCCGAGCAGCTACTCACGAAAAGCTAACCTCAACGTCCACCTTCGGACGCACACTGGAGAACTACCCTACGAGTGTTCCTTCTGCGAGAAGTCCTTCAACCAAAGACAGTTTCTAAAGGACCATTTGCGGATTCATACCGGCGAACGACCGCACAAGTGTCCGCAGTGTGAAAAAGCTTTTCGCACTGCCACGGATAGGAAGCACCACCAGCTAACCCACTTGAAGGATCGTCCGCACAAGTGCATGCACTGCCCCAAGTCCTTTGTCAAGATGTCGCGTCTCCGGAAGCATATGCGCACCCATACTCGCGAACGAACTTTCAACTGTACCCGATGCCCGGCCAAATTTCCGCTGAAGGAGCTCCGACGCGAACATTCTCGCATTCATAAAAAGCCCAAGGAGGAATCCTTCAACTGTCCCCAATGCCCAAAGGTCTTGCCAAACAAGTCATCTCTGGTAACCCACATAAAGAGCCACTCCGAGGACCGACCCTTCACCTGCTCCCAGTGCCCGAGTTCCTTCAAGAATGCAACTTCCCTGAGAATACACATGTTGACACACTCTAAGGAAAAGTCTTTTCCATGCCTCCAATGTCCCAAGGCATTTAAGCAGAAGCAATCGTTACGCAGGCATGAGATACATTCCCACCAGGCAGATTAAAATAATAAATTAAGCCTTAAAAAGAGCTAGTAATTAAGGTTACATATTAAAGTACATTTGTAAATAAATAAAAGCTGTGTTTTCTAAGAACTTTAACGCCCAATTGAATACATTAGTTTTATAAACTTTTAGGGTCTGATTTTTTAAAATTAAAAAGAGTTTTCCATACTAAAAGCTTATTTCTAACCGATCCTTCCTATGGCAGGTACATATATATGATATAGACGTATGATATTGGCTAGTTGTTCAATATATATTTAAATTTTGTTTCTTAAATACAAATGTAACAATTAGAATTCGCTGTTCCATGCAAGCTGAACCAATGGGCATTGCCACATAATATAATGGAAAGAAAAGCCGTAATGAGTTATACGGAGCGTGAGATTTCAGTATACAATGGTTTCATTTCATTTTACAATGCGAAATATCTGAAATTTAATCTAAATATTTTAAAATACAAGCTCAATATACGTTTTACATTTAATTTACTTGTTTGAAAAAATGCGGTCTTTTACAGTAAAACATCCCTAATGCTCAAGTATGGTCACACCATACATTGTGCACCCTACAATTGGCACAATGGAGTCTTTCCGCCTTAGCAGTTCCCATTCTTGAGTAGTTATTCACTTATATATAAATAACAACATTTATATTGTAAACAAAACTTGCGAAATTGAGAATATATTTGGATTCACATGAGAAAATTTTACATAAATCTAATGGAATAACAAGCACTCAAAGCATAGCGCATTCTCAAGTCGACCTGGCCGCTCAGTGTTCTAATCCAGCGGCAGCTCCGAAAAATGGCCACGTAAAAACATAATTTTAAGAGGCGCTGCGCAAGTACACAAGATTCCGATACGCAACTAAATGAACGTAAACAAACATTAGAATATGCCACAGCGGCAAGCAACTCGGCAGTTGGAAGCGGGAATGTGTAGAAGTCGCCAGCACAAGCAGTCAGATTAGGAACGCTTCCCAGTGCCGGCGGAAAGTCACAATGGATGAGAAACTCAAGTATTCGCTGCTGCGCGGGGAGCTGGTGGACACGCAGAGTATATGGACCAGGTGGGGAGAACCAACGCTGATCCTGTAAACAATCTCTTAATGTTTCTTTTCGTTTCGTTGCAGGCACGAGAAGCGCGTGTGGTTTATCACTTTGATAACGGGCACCTGCATGCTGTACTCCACCCGGACAACAATGCCGCTGCTGGTGCCGGCTGTCGCCTCCGCCCAAAAGTGGACCAAGACCGACTCCGGCACCGTGCTCAGCTCCTTCTTCTGGGGCTACACCCTGACGCAGGTGGTGGGCGGCTACTTCAGCGACAGATTCGGCGGGCAGCGTGTCATTCTGTGCTCGGCCATCGGCTGGTCGCTCATCACATTCCTGATGCCCACGATCATCTGGTCGGCCGGTTCCATCAAAAGCTATGCCATCCCCTTCATCGTGGCCATTCGCATCCTGAACGGCGCCCTTCAAGGTGTCCACTTCCCCAGCATGATTAGCCTGACCAGTCAGGTGAGTTAGCGCAACTTCAGGCCTCTATAGAAACTGATATCTATATCTTTCACTTGCAGAACCTCTGCCCGAACGAGCGCAGTAGCTTTTTTGGGTTGCTCACAGCCGGCTCCGCTTTGGGCACTCTGCTCACCGGGATTATGGGCTCATTCCTGCTCGACTACTTTGGCTGGTCATATGTCTTCCGGGTTATCGGCCTGATGGGCGTCGCCTGGGCCCTTGTTCTGCGCTACTACGCGATGGCCGGGGAGCGGAACAGGATCATCAACATTGCCACGCCCTCGCGCCTGTGCGCGAACAAGAGTCCGGCGGAGGCGGCAACAGTGCCTTGGTTGCGCTACTTCAGCCGTCTGTCCTTCTGGGCCTGTGTCCTGACGCACGCCTGCGAGATGAACTGCTTCTTTGTGCTGCTCTCGTGGCTGCCAACGTACTTTCATGACGGCTTCCCGCACGCCAAAGGCTGGGTGGTCAACATGATCCCCTGGCTGGCCCTGCCGCCGTGCACACTCTTTGCCAAGTACTTGACCACGAAATTACTGGCCCGGGACTGGCGCACCACGACGGTGCGCAAGTTTATCCAGAGCTGCTGCTTTGCGGCACAGAACCTAGCCTTGTTTGTGATGAGCCGCACCTCGGACTTCCATACGGCGCTCATCTGCATGACCATCATCATCGGCGGGACGGGCTTCCACAACAATGCGGTGACGGTTAATCCCCAGGACCTGGCCCCCATGCACTCGGGCAGCGTCTTTGGACTGATGAACACGGTGGGCGCGATTCCTGGCTTCCTTGGTGTTTATCTCGCCGGCCACATTCTGGAGCTCACTCAGAGCTGGCCGATGGTCTTCAGCGCGGCGGCGGGCATAAATCTAGTGGGCTGGATAATATTTATGGTCTTCGGGTCGGCGGAGGCCATTGTTTAACAAACATTCTCTTGGATATATTCTTATTCTTATTTATTTATGTAAATGTACGTGAGACTCGTGTCTTTTGAAAGCATAAATTAGCAGTTAAGTTGACGTGACGAATATCGAAGCCAAAAATGTTGTACTTTGGGATTACTATCCTGCGATGCCTCGCTATCAGATAGAAGTCTAAAGTCTCGACCCATTCGGTATAAAATAATGTATATACTTAGAACATAGGTTTAAGTAGCGAAATCTTACTGCTCTTAGCGTTATCAAATAAAAATGTTTAGTCCCAGATCATCTTTTGTTAAGTTTCTTTCAAAGAAAACACAAATAGAATTATGTAAATATTTATTTAAGGCCGTCCAATATTTATATTTTCCCATTTTAAGCTATGCTCTTGGACATGTAGGGACCGTCCAGCTCGTAGCCCAGCTTGCGGTAATAGTTCCTTGTGCCCACTCCCGATATGACCGCCAACTTGGTGCTACCGTGCTCCTCGCGAGAAATTCGCTCTGCCTCCTCCATGAGCAGCATGCCGAAGCCCTGATGCTGGAACTTTGTGGGATCCCGCGCATTAACCGGCACCACTGACCCATAAACGTGCAGTTCGCGTACAATGGAGCAAGCTCCCTTTAGTTCCGGCCGGAAAGTGTCCGGCGAGCACTTGCGCAGCCTAAGGAGGCCAACCAGAATGTCCTGCTCGGGATCTTCATACGAGAGAAACGTTTCCCAGCCACCATTGGCCACATAGTCGCGGCGTATCAACTCGATTTCGTACGGCCGCACCTTGTTGTGGATCTCTTGGATGCCTACTTCACGCGTCCTTACGTCGCGACACGTCGTGCCCAGGTCCTTCATGCGGGCTAGAGCCAGCTCCCGAAGATTGCCGTGCTCCACACCAGAACTGTAAGGGAAAATAAGACATTAAATTTAACAAAAAAAATGAAACAGTTAAAAAACTCACCTAACCAGCGGCATGGGAATGTCACGCTGTACGCGGTAAACGCGAGTCCAGGGTGGCACGAGTGCCAGAATCTTGGCCACCAGGTCGACTAGCATTGATGGCGGATAGGACTTGTAGCGCCCCGTCTTCCACAGCTCATACAGCCCGGTGCCGCGGATCACCAGTGTGGGGTAGATCTTGAGGCCGTCGGAGCGGAAGGCGGGATTTTCAAAGTATTCGATGAACTGCTCGATGTCACGCTCAAAGTCAACGTTCGGCAAATCGGGCATCATGTGCGCCACGATCTTGTATCCGGCATCCTTGCCCAGCTGAAAGCTCTCGCACACAGCCCGCACGGTGTGCCCTCGATTCGTATCCCTTGCCACGTCCTCGTAAACCGACTGAACGCCAATCTCCAACCGAGTGCATCCATAATTAAGCATGTCCGAGATGTGCCGCTTGAGACAGTAATCCGGCCGCGTCTCAATCGTAATGCCAATGCACTTGGTTCGCGACTTCTCGGAGTAACGAACGGCCTCCGCCACGTTGGCGCTACTGTGACCTGAGAGGGCGTCGTGCAGGTTGCGGATAAAGTAGTCGCGGTACTCTTCCGCCAAGCACATGAACGTGCCGCCCATCACAATGAACTCCACCTTGTCCACGCTGTGGCCCAGTTGCTTCAGCTGCTCCACGCGGTGGCGGGTCTGCAGGAAGGGATCGTATCGCGCCCGGATGGCCCGCATCGAGGTGGGCTCATAGCCCGTGTACGACTGCGTCGAGTACTCAAAGTCGCTGTCCGGGCCGCCGGGACAGTAGACACAGATGTTGCCCGTCATATTAATGTGCGGACAGCGGTGTGGCTTGCACATGACGGCCACCACAGCGATCTAAAGGGATGTAAATATAAAAATAATGTGCATAAGGATATAAGGAGCGGCTTGACTTACGCCACTTGCAGTTCGAATGGGTTTAGCTCGCAGTTTAGGAAGCAGAATCTTCTTGGCGTCCTGCGGCACAGCTGCAATGATGTCAACCAGGCGCGGCGAGCTGTCCAGTCCGTACTTGGAGGAGATCAGCGACTTCATCCGATTCAGGTTTACATCCTTCTTCGCTTCGTGCGCCTGAAGCAGCTCCTGAATTATTTCACCGATGACCAGCACCTGGCGCTCCTCCCGGCTAAGCCCGACTCCTGAAATAACACAATGATTATTTAGCTTTCTCAGGGAGGTGATTTGAAGGCTCTGCAACTTGCCCAGCTTCTTTTTTTGCTTCATATTTCGTTTAATTTCGCATAAATTGCACGTGTGAGAGGCGGTGTCGCAGCTGTTTTGTTTTGGTTATCGAGCGATTGTCCTAGAGATGGGCAACATCTTTGTAGGCACTCGGTTATAGAAGTTGCCGTCACAGAAGGCGGACGGTCACACTAGTACGCACAAAGTGTTTTTTTATTTTGTTTTCGCAACATTCGGGAGTTCTGGAAAAATGACTAGCTGCGTGCCAGCGCAGCAGGACAAGGACCAGGAGAAGTTGCTGGAGGCCCTGGCCTCCAGCAGCGACGAGATGGACGACCCGGACGAGGCGGACAAGGACAAGCTCCAGCTGATCGAGCCCACGTTCTCCTTTTCGGTGTGTATACAACAACGACTTTTCCACTTCCTGACAATCGCTGATCCCCTTTGCTTTCTCCTCACAGAACAGCAACACCTGCTGGGTGTGCAACGGCTACTACGGGCCCAACTTCGGGGAGCCGCTCTGCGGCGCCTGCCACGCCTTCCTCTACAACGCCCAGCGGGCGGAGGAGCTGCTGACGGAGCTGTCTGACGACGAGGACTCTGGGAACGACGAGCCGCCGTTCAAGGACAAGCAGGAGGACGAGGAGGCTGAGAACGACGTGGACATCATGGGCTTTGAGGATCTAGAGGACGCACAGCCGCCGGCTGTCCAACAGCAGGCAAATCAGCAAGTGGAGCCGCAGGAACAGCAGCCCGTCGTCCAGCCCGCCGATCTGCCACAACAGGCGCCTCCAGAGGCAGCACCCCAGAGAGAATCCCCTGAGCGCGACTTTGAGCACGAGCGAGCACTGAATCCCTTCCTGCTGCCCGTCAAGCGACCGCGGGCCACGGGACCCCTGGCCCTGCCTCACTACATGCACGAACTGGCCGACGGACGGGCGCGCGCACACGAATACAACGCAGCCAGCGGCAGCGGGGCGAGTGGCAACAGCAGAAACATCGTCAACATAATACCCGTCGAGGTGATGCTAAAGATATTCGCCTACCTGGACGACATGTCGCTGTGGATGGCCAGCGAGGTGTGCAAGCAGTGGCACGACATCGTCGGCAAGAACACGGCGCAGGGCATGTGGAAGGCGTACATAAAGCAACGCTGGCCGTTGTTCGAGAGCCTGGCCGACAATCCCGACTGGTACCAGCTGTACGGAGCCCTGATGTCGTCCTGCTTCTGCCGCACCTGTCTCATCGAAATGGGCGGCCGGGGCCAGGCGGCGGAGCATCCGCAACCTCAGCAGGGCGAGCGTGAGCCGGGCAACGCGATGCGCTACAATTTTCTGCGCGGTGAGGCGAATCTCCTGAACAGCTACGACTCGGAGGGCATCTCGGCCATTCCACTCGACCGGCAGAACAACTACTGGCAGGCCACGATCCTGGGGCCACCGGGCAGTCCCTACGAGGGCGGTAAATTCTTTCTATTCATCTACTTCCCCGAGCGATATCCGATGACGCCGCCAACGGTGCGTTTCCTCACCAAGATCCTGCACCCGAACGTGTCGCGACACGGCGACGTGGGCATCGACATCTTCCAGCAGCACAACTGGTCGCTGGCGCTGAACGTGGCCAAGGTGCTGCTGTCGGTCCAGAGCCTGCTCACCGATCCCTACACCGAGGTGTGCATGGAGCCCGAGCTGGGCTACATCTACGAGCACGAGCGCGAACGGTTCGAGCAGCTGGTGCGCTCCTGGACCTGGAAGTACGCCATGTTCGAGCTGATTTCGCCCCGCTAGGAGAACACTGGACTGAAAGTTGGAAACTAACCCCCGTTTACGTTGTAACTACATATATATGTCTGTGTATTTAGCTTAGTTGTGCCATTCGGATTGTTTATTTTGGCCTTTCTCCCCCTTCCTCTCTCTCACGTTACCACGTCCCCCGCCTAGGTCACAACATAGTCGAAATTACTTAACCTAATAATAAACGTAATCTCTAAGTTACTACTTCGTCCAGGACACCTTGGGGATGTCAAAGTGCTCGGTGAGGGTGTCCAGGTGCTCGTTGAACTTCTCCACGCGCTCCTTGTGCGTCGTCTGCGCCTTGTCCATGATCCGCTTGTTGCGCATCTTCTCCTGCTGCTTCTTGCTGGCCAGCTCCGCCTTGGTCAGCTTCCGCTCGTAGCCACCCGTCCCGGAGACGGAGTTGGAGCTGGAACTGGCCGCGGCCACCTCGGTTAGTTGCTGCTCCACGCACGACTTTTGCAGCTCCTGCTTCTCCCTGTCCTTGCTCTTGTGCTTCTTTTTCTTCTTCTTGAGGTCGGAGTCGTTCTTTAGCTTGAGCTTGCCCTTGGCCACGCAGGCGTACTCGTCGGACATGGTTTCAGTTTTTATTTTAAGGCAAATAAGTGAAATTCTCTCGATTTATTTCGTAAACAAACTTTTTAACAACAAAAATAATAAAACAGTGAGACCGTAACTAGGATTTTTAGATATACCACTTGCGTTTCGAAATATACTGAAATATATTTAGCCATGGGAATGGTCGTTAAAAAATACTACAACTTTTTAATTCGAAAAGATCGTTATAGAAACTATATTGTATATGGAAAATGTATAAATATTTCATAGTTTTCATGCATGGTTATGTGTTACGGTGGTGTTTGTGGTGCGTTAGCTTGTCACCTGACAAGTTCCCTGGCACAAGAATTGAATTATAAGTAAATACAAATCAATTATTTTGATCGAAAATTAAAGTACTTACATAAGTCCTGTGAAATTGCAATTCAAGTTAGTAAATAAAATACTTATGTAGATGTAGGTTTCTATGCAATTTTGATAACGTAATATACCAAAATATCTTACTACAAACTCTGTAAATTGCTAAAATTTTTACGGTGCATATTAATACAGATTTCCAATTTAATTCCAGATTTCCAGTTCCGATCAAAGCATTCATTGATTCCCAAACTTGCTCGGACAGTCAGTCAGTCGAAGCTTTATTTATTTTTTACAGTGCATTTTTCACTCAGATTAATTCCAGATTTCCAGTTCCGATCAAAGCTTTCATTGATTCCCGTAGTTTCTCGGACAGTCAGTCTTAGCTTTAATTCGAAGGCATCAAGATGCGTCTAGCTTCCGTGATTTGTTTGATTTTCGCCCTGCTCCTTGCTTCTTGCACCGAGGCTGCGGTTTCCTGGGGCAACTTTAAGGATCCCAAGCATCCTGGAAAGTGTGTGGTTGAAGGACTGGTGCTAAGGGCCGGCCAGGAAGCCCGTCATCCAAAGAGGTGTGAGCGAATTTTGTGCGGGGAGAATGGTGACGTCCAGTTTCATTCGTAAGTTGTATATTATTATCACTAAGAATATTTATTAATTAATTATCAATTTCAGATGCGGTGTTGTAGTTCTGCCCCCCAACAGAAAGTTCGGAGATTACAAAACCCCAAATGCTGATTACCCCGCCTGCTGTGAACGCTATACTATTAAAGCATAAATGCTCACAATTCACTGGCTGTAAACTGAAATAAATTGAAAAATTTAGAAATATTTGCATAGTTTATTTCTGATTGTTTATGCGTTACGAGTGAGTCCTTGTTACCTCGAACATCTGCTAAGATATTAGCTTATATTTGTTGAGAAAGATCAGCAGTGACCGAATTTCTGCTACTTTGAATTCGAACAGATTGCATTCAAATATTCACACATACATATATGTATGTACATATGTATGGTACATATGTATATAAGTTGAGCTGATAAACTCTGTCAACTTAAGCTTTAATCAGTAAAGCAATCACCCAAATGAACAAGTGAACTTTTTTTTAAACAGTAATTTTTGAAAATAAAATAAAAATATATATAAAAATAGAAAAAGTGCTTTTAGCATATTAAATTTAAAAATTATTAAATTATTAAAACACAAAGAAACAAACAGCACTTAAATATGTACATTTCATTTCTTTAAGTGTAGTCTTTTCGGACTTTCTTGCTCTCTTTGGGGCTCTCTTTGGGCCTCCCACGCCGAGGTCCGCGTGGAAAGCTCGCCGGACGCGAGGTGGTGCAGCTGGTGGACTTGTTAGCATTCCGCCTGTTCGCCATCCAGTTCAAATCCAACGAGCGACGAGGCAACACAACGTGTGTTGTGCACGCTCGAGACGCGTCTGTAAATATTTAAAAAACATTTTCATAAATGGCCAAAGCCGAACACTCTTCTCCAGCGAGGGATTCGAAAAATAACGGATTAATCGAGTGATTTCGAATGAGTGGTTTCACACACAGTGACCAGTGCCAGTTAAAATTGTGTTTTCGGGGGCTAAGCTAAAAAAATATTCGAAATCATAATAAATCTGTGCTGAAATATAAGAGTTTAAAATAAAAGTTAAAAAAAAAGTTAAATTCAAAGTGCGAAGGTGAAAAATCTGCTCACTCTCTTTCTGCTCGCTCCCCATTCTTTCTCTCTCGAAGCAACGGTTTAGAAAGCTCTCTCACTCCGCACATGCGTATGTGTGTGTGTGAATGAGTGTGCTCGTGCTAGCATCCTGTAGCAAGTTCTTCACTCAAGGATAACAGTCGTAAAAGCACAACAATGTAATGAAAAATATCAAAAAATATCATCATCATCATCGCCATCGTCATGCTCACGGCGAGGCGAAAAATATTACAATTTTATGTGCGAGTTTGTGTGTAATTCCCCGCCATCACTGTATGCGTGTGTCTCTTTCTGTCGCTTTCTCTCAGCTCACAAACTTTAATGTCCTTCTTTGTCACTTAGTTTTATGCGACGTCGCCGTCGAATCCGACAATACGAGGGCATTTGCATACGATTTACGATTCCTCGCTTGCCTCAGCTACGGGGCAGTCCTGCTCCCAAATCCTTACTGAATCTGCGGCTTCCCTAGAACCCACACAAAGACACTCACACGCAGACATAGAGAGAGCTAGCCAAGGGCATGTAACAGGTAACACAACACAATCGACACCTGTCTCGCTCATCGACTAGTTCCGTCGCCTTTGTCCTCTCGTTCGCTCTCTGAGCCTCTTTTGTGTAAGGTCCTGTAATAGTAGTCCTGTCAATAACAACAGTTGCCACAAAAAGCCATTTCAATGTCATAAAATGATGTAAAGTTTGCATTAAGCCAAGTAAAGGCCAAGGAGACGTATCAACAAATGATATTCAAGCAAATTAATTAACTACAAGTACTTTATTTGGAAGTAATATTAGAGAATGGCTTTATTTTTGGCTAAAACAGGGTTTATTTTGTACTTTTTAAGTAATTTGTTTTGAATTTAAACATTGGGTATAAATGTTCTTTTATTTATTTTAGAACAAGGAAAAGATAGATTAAATAGCCTTCAAAGATATATTCAAAAAGAGAACTACAAACATAATAACATTTTTCATAGATGTTTGTTTTTTATTAGTTTATATTATACATTTCTTGAATTTAAATGAAGTTTTAAGAAGAATGAAGTTTTAAGAATAATTCATATTTTTCTAGGTTATTATTTTCTAAACTCTCTAAATCGGTCATCTGTATTCTTAAATTTTCTTTTTTAATTATTTTAATCGTAATATGAAAATTGGTTTATTTGAAAAACTCTCTTGAAATTACATAGTTCTTCTTTTTAAGATTTAGGTGAAAATGTTTTTGAATTAAATAACTTTTGATTGCATATGTTGCTGCAGAGTTTTTTGCTTTGTTTAAAGGCCATTTGGCATGTTGAAAGTTAAATAGCAAAGGAGAGGACAGAGGGGCGGTAGAAAGTCGCCAACTTTTTCATTACTGTTGCACATCAAGTTGAAGTTTGTCGTATGCTGGATGACCTTTATGCAAATATGTTGGGTGCCAGCAGCCGGAGCTCCAAACACCGAACTGCGCCCGAACAGCGAATCCCGGCCCTCGTCATTGCCGTGCATTATTAAACGCCAGCTTTTCTATTATTCAGCGAACATACACACTCGCACACACTCACATGATGTCTGTGTTTCGGGTGTGTAATAAATAAAATGCATTATTCATGCAAAGGCTTCGCTGTGGTCAGCCAGTTTTCCTGCTGCTGCTGCTCCTGCGGCCGCTGCTCTTATTGAAATGCCATTAGCGAAATTCGTGCAACGGCCACTGCGCCGACGCGGCGTATACGCAATCTGGCATTGAGATAATATTTATACGCGGGGCTTGGCAGGTGTGCTGCTGGGCAAAGATTTGCATTAATATGAACGAACAATGCTGGCCATAATCATTACGAATGCAGATAAGTGGAATTTGCCAGGTTATTTGGGCGAGAGTTGGTCCTAATTAGGGAAGAGGGATAGGGGTAGCAAGGGGAAGCGGGACAAGAGCGAGAGAAAAATGAATGGGGGACGAAACAAAGGCCAAGATTGGCCTGTTGTGATGCGTGAATTTTTGTAACATTGGCAGGCATTTCGTGTCCTTTTCAGCGAGCTGATTTCGGTTTTGTTTGTGTTTGCGCGCTGCCTTACTCGAGCACGCGTGTGTCTGCGTTACCTTGGACAAGAATAAACCATCCAAACATCCTGCAGCATCTACTTGGCCATTGTGGTTGTTCTTGGACCCCCGGCTGTCCTCCGCCTCATCTCCGCCTTCGTCCCTGTCCTTTGTGAATCCTTGGCGCAGCAGTTTCTAGTCGGTGGCCTACTCTGAAGGTGAGTGCAAACATTCGCTTTTCAGTTTTTCGCTTTCAGCCTTTTCTCATTCTCTTTCTCCGCGTCATCGCTCAATCGATTATTCTCTAACTGAATTCCCTTTTTATTTTTTGTGAGGCCGCAATTTAAATTAGCCATAAAATCGCATAAAAAAAGGCAGATAAACAATTCGCACTCAGCTGGGGTCCAGATCAGGCATCTGCCTGAAAAATTACGCACATAATTAAACTTTGAAATGAAGCCGACCACGTCCAAACGAATTATTTAAAATGTGTAGTTTTTATTCTCCAGGGATATATATTTTCATAAAGTTCATTTTGTTTGCCGAGCATTAATCAATTTGTCAGTAAGCTCACCAATGTTTTAGTATTATGTTTACAGTGAGAAGGGTAAATGATATAATATAATTGATTGTATTTACAAAAAATTGATGAAACTCAATCAAATATTTGTAGTTCCGAATGTTTTTTATTGATTCAGTTTATTTTTTCACAATGATTTAGGGCGCAAATATTTTAGATTAATTCAATTGTGTGCTCTGAGGTAATTCATTTTATTGTTTAAATTAAAATTTGTTTCCTTTTTTGTATTCTTTTTCCATTCATCGTTTTTCGAAAGTTTACTTAGCAAATATTTCCATTGAGCTCGCAGGACAAAAAAGGTTCTCAGCCGCATAAAATCCGTAAAATGTCAATAAGCCAAGTTTTTTGGTTATATCCCTGGATAAGCGAGCTACAAACACTGCGATTGGCATTTGTTCCCGTCCCTCTGACTATATGGTCACTTCATCGAGGGGGCGTGTAATGGAAGCAGTTTGCTATAATTAGACACCAGTGCCTGGCTATTAGAGTAAACTATGTAGTTACTGTCTAATGGCCACCACGTTGCCTACTTTTGTGCACTCTGCGAGGGGCGACGGACCACGGGTCGGATGCGTGATGAGCAGGAACCATGTTTTGTAATTGCTTTTCAATGCTCACTGGCTGTGGACAAAGCGGTTGCTCAGAAAATTAAAGATGCCTTTGAAAAAATTAGAACTTATTAGTAGAAATTACTTAAAATTTCCCAATTACCATCAATTGATGTGAATTTACAGAAGCATAAATTTAATGACCTATTTATGAGAAATATGAACCTAAAAAAAGTAAAGAAGCTTCCTTAATCAATTATATTTTTATCAATTATAATATTTCTGCAACAAAATCTTTAATTTGTTGAAAAATTAAGGCATTTTTAGCCATAGCTTTAACTGCAGCTTACCTGGAAACGCAACTAGTTAGCTGAGTTAGCTGAGTATGAAAAAGTGCTATAACTAATTTCTTCAACACAATGAATCAAAGCACAAAAAACTACACTCCCTCAAAATAGAATAGCTAATAAATTCAACAGGAGCTTCAAGCATGCAAATTATTCATCTATTGCTATTTATAACAATGTCAAACATCAAGAATAAATTATTCTCATCTATTGAGTGCAAGCCTTTAAATAACGAAAGAAGCAGCTGGGTCAGTAGATGTCCCTCCATAATTCATGGAAACCATTACGTTGCGACTACTACAAATCATTGCGAATAAAATTTCGCCTGGATTTTCCACCTCCTCCGAAGCCTCGCACAACACACATTTTTATGGCAAGCAAGCATCTTTGCCAACAGCTCGTAAAACAAGAGCAACAGTCCGCAGTGCTTTGCTCTCATAATTTATTTTACATACACACTAAAACCCAGCCAAGCAACAAAGGGAGACAACACAATAAGAGGGAGCATCGGAGGGGAAAAAATTCAATTTCAGGATAAATTTGTGAGGAGCAAAAAGTGGCAAAGAAAAACAGGAGAGCGGCAAAATAGTTTGCCATATCCTGACAACTGAAAATAAGATTTGCAAGAGGATAACTATGAGCGAATTTATGGCATTATTATTATTTTTGTTGCGTATTTCTTGTAGATTTTATACGATTTAGATTTTTCGGTAAAGTGTACCCAAAAATACCGTATTTCTGGAAGTAAAATTTGAAGTAATCATTGTCATTGCGTTATATTAAAAAGTATATTTAATTATTTTACCTATCATTTAAATTTATTGTACAAAGATATTAAAAGTTATAATATACATAGCATACAATAGTAGTTAATAGTCTCACTAAAAGGTTTAAAAAAAACTTTAAATTTCAGAAACTTTCAACCTAATATAACTGAAAAAACTGACTTTAGTTTAAAGAAATAAACGAATTTTACTTACAAAATCCAATGGCTTCAATTTCAAAAGACGCCCTTTGTGAGCACATCCTTTTTGTATGAAAAAAAAAGAAAATATATATATATAAGAAAAGAAGGCGCGTGAAAAGTAATGAATAAATAAAGTTTGACTGTAGTTCGCCATTCGAGCAGTTAAAGATTTTTTTCCCCTCCGCCAAAATGTTCAAAACCCATGGAGATATTTACAAAGGTTTGAGAGTTTGTGCGTTTGCATATTTTAAGCTGCTCCTTTGCACCTTTTACATTTTATATATGCCATGCGGCGGGTAAATTTGAGTTTGAGTTGTCGGCCCCCGCCCCCGTCCCGGCCTTTTCCTTTCCTTTCCAGCGCCGACTTTTATTTCAGTTTCCGTTTATGTACACATTTGTAGCCTGGCCAACATCACCTTCACCTTTCGCCCGAGCACACACTCGCAAAAAATCGAAATTTACATTTGATTTGAGTGGAAACTAACTTTAAATTTAAGAATTATATATGCTTTTGTCTTGGTTTCATCAAAGAGACTTTTTAAAAATATACTTTCTGGAAAAAAACGAATACCGAATTAATCAAAAACCTTAATTAATGAAATTAAGTCGAAACTTTCTATTGAGAAAAAGCAACTTGAAGTCCCTAATAAATACAAAAATGTTGCATATTTTGCTTTTAATTATTAAGTGAATATTTTTCTAATTTTCAAAAATTATTTAAGTGATCCCAAAGTCCCGAGTAAATCATTTTTGTGAGTGCAGAGTCGAACTCGCACCGAAAGTGCAGACTGGCACGAGAGGTCACTGGGCCTCCACTACTGCCAATTTATAAATGTTGTATGTACATGTTTTTACACACACACACACTGGAATATATACACACACACAAATACACACTCGTGTTGGCTTTAACTTTGGCCCACACAAAAATGGTAATATTCACTTTTTATGCTGAGCCCGGCGCTTTTCCTCTTCTCGCATGCGACTAAAAACTTGCTGCGGTCCCAGAACACTCGTTCATTTTACGAAATTTTCCTCAACTTTGCGGTGCTGGGCGGGCTTCATGGTCAAGTTTCGGTAGAGCAAACAAAGAGCCCGACTTCTTTAGCCAGTCGCCGTCTTGTGGCGTGTTTTTTGGTCTCTTACTTGGCCCAATCCACTCGTATTTAGGTTAATGGCCACACACAATGCTACATTTCTCATGCAATTCTGAACCGAAAAATTCCAATACAATTCAAGGCGAATTCTTAGCTATGATAAGCCAGAATTAATTTCGAATTAGAACTCACAAATGACGTATTATTCGGGTGTATATGTAAATTAAATTCGCAAGCGACTTTAATTAGGTTCAGGCAAGAACATTTCCTACGGCCGCGTCTATTTATGTTTATGGATTAGCTTGAAGACCTTTTATCGGTAGGTGACTCTGACATCCCATCTTAGGTAGGTGCTAAATTTTTTGTAAATTTTTAAATTTCTTTATCTTGCAACGAATTTACACTTAATTTAAAATAAAAATAATGCTTCTTATTTCAAACTGTATCAATTTAGTTTCAATTTTGTCTAGATTTAGTCTTCCTTTTCAAATACTTTTTTAAGGAGTTACCCCACTGTGAATATTTGTATGACTGAAAATTGGTAATACCTTTAAACCTATTCTTTATCCCCTAACCATTACCTAATTTAGCTTATTCCCGAAGTTATAGAAATTTAAATTAAGAGATTTGGACTAAGTTACTCCAGCAATATTGCTTATGTTTTTATTTATTTATTTTTAGTATTTACTCGTTATTTTCATCTTCGTTTGCTCGCCCGTTTTATAGTTTCTTGACCGGAACATTTTTTATATGCTTCGTTTAACAGTTTCAAGAACATATTTCGAATATTATATTAATAAATTAAATTTTATAAGTAATCTAATAATAATCATACTGAATTAATCCTGCGGCACTAAATGCTGATGAGATGACTGAAAATAGAATTGAATAATGAAACAGTTGGCCGGAAAAAACTGCAACAATCAATCACATAATTGAGATGCGACTTTGATTGCATGGCGCGTGGTTGGGAATTGCACAGCAAATAAAAAACGGGCAGGAGATGCAAATGCAGGGCAGGGTCAGAGGACGATTGGCTTTAAGCGGCAATGGCGAATTGGGAGCAACTGCCGAGGTCAACACATTTGACCCGCAATGGATCCGGCCCTTAATCTGCCACAGTCGCAGTCGCATTCAAATGTCAATTAGTGTTGTTGCTGTGGTTTCCATTCCAACCCGCCGTCCTTTATCTTTCCGGCACCAACCAATCCATGTTTGTCCATCCCCCGGGAAGGCATCGAGCATCCAAAGTCCGAAGGCCATGGCCGGATTCTTGGCCAGCGGTCAATAAATTCGGGCCAGCGGAGGAACCTGGCCAAAACCCATAAACCTCATTGAGCTGGGCAAGCTAAAAATTATGACTGAGCAAAAAAATTGTATACTTGAAAGCTGGAAATTTGGCATAACTCAAGCGTTCATCTGGGTTTCGTCGATTTCTAATTTTGACAGAATGCAGCACAAAAAAAACATATTTCACAAAAAATTTCAAAGGCAAACTACTTTGCGCTGACAGCATCCAGGATACCCGTCATCCCAGTTTGTATACTCAGCAAATTGGCAACCATCCGGAGGCGGTTTCTTTTCACACCTGATTTAGAAAGAAGTAACAATTAAGGACTTTTATATTCAACAACAAAATCAACAACAAACATAGAAACCAAGTCATTAGTACATCCTTACTCTTTATTATGTTTATAATGAAGGACAACCCTTCAAGGGAATATACTCACGTATAGAGCAACCCATAGCCACCGCCAGTGCAAAAAATGTAGGTGCAGGGAAGTGATTTCAGTTTGTAAGTTTCACCAAAGGTGAGCAGCACCACCGTGGTGCCCACATCGAGCACACAGAGACCGGGATAGGCTGGTAAGGATATTCTAGGGTTATTAATGACCACAATTCCCAGTTTTGATCTCACCTGGGTCATAATATTTATTGAGCGAGACATCGGAAAGTGTTGGCGAAACAAGAAGACTGCAGATAACTCCGAATAAAAAAACATGCTTTGAGACGAACGACATTTTGTGAATGATTCCAAGTGTTCTTTGATGGGAATTATTTCGATATATTTCTGGGATAAAGTTCTTTGATCCGCCTACTTAGTTGCACAGAAGGTTGCGCCAACAGCAGTCAGGATATGGCATCTCCGGATTAACAGACTCCCCATACCGGCAGGGCGATGGTGGAATATTAATTCCGCAACTGTCAAGGACCAATTAGCAACGTCACTGGGAAGCCAAAGCACCAAAGCATCCACTTACCCGAGGAACGCCACCTGACCCATGTGTCCGCACACAATCTGACCACAGTCGCGAGTGGGATCCTTGACGCTCACCCCTGGATTCAGCACCAGTTGCGGATTGATGGTGCACTTGCCGGGATGTCCTGCGAAAGGGGGGAAAAGTCAAAGGGGCATCTGGCAACTGCGCTTATTTTCCACTCACTGGGATCGCTGTAGAGTCCTTGCCAGCTGACTGTTTGAACCGCGATTAGAAGGCTCGACAGCAGCGTGATTGACAGCAGCCAAGGGAGGGCGCCCATGGCTGACCTGGAACTTTAACTCTATTTTCAGAACAGTTTTTGAAGAACTAGAAGTGTGATTTTTATTTTTGACATTTACACCTCAGAAAAGTTAAAATCAAAGGCGTTTTTCTGATTTTCTCTGTGCAAAGCTAAGCCTCACTGACGCAAGCAGGGAAGTTTATTATTTTAATTTCTTAACAAAAATATATTTTAATGGCCATCAATTTTACTTAAATTTTAAACGTATTTCACGTTCTTTGCTGTCACTTTTCAAACATCATTGCACATGTCACTCATCTCGCAGCACTCGGGAAAATCAAGATCGGAGCATTCCTTTGGCGGTTTTGAATGTAAGCAACTGTGCGTTTTACAAATTTTATATGTTTAATTTAAGTTTCTAAAATAAATGGAATATCCTTACGTGTAGATTAAAGCCCAGCCATTCTTGCCACACTCAACTCGGGCGCACTTTGTAGGGTGATGAACCGACTCGAAGCTGTCCAAGATCGTTTGACCTTTGGGGGTGTTGATTACACATTGACCGGGGTGTTCTGGGGGTTAAGTATTATAAAAAAATCAAGTATTTATTAATCAATAAATTTAAACCAATCTTCAGTGGAGCTCCTATTTTTAGCCTTAAGTGCTAACTAACCATCATCGGCGAGGATCTCGTAATTGATGTCTGTCATCGCACTGTGAATCGTTATAATTAAAGCCAGGATAACAAAAACTTGGGATTGCGGCATCCTTTTTGTGTCGCCGCTTGCCGGTGTGTCGCTAGTGATTTCCAGGAAATTTGACTAAAAGATTCGATTTTCTGAGCTGTCTGGCTGTGAACACATATATGTGTATGTCTGGAAAGTGCCTGGCCTGCCTCGCTGCCGATTTCATATGCGCATTTTAATTAAAAAGCAGACAGTCAGACAGCAGACAGGACGAAGAGGGACCAGAACGAGGGACAGTGCTGATGAAGCTATCGAATATGTTAATCCGGTTATTTGCAGCTGCATCTCGCCTTGTGTCATCAGTTGATGTTGTTGCATAATTCGATTAAGTGACGCTGTCTGTGCGGCCAATGTAAATGTTGCTTTGTTTGCCCCTCCGTCCGTCATTTGTAAATTGTAAATTGTGATTGTTGTCAGCTCGATATATGTATTCCGAACCCGAATCCATTTAAACCCGACCCGGACTGCCTCTGTAATTATTCAGGCACCCAAATGCAGACAAATTTGTGGGCCACATAATTGATGCATCTGTGTTGCTGGGCAGGCCTCCTCCTATCTGGTGTTTTGTTTTGATTAGCTCTGGTCTGGACTTGGGCCAATTAGCAGCAACCTCCCATGGTCGCCCATGGTCTCCACTGGCCTCTATTGTTCGCCAGCTGAAATTAATTGAATCGAGTGGCCTCAGCTGGGCCTGAAATCCGCACTTCCATGAACTCAACTCGACCCCAGTGGTTGGCTAATTAACCAAAACGCTCTCAGGTCAAATAAATGCTGGATAACTTGCCGGCCACAATGCATAAATGGCTTTAATGGAGTGTATATATAAATATATATCGATGAGAGTAGTTTTCTCTTTGATAAACTAATTAATGTTGAACAGAGGAAAGTTCAGAAAAATGTAAGGCTCTCAATGTAAATTATATCTGTTACAATATTTTTAAATTCAAAATTAAATTTAGCATCTCAACAAATCCAAATTAACTCAAAAGCTAATGTTAAAATAACAATAAATAATTTTTTCTCTGTCATTTTTAGGTAGTACTATTTTTCCTTCAGTATTTTCGTTCAGTTTTCCTTATTTCCACACCTTTGCACGCTCACCTTTGGGCCAACAACAATTTCTTATTTCCGCTTTGGCATAAATAAAGGCCAGAAATATTTCGATCGATAGAGCAATAGAGCTATAGCTATATCTATACACGCATATGGATGGGGTATTTGCATATATAAAGAATCAACACGTATACGCGGCATAAATAACAAATTGCCCAGGTGAACGAATTGTTTGTTGGATTGGGATAGGGACTGGGATAGGGACTGGGATTGGGTAAGCTAAAGGTGTCCAAATAAGGGTCAAATGCCGGTCAACTTCTGGCCCTGACATCCCTCTATTTCGGGTGGTGGTGGCTTCCTGGCTTGGAGGCGACCAACCGTTGAAGTTTTTCCCCAGTTTTCGAGGCCGGCCCGAGGTCTGAATGGGAGATTGGTATCGGGTTAGAGGACTCGGTCTTCGTCCCTGTTCCTGTCTCTGTCTCTGACGGCAACTCATATTCGGCTCCTTTTTTTTATGGTCGCACATAAAAACACACATCATTATAATTTCAATGATATTAAAATCCATATCAAAGTGAATGAGATACAAGCGGAATGCTTTATTTTTATTGCCATTCGGTGGTGGCTCTCACATGCTCTTTCTGTTGCCATTTTGGCCCCGGCCTTGTGTTTTCAGCGCTTTTAATTTTTGTGACGCCTGCCCGCTGACCCCAGGTGCTCACCTGGCTCACCTGTGTGCTCCCCGGTTCACACACTTTTCCTCTTAAATTTGTACACAGCCAAAGTGCTTCCTGTCCCAGTCTCCCAGAAGAGCGACGTCTGCGTTAAAAGGCCAACGGCCATGTGTTTTATTCGGCATTTATTTACGTTTGCTGGCATTTCGCTTGCGAGAACCAGCAAAAAATATAAAGTAAAAAAAAGAGGCGAGAAATGTATATGCTGTTGCGATACAAGAAATGCTTTTAGGCAAAGTCAGTCATCCATGCTCACATATTTTTTACGGCTGCATACATATCGCCGAATGCGAGTAATTCTAGCTTTCTGCGTATTTATAGTCGAGGAAGAAGATATGACTCAAATGTCGAGGCGGCGTGTGTGTATCGCAAGGTCACCGCCGGGTTTTGTATACAACTTTTCCAGCTTTCACCTGGACGAAAACCGTGTTACTTGTTACACAAAAATTCGGCCTGCCAAATATTCCATCTCAATCAACAAAGACTGAGCGAAAATCTGTCTATTGTATCTTTTGTGAATTCAGCAGTAATTTCATTCATATTACGTATACGCAGCGTTTCCAAAATCCGTTCAGAATACATTGTATTTTACTGAACATTAAATTGCCCGACTTACACTCTGTTAGCCGAATTATATATAATTGCATTCAAAATATCAAATATTCAATAGCGTCCCGCCTCACTGAACAATTTATGGTCCAAAAATAAACTGGCGAAATCAACGAAATTTTCAGACACACACACGCTTACACACGCTTACACTGAGTGTGTGTGTGAAGTGCAGTAAACAAAAATTGCAATTTCGAACTTGGAATGCGAAATATTTATGCTGGATAACAACAGAATTTTGTGCAGTCCATCAAGCCGCCACTCTTGAGTCCATATTATTATTAGTTCATGTGTGCCAGGAGAAAATTTGTTAAAGTAAAGCCTTATAAATTTTATTTTTATTTTAATTAAATTTTATAAATGCCCTCAAAGCATATTGCAAAACACAAGCAGCAGTCTTCATTTAAAAGCTGTTTCTAGGCATAACCAATGTTCAAATTTGCGTTATAATTAACAAGGGGAAGGTAAAGTCAAAGGAAATAATTTGTTATTTAATATATATTTTATATTAATTATAGGATTTATACAAAAATCTTCTATTATAATATGTCATAAGAACACCATTTAATACTAGAATTCAACAACAATTCCCAAGGGTAATTATAAACCAGTTTTTATGGGTTATAATCAAAATCAATCTTTTTACTTTGTGTTTTAATATATCTTCAACCCAAAAATGTATCTCAAATATGTAAATTTATACCAAATTATTTTTTTTTAGCAGTGTGCATCTTTTGTGGTTTTCAAATGCACTGAAAGCAACAACACAGATGCAGCATCAACTGCAGCAGGCGACCTTGAAAATGCTAAAATTGAGTCAATTGTTGTTGCTGCTTGTGGCTTGCCAGTTTGTTTGTTCTTCCCGTTGTAGTTGTAGTTGTAGTTGTTCCTGCAGCAGCTGCTGCTATTGTTTATGACAGCAACACACTGAGTTATTAAAATTTACTTTTGCAATTGCATTCCACAAACCGCTTAGCCTTTGTGCCGCTGCGAACAACGAAATACTCTCGAAAATAGATCTCTGCTTTGCATCCAGCTGAATGTAATTTATTTATAAACAATTTGAGGGGATCGAAGTGCACTTTCTAGCAGTAAATCATTATGTTTGAATAACAAAGTCGAGGCTTTCGAGGTTTTGGTACTATAAATATGTTTTATAGTACTTTTAAATACAATAATTACATTTAAAAATAACATATATTTTACTAATTTGTAATTAAATAGAATTAAATTAAACATTTACTTATTCTTATTTACAGGTTTGTTTCCCAAGGACTTGGTTATTCACAAATTTACGCTTAGCACTTAAAAATTAAGGTAAATTCCTAAGATACGCCTCATTTAACCCTTCTTGATATAAATGAAGTGCAGGTGGCCATCCATTTAATTAATTGAACTCATTGAGCCTCCTTTGGAATCCTTGTTCACCTTTTGATGGCTTATAAAACCGGCTACCAATTTAATGTATTCCAAAAATGCTTTGCTCCTTCGCCGAAAACCCTTTGTAATTGTTTTAGGGAATTATTATCGGGGATCAAAGCCATATCAAAACGCTGTAAGCCGAGGGATAATGGACTTGTGGCTACACAGTTCTGTGCGAGAGGTTGAATTAACCCAGACCCGGGAATTTATCCTTGGCATTTAACAATGCTTAACTTGCCCTGGCACTGGCTTGTTTTTGCTGCTGGGAAACCGCGAAACTGCGCTTCTTGAATTATTTAAGACACACAAGTGCGCACCACCCCCGGCATTGGGCAGGAATCCGGCCTGTAGCTTGTGCTCTGTACCCTGGACCCTATACCCTGTACCCTGTTCTCTGTACCAGCCAGCGAGTACAAGGATAATGCCAGGCAGATAAAAGTGGCCGCAATGTAGCATACATTAAGGCGTCGCCGCCGCCACTGAAGTCCTCTTTGGCAGCGGCAGCTTGATTATGTCTCGTGACTCGAGACTCGAGTGACTCCACAGGGCCACTCCCGCCCCGGCCGCACAAAAAAGAAATTAATTAATTTTTAAGCGTAATTAAATGCAAAGCAGCACTCTGTCGCGCCCACAGATCCCTTGTCCTTCCATTACGCTTAAGTACACTGGCGTTTTCTAAGAGGCTTCTTCAAACTTAAGGAATATGATGGGATTAAATATTTGAAATGGTGTGAAAAATATTTGTGTAAAAAAGAAGTATTCATATTTAAACGAAATAAATTCAATTTCATGAAATTTAATTATTTTATAAGAATAGATTCGATGGAAAAAGGTTAAGCATTTCGATTTATTTTTAAGAAAAACTCTACTTAAAAGCTGCATTTTATTCAGATCAGTTTAAATTTAATAACTAATGAAAACGGTAATATTTTAATGTACAATTAAAAGTCAGGTTTTGAAATTATTACTTACGAAAGATAACCCACATTTTAAACTTACTATTTCCTAATAACCTTTCCCTCGCCTCATTTTCGTTGAGTGTAGGTCGAGCTGGCTTTGTTTTGTTTTGCTGGCCATGAAGGCGCAAGGTTAACACCCACTTGGGCAAGGACGCGAGGGATGCGCGCCTGTAATAATTTTCGAGCCCCAAAACATTTCTTAAAGGATGTGATTTCTTTGAAATGAATTTTTCTGGCCTCCAACGCCAAGCATTTTTCCTTCACGCAATTAAAAATTCCACTCGAATCCGTGCCCCCGAAAAAAAAGGTTATCCACTCGAGCGCAGTTAATGGGCTTCGAGTTCGGTTTCACAGGGCTTTCTTTATTTTATATTTTCGTATTTCGTATTTCGCATTTCGCATTTCGCATTTGGTAGTGTTTGTTCGGGCCCTGCGAGTGATTGGCAATGGGCGGTGTGCCCCAAGGTGGCAGAAACTTTGTCTGCCACTGACTTTTGCATGTGGGCCGGGCAATCAACGCCCAAGAGTAGAGCGGTCAGGAGCAGGGCTGGGCTTTGACCGGGAATCAGGACCAGGCCCAATACGAGACCCTTGAGAAACTGGAGGAGCCCAGAGCACAATGGCTCACAGATTGAGACTTGGCTTTGGCTGCGGTTGTGGCTTTGGCTTCAGCGCCAGATCCAGCTTCCCATTCAATTTTGATGGCTCGTTTCGTTCGGTTTTGCTGCTGCTTTTGGTCAATTTCACTTTTATGTGTGTAGTCATCAGCTAAATGCCCTCGCCATATAGTATTTACCGATCGGGGCGGGGGCCTGCCTAGTCTGTACATATGTTTTTATATAGAGACAACGTGGTCGTGTCGATTTGTTGGTTATTTTTAGGCGCCGCAACTCAAAGCAAAAACGAAATCCAATTCAAACAAATCCAAACGAAACAATTACGCGCCTTCTGGCCTCTCAGGAACTGTCAGTTTTTGCCTAATGGACTCAAAATGTAATCGATACAAAATGTTTTTAGTTGTGAATGAAAACAAAAATTTTAAGAGCTTTACTGGGAGATTAGAAATACATTTTAAATGTATATCCTATAAGGAAAATTTTAATAATTATGGAAGATGATTCACAAAGGTACTTAGAAAGAATTTAATTATAGAAAAATAACTGTTGTAAAGTGAGTATAAATAGCCAAGTATTTAAAGAATATAAATATAAATAAATATCTTTGATGTCTTTATTACCATATTCATTAAATCCATTGACTGCAAAACTGCACATTAATAAATACTACTTGAAAGTATTTAATGGATTTATTTTACGGCAACACGTACAGATATTTTCATTAATTGCTTGCAGTTTAAAATTAACAAACGCAATCAAAGGAAAAACGTTTTCAATATGAATTAATGCCTCTGCATAAATATATTTATATGAAAGCAGGTTCTTTTGCCATGTGTGCTCCCGGCACAGCTGACCAGCGAAAAGATATATCTGGCTGTTCTCCTCCCGATCCGGTTCGTTATTCGTTCGTGGCCCAGTTCATTAATGGAAGGCACACTGCATGGACACCTCTGCTGGGCCGCACGATTCAATTAAATTGATGCCAATGTCGATTGCCGATTCCCCTGACCGTCTCTGTGTGCCCGTGGGACTGCATATATACTGCACAGAACGGTGTGTGTTTGTTCAGCCACAAACATACAAATATGTCAATAGCTGTTTTAAGTTAATTAATCAAAGCTGAGCCAATTTTTCCAAACGCTTTGCACATTGCGGTCTCTGAAAGTCTGCGGTTGCTACCGAAAATGCACTGGAGATTTAGGTTTCTAATCAGCTTTGATTGTATTTATTATATATTTATATAATATTTTATAAACTTACAAAAAATACTTGATTGTTTATGCGCAACTGCGGGACCGCATTAACCTTCGCGGCCTTCGAAATTTCAGTCCATCTTCCGCTTGACATCTCCATCCCGCATCGCTGGGGGATTTGCTATTGTGTTTCGGGCGTTTTGCATTTTCTGCTTTCAAACATAAATCGGACTTTTGTAATTTAAACGCCATTACTTTTCGAATTTCGTAAACAATTTAGCTTATTTTAACACGGGTCGTCGCTGTTGTTGTTTTTGCAGCCGCCCGATGATGATGATGATATTTTCTTTGGTATTCGTTGAATGTTTTTGTTTTGTTTCGGTTTCCGATTTTCGGTTTGGTTACGTTCAAGGTAAACGTTCGCCCAGTGTTTGCATTCGAATTTTCGAGTTAATTTCGTTCTTCGACGGAGGCACGTGGCAGGGCCCACTAATTGGCACTTGAATGTGGCCCAAAACTGGGACCGGGTCAAAGCCAGGCTGAGCCGAGCCATTGTCAGGCCTTGGCTTCCAAAAAGGAGGAGGAAAGAAAAAAAAATCAAATTCACACACTCTTGCCAGACGAATGTGGGACAAGCAGGCGGGGCTCGGCGGCGCAATTGTCCTTGCAAGGACACACAGCTGCCACGTCAACGTCTTGGCCAAGGGCTGAGCAGCTCCTGCTGCTGGGGATTATTGATCCGTTTTCTTTCCTTATTTTTTTTTTTTTTAACAAGTAAAGAAACGTTCAACTTGGCCAGGTGAGCCAGCGAGACGAGGCGAGGCGTGGCAATTTATGAATTGTGCCTGGGCCTACACTGCGTATACGCGATGCTTATTGATTGCGTTTGCTGCGAGACGATAAGGATAATTCCGTTTCGGTGCTCTGCCACAAATCAAGGATTGCCCTAAAAAATATTACAAATATTTTATTGCCACCTTAGTGCCTTAGTGCTGTAACATCGAAATTTTCGGTTGTGTCAGAGCTGCAACAGTTTCCTGCGCTCAATGTCACCGACATTCGACACAATTATGGCAAATTTCCGAGCTGTACGACCGTTCCAAAGGCGAAAGTTCAATTTCGTATTCAATTTAGCATTTCCACGGCGAGCACGAAGCACACAGACACAGCGATAGCAAATTGCCAATGCCTGAGCTCAAACAATTTTTAGCGTACACTCAAATTTACATTCACTTTCACCTGGCTCGTTTTCAGTGTGGTTGTGGATGTGGATGTGTGCTTTTATCGCCATCGACTTTGACTTTCCCGCCTGCAGGCTCTCCAGCTGTATATGTATGAGCCATATAGACAGGTGAGCGATAACACTAACACACATAGGGATGCCTTGACAGCTCAGAGCATTTGTCCCGTTCCCAATAATTAATCAGTGTTTTCCAAAGGTTTTAGCTAGAAAAAATTTTAGACCATTTAAATGTTGTGCCCTTACTTATCTGGGTTCTATTATTCAACAATAATATCGATTTGTAAAACGGAAAAAAATTAAATGGATTTATATATACCATATATATTTTTTGAAATTTTATCTGCAGACATTTTTGGCAGCACTGACAGACAGGTGAACCGCCCGCGGCTTCGGCTGCAGCGACAAAAGCGCGACGGCAACGTGTCGGGCATAAGTAATGTTTATTTTTTATGTATTTTTTATACATATTTCCGCCGTTTTTTGGAAGCTTCGTGCATGTAAAACATGGAGCAAACGAAGCAGAGGAACAGCAGTTTGCAAACATATCGAAAATGGCAAAAAAAAGAAAAGAAAGAAAGAGAGAACAGAAATTTCGATTAAGTGTTGGAATGTAAAAGAAAATTTAAAAAGAAACATTTGCCAAGCCATTTGAAATATATAAAGATAAACGTATGGAATAAAGTTTACAAAAAATATGTTTAAGTTTATCATTAAATTTTTGTTAATATATTTGGGTAAAAATTCATAAGTATTTTCTTATTCTTGGATTGGATATATTATAGTATTTATTGGCATTTCCTGGCCTTCCTTTAACTCTCCTTGACGCGGCCAATTGTGGGTCAGTTGCCCAAGGCTGTGCTGCGCGATATTATCTCAGTTTAATGGGGAATGGGACACGTTCGTTGACCGTTGACCGGATGTCCGCATGCATGCATCGGGGCCAACATGGTGGACACGTGCCGCAGGACAGCTGAAAGCAGATGGAAATTCAATTTCAATAATTTATACCCGGCAATATGGGGAAATATATTTAAATGGATCTTAAAAAGCATCTGCCATTTCTTATGCATGGTTAATAGCCAAGAAAAATTTGCAATATGCCAGCGGCGACTGTTGGTAAAAGCACCAAATGCTTCACCTGGAAGCGCTCCAAACTGGGACCCGAACTCACATCACTCATACGCCACGTGCAGCGCCTGTCTGTCTGTCAGTCGCTCCTCCTGCTCCATTCTGCGTGATGTTTTTAATTAAAAAATGTTAATATGGAAGCTGCCAACTTGGCGTGCTCACGCGAGAAAGGGAGCTCAAGTAGCCTTGGACTGTAAGTTGCTTTTATTTTGTGTTCCTTACTTTCCCAAATTTTGAATTATTTATTGTGAACTTACGCGGAAAACCTATTTTGAAAGGAATATAAGTTAAGTAATGGCATTGAACCTAACTTAATACTGCATTAAATTATTATCTAAATACTGCATTAAAACAAGTATATTAAATGATAAAATATCTTAAGACAAATTGCCAGTGAAGGAGTCATATGCGACCATATAAATATTATAGCTGGTTTCTATAATATATAACCTGCTCCTTAATGAATATATTTATAAATGAAGAATAAATATAAATCAGGTACCAAAGGTATTAAAGATTGTTTGAAGTTTCACAGAAACGGTTGAAAACAAGATGCGAAATGACAAATAATTCCAAATAAATGAAAGAATTTGTGTGGAAAATTGGAGTGCAGTATGTGGCGAACGTCTTTTTGTGGTTAAAGGTATCAATGCCGCATTCATTTGCCACTGGCCAGGTCATTTATCAATTTATCAATTGAAAGGCACTCGCATATAAGCAAGCTCAGTCACTGGCACGCTCCCCGAAGTATGCAATGAAAAATGGCACCGAAAATTGTTGCACCGAGAAATCAAAGCCTTGCAAAGGCAGCGCCAATCGAGCGTGCGAACCGCAGACAGAGATGGCGCTAGTACACAAGAGAGAGACCGAGAGGGAAGGGCAGACAGAGCAAGAGAGACAGACTAAGGCAATGGCATTGTTTGGATGCAAGTGCATGTGAGTGTGAGTAAATCAAATTAAGTTATCAGATAACCGTGTAAACTCTGCCAAGCAATTGCAGATTGCAGAGGGGAAACTTTTACCTTGATATTCTCAGCCATGCACACACTCACACACACACACACACTGGCAATGAATGGCAGCCAGAAAAGAGATTGCTGAAAAAATAGAGAGAGCCCACAAAAAGGAAAAAGGAAGGATGGCTTAAAAAATAGAGCAAAGCGGGCAAAGCAATCAGCCATAGCCAGCTGTGTGTCTGTATGTGTGAGTACGAGTTTGTGCGTGTGTTTGTGCAGCATAACTGTCATGGCCAATCGATAACACTGCGTTACCAGAAAATGCGACAATCCCACTTCACAACACCCAATCCTCAACATAAATGGTTAATTTCCATTTCTTTTGCATTTAATTGGCCTTTGTCTAAATGCATTTTAAATATTTAATATTTAATAGAGGCTTTTCGTTCATTATCGGGAATATAATTGAAATTTAAAGGCATTCACTCTTTGTATTCTGTGTGCATATCTCTGTTTACCAGTAACAAATGTTTACATTCACTTACTTTTTGGTTTAATTAATAACTGCATCATAGTTGAGGTTATGATTTAATTAATTTTATTAAAGTAAACAATAGTAAAGAATTGTATTTTCCAGCAACAAATGTTTACATTAAAATAATGTATTATATTATCACTTTTTTGTTTATTTAATAACTATATGATAGTTGAGGTTATGATTTAATTATTTTTATTTTAACATTTTAAGGTGATATATATTCTTCAATATTATTACTACGTAATTGAGAAATGCAGGTTTACTTTTTATATATAGGACAAGATGATTATCTTATCTAGTAACTTTTACTATTTATATTCTCTTAAAATCTAAATGCTTTTTCGATGTAGACAGTGCATTAAGAGAATCCTTTTACTTTTATAAACGTAAGTAAAATTTATTCAAAAACTGAACGCATATGGCATAAAGTTCGCATGAAGGCCCTTTCCTATTATTTTTATCCTACAAAAACTGTTTTGACGTCGTGCCAGACTAATACCGATTTACCTTGATTTCTAAAGTGTCAAAGGTTGCTGCATATGGGCCTTTTTTTTATTCGGCCATTGAAGGCCGCGGGAAATGCGTTTATCCGAAACGGGAAATGTCACAAAATGGCTGGCTGGCTGGCGAAAAGGGCAAAATGAGAAAATGGCGAAGAGGCCGTCAAGGTTGGAGCATGTAGAAAATCGCCTTAAAGTGCACAACGACGAGCGGCTAACGGAGCGGCAGGAGGATATTAAGGACAATGGCGGAAGGCAGCTTAATGTCAACAGCAGCCAACGTTCCCTGCTCAAGTTAATGATACTCATCATTATCATCGGCAAGCGACAAGCGGCAAGCGGCAAGCGGCTTCTTATCGCACACACTCGCACATTCATTAAGGCACGCGCACGCATACGCCCCGCTGGACCGCCTTCGCAAATTGCGTATACGCCCCGTACGCCGTCAAGTGTTTGTTCGCTCGATGTTCAGGTCCCAGTCCAATGCCAAGTGACAAAAATATCGGTGTGCTAAGGACCGGGGGCCGGGGGCGTGCACTTAAATCTGTTCTTGTTTCAAGTATGCACGGAGCACATTTTAGCAACGGCTTCGGTTTATTTTAAGTGACGCTTACACGGCACTACATCACGTCCGTCCCTTTTGCCACCGCGCTGGCATTGCATAACTTGTTGCTTTAGTTTGTGCTTAACTTTGCTCTCAATGAATTTTATAGTTGCGCCTGCCAGTCAGCCAGCTTGTCCTTGCTTATATAAACTCCTGCTTCCTGCCCCCGTCTCTATATATGTATGTACATATATATATATACCAATCTGTTGCCTGTTGCTGACTCTTCCCGGGTGGCTGTGTGCATTTGGCTTTTAAATATTTAACAAGCGCCATTATTGAGTTCACTATGCCGTAGCAGGGTCTGAATTAATTTTGAATATTATGCAGCAAAATCTCCTTTTATTTCGTTGCAAAACTTTTCTAGATAAATGGCCGATTGGGAACTGTCTTGAAACTTTTGGCCAACAAAAAAAATGGTACGCTTTGGTTGCTACGAATTAAAAGTTTGTGAGGTTTCGCTAAAGAGTTTTAAGGCAAGAAAAAATAAGTATTTAAAATCTTAAGGCTGTAAATCAAGTTTAATCGAATATTCTTTTAGCTTTATTGTTTTATTAAAAGTTAAGAATTTACCTCACATTCTTTTCAATAACTTGAATTTTTTTTTATGAATACTTGATTTACTCGAAGCCCCATTGAATGTTTAATGTACTCGCTTCACCTCGCACACTCATAAAATTATTCACTTATTTCATTATACTCAGACAAGTACACTCGAGAATTTTCACGCCGACTCACAGGCAGGTGCTAAATATTTGCACATATTTTCCAGGTCAAGAGTGGCCCATATAATGTAATTTTTTTATTTAAAATCCACAGCTGGTGGCCAATTCGACACCCAGTTTAAATACCAATGAATCGATTTGTGTGTGTGCATTTTTTTTTATCAAATTGACGCAACTCCTAGCTGACCCGCGTCCATCTGACCTCCAACATCAATTTTTACTCGTGCTGTCAATCAGTCTCTCCCCCACCTCACTCCAGTTGGGGTTCTCGCGTAACCTCAAGCGAACACGCCAAGCCAACCGACCCCGCCCTCAAAACGTCCCCAAACCGCCCCCTCTTCTGGCTAACACCCCCCGCATTACCCTTTTTATTGGGCCCTCGGAAAACCATGCTGTCAGCGCGCTTTGCCGTTGTGATTTTGTTTGCCGCGAGCGAGTGGAGGTGCCACGGTTCTGAGGTCCCAGGTTCACTGCCAACACCCCTGATTGCGAAATTGTGCCACAATGGGGTTAGGTAATCGAAGAGGAGAGAGTATATCAGACACTGAGGTTCAGTTAAGAGTGGGAGGTATCTCATATAGCTCTGATTTATTATTAAATATCAAACTTAAAACAGAAGACATAAAAATTAAACAAATAGCACTTGCTTTGTCATAAGAATATCTCAGTTTGATTGCGTTGAGCAAAAAATATTTATTACAAACTTGTTTACAGTTTTGATTTAAGATAAGTTACAAGAGAGCTTCCAAAGGACAGGTATCTCCCAGTCGAGCTAGAGACCACAAATTTGAGCCACCTTTGCTCCGCAGTCTCTGTTGTTGCCACGCACCAGCAACGTGCCAATTAATCATATTAATTTGTTGCCATTCGCTTGTAAATTTTTCGTATCGATTTTCAGCAGCCGCTGCTGCCACTTCGTGTGGGTTGGGTATCCGAATCCGAATCGAGGGCAGGGAGCTACGAAATAAGCCCCGAAATTTATGCTAATTTATGCTGGCTAGAACTCGGCGAGTCCTTGGTGGTGTTCGGGGCAAAAAAAGGAGCCTAACCCAAACCAGAAACCAAAATCCAGACCCCGACCGGCAGTCGACTGAGCAAACATAATTGTAACTATTTTATGGCCAGCTCGCCAAAAATTATGTTAAGCGGAGAGGCAGCAACAACAAACAAAATAACAACATCATCATTAACATCATCAACACCAGCGGCAGGAAGAACAAACGCTTTTAAAAATCTAATTAGCTGCTTCAATGGCGAAATTTAATTAAATAAGTTTGTGCAACTGCCGCCGATGCTGCAAAGTTAATTAAAAAAGAAATGTTGACACATCCACACATGTGTTCGCCGTGTACAACACACACACGTACTATATAGTATGTACGCGCAGGCAAGTGAAGGATAAAATTGTGAAAGCACCTTGGGAAGTATTCCTTGCAGTTAACCAAGTTATTGCAAAGTTTTTAACTTTCCGATGGGCAAAGTTACGAGTGCCTGACTTGGGAGAGCGAATTTTATTTGGATTAGAGAACGATGATTTACTTATCTCTAAGTAGGTACACAGGGTGCCCTCGATACCAGCTAAATTGATGGCACCCAAAACATGGCATTTATTACTTCACCACATGGATAGTGCAGAGACACTCGCTCCCATATCTTATCTCTCGCTGTGACATCCCTTTTCTCCCATAAATTGCACTCAGAGCTGTTCATCAAGTTTTATTGGCACACTTAATCAAAGTTAATATTACACGCGACTTGCCAACAATATTGGTTTGTGTATCCCATAAAACTTTGGGTCTGAAAAGTGTTTACAAAAAGGTTATTTTAATTAAATTTTCTAGTTTGGGGTTGCTAATTTAAATATGTTGATTAAAAGTGTATAAAAAACTATACAGAATGGGAATGAAAATAATAGCTCTTCTCAGCATTTTCTTAGCTCTCTTTTAAGGCCGCCTGCTCTTCGATAAAGATCTTTTCTCTTTAGTTGTCCAACTCTTCTATGCTTTGCCTGCCATGAGACGTCAGAAGAGAAACAAAAAGTGTAGTTCTGCTATAAAAGAGAGTTTCTTTCCGTATTTAATAACATAACGGAGAGTTTTAAGTTATTTAAAGATCTAAAATACTCGACTCAATCCAGCTCTTTACTCAATCAGTAGTCGAGTACTTCAACTCTTTAACTTAAAACTCTCCCTAGCGTTATTAATTCCACTATAACTCTAATATAGCTAAATTCGTTTAATTTGCTCCATCATGGCCTGAATAACTTAAATTTGTGCTCTTTCTCCACAAGAAAAGCTGCAGTCCCGTCAAGCCAGACATTTGCATATGAAATGACTAACCGGAAGCTAACCGACTCGTAACTTCGTTTAAGTCTCCTTGCTAAGAGGGGCTTTGCACAAATGTTGAAGGACTCGTTGCCACATTTGCCCATTCGTTGTCACGCTCTGACTGCCTGGAAAATCCTAGCCAGAGTCCCGATGAATTCGGTCCTCGGTCCTGGTTACGGATTCGGTTTCGCCCAGAGCTACTTGCGATGCCCTTAAACGAATTAAGTAGAGCTTATGCCTGGGTCCCAGCAGTAACTACTTAACTGAGCAAAAAAAAAAAAAACACGGGCGGCCATTAACTTTCAGGTTTTGTGTGAGCTTTTTTTTGCCAGTGCCTGTGGATGTAGATCTGGATGTGTGCTTCGCCTGACTCCTACTCCTCTTGCCAGCTTTGTGTCTCTCTCTCTCTCTCTCTCTTTGTGCCGCCCACTTACTTATTAATGAGCGCTCACTCACACCTTCGCACGCACTCTCACACTGGCAAGCGCAGATTTCAGGATGTACTCGCAGCATTTGCACATTGCGCCAGGACATTTTGCGCCACGTGGAGCAGGCCTGATGCCTACGCAGTTATCTGAGCGCCTGGCTGGCAATTCCGGGCTCTGCTCACATACAAACAACTGAATATCGCACACACAACACACAGTTGGCAGGACACACAAATGGAATCCACACAGTCCTGCCATCATCCTCCCGCCATGCCGCCCACACTCACAGACAGCACAGCGAAAGGACGAGCGGCAAAAGTTTTTGCGGTGCAAATGGGAAAAAATCTACCATGAAAGAAGGGTAAAGAAGAGATGAACTTCAAATACCCTTTTATGCTGAAGTTAGGAAAATTATGCCTTTTAAATAAATAATATTAAATCTCCAGAGCTATCTGCTAAGTCCTGTTTAAAAATCTAGGAAACTATTTGCAAAAGGATGCAATATTAAAGATATAATTGATTAACGCTTTTCAACTAAGAAACATGTTTAAATATTTTGTCCATTTAAATATACAAATACTTAAGGATACTTTTTAATATTTTTATTGCTTCGAAACCCAATATACTTCCAATAATTTATTCGAACAAACTTAAATATACCCCCAACTAGGGTACTCAAAATATGAGAACAAAAAAGGAAAAAGGCAAAGTCAGAGCGAATCTTCTTTTTATTTAGTTTCAGGTTTCGCCCAACCCTTTTTTGCTTCTCATTTTCAACGGAAATTTTCAAAATGTGCAACTGTTGAGTATTTATTAGAGAGCCCCATAAGCATGAATGGGTTTTGTGGGTGAATGCGAGTGTGAGCAGGGGCCGGAGGTCATGGGCTCCCTAGGGGATTCGAGTTTGAATACAATTATAGCGAATGTATTCATGCGCGCGGTGGAAAGTTCGGACCGAACTAATCAAGAACCTATAAATAGTTGCCCAGTTCCCACGAATTCAGATAAAATTTTCAGGTGTTTTCTGGTATTTCACGGCACAGACCCCGAACGCTGAACTTGTAGCCTGAATCAACTTTCGTGTTTATGCCTTCAGGCAGTTGGCGAGCAAATTAAATATTTAATAGCGAAAATTACAGCCTTAACTTGTGGACTCTTTAAAGATGAGGCAGTAAATAATATTGTGTTTATGGTTCTAGCTTTTGTATGCAAACAGAGCAGGAGCAAGATGTTTTTCCTAGTATATAGCCATAGCAAATATAATCAACTGAGACTCTACTTGTTTGCGAATGCTGGCTAATTATTTCATTATTTCGAGCCTGAATATATAAATTGCCATTTCATTCGGTCATTTCTTGAGGTTGCTTGAGTATAATTAATAATGGTATTTCTATGGCAAACACAAAGATGGGATATTGTTATTAATTTCGAACTTAATGAGAAAATAATACATTTTCCATCTTCTCAAAGTAGCATATATTTCAAAATAATAATACAGACATAAAGAAGTAAATAAAATACAACCGTGTTCACTGAATTTTCATCATTTATTTATATTATTATATCAACATCTTCGTTTCGAACGGATTCTTTCCTTTTGACCCCAATCCCGAAGGGAATAAATCAAGTCAATGCCACCAATTACTAATCTATTTGCAAGTCACTGAGCTGAAAGGCTGCCCTCATCCCCTTAAGCCTCTAAATCTGTCAAGGGACATTTTTCATTTGATTTGCAAATGAATGAATCCTTTTCAATTCGGTTAAGTGACGCTTTTCAAATCCAAATCATTTGATGGGCCCTTGCTCAGTTTCGTTATTTTTTTCATTTCGTTTTTTGTCAATTAACTAGCAAAGGCCAAAGCGAAAATCACTTAAAGTATTCAATTACTAAATGTAAAACAACGCGGCCGAATAAAGGAGATGAAAACGCTGGGGAAACCAGCAAGGCTAAAGCAGAAGTAAAATGAAATAAAAATGCGGGACAAAATGAAAACTGGGGCCAGTTGACGGCCGAAAGGGACGGAAATAGCGTGAGGCAAGTGCAGCAATGACAGCAGCCACTGCAACAACAAAAACAACGACAACAGGTGGCATGCAAGTGTTGGAAATAAAGCTAAAGAGTAGCTAAGATTGGTAGTTGTTACATTAAGATGATATTTGCAGAAGAGACTCCTAAATAGGCTTCACTCAGATATCATTGTTGATTTTAAATAAAATAAAAAAAAATTTCCTTTAAGTTTTACCTTTACCTATCTCCAACAGTTAATAGAATATTTAAGATACATTTCTACAGGATTTTAAAATTCTGCTGAATTAACTAATTTCCTCCGAGCTTATTTCAAATCCATATCTTAACCTTTGTATATTTTTTTTATTCTTTATTTCTTTTGTTTATTTGTTTTCTTTCTTAAGCTCCTTTACAATTAAATCACTTATTTATTTATATATATTTTTTTAAGCTTCTTGAATATCTCTTGTAAGCCAAACTTTGCAACACTGAGAGCTCCCGCTGCTGGCATATGTTACAGCTGCTGTCAGCATCCGCTAGCTGTGGCGTCTGCTGGCGTTTTCTTCCTTCAATTTATTTCGCCTGTCGCTATTCTCGCGCCTCTCCTTAACCGTCGTCCTTCGTGGGCGTGGGTGGCCCTTCTGGCCTTAGAATAAATATTCAGTGTGCCACCCGCTCTCGACCCTCTCTCGTCCCTCTCTGTGCTTCACCCTACCCCTCGCTCCCTCGCTGCGTTTATACAAATAATTGTTTTTTGGCGAGCCAGCCACGAAGCTCCTCGCTGCACTTTTTGCAAATAAAGCCAAAGTTGTTGCCGCAGTTTAATCTTTTTTCATCGTCGTGATTTCAGTAGCCGCAGGACAAAAGAGGGGAAGCGGGCACAAGATGAGGCAGCTGCTCCAAGGGCGAGGGGATCGGGGCAAACAGGTCAGGTGAACGGCTTACAGTGGATAGGATGCTGCGGATTCATTGAAAGCATTTCCGCCTGGAGGCTATAACCCAGAGTTTGTTGTTGGTATAACTTTGAAAGTGTAATTTTTCAGGTATCCTGTATTTTTCCCCCAAACGAATTTGATTGGTTTTGGAACTACTTGTAACCTTGTAAGATTTTTAATTAAATTTCAGTCTTTTTATATTGCTGACCATAATGAAACATTAATTAAGGAGAGGTTCGATTTCTTTTAAAGACGAATCTGCCGGAGCCTGCAGAATGCTTAAATTTTTAATTACACATTTCTCATTTCGATAAAATTTAAGCCGTGGCATTATTCCCGAAGTCATTGCCTCTCACTTATAAATATTTACCTCGCTTTTGAGGCGACCCATTGTGCGCAGGGGAAACAGGCAGTTGTTAACTCTGATTTAATGGCAACGTTGCAACGTTGGCTGCCGCAGCTACCTGCTGCTTTGTGTGCCCCGCCCCTTCCGCCCTTCCACCCACCTAGCCTCTGGTATCTGTGCGGGTTCTCCGTGCTCAACAGAAGTGGCTACGTGCTGTGTTTGCGGCGCCCGAGATCCGTCCGGATGGCAGCTGCAGGCTGCACGCTGGCTCTGCAAGGAGGCCAGGATGCTAGGATGCTTGGATGCTACGTGATGCGGTCCTTGTTGTGGGCCTTTAATGGGTTAATGGCGCCAGCTGCATTCTCGAGTGGCGCGGGCCATTGGCATTATGATAAATACACATTTGGGCGGGCCACTGAAGCTCCGGGAGAAGAGAGAATGGACTTTTAAATTACCGGCTGCCAGCGGCACTAGATGAAAGTTTTAGACGGGTCCTGCGCCGTCCTGGCCTTTCGGCTATTGAATCAAAGCACATTTCCGGACAGCAATTTGCTCAATTGTGGCAAAAGTTTGCCGTCGTTTTGCATAAAATGCTCGTAAGCTGCAAGTGCTCGAAGGGAGGATGCCGGGGAAATGTTCCAAAAGGTGGAGATCTAGTGGGTGGCGCCTAGAGAGCTGAAGAGCTGATGGCTAGATAACTGGAGGGCAGGGGACTGGAGGACAAAAAGTTGCAAGACAAAACCACAGAAAATGTGAGTTGCCTGCCGCAGACAATGTGCAATCTGTGCCAGGCACATGTCATCGCCACACACAGATTCAAACACTTAGGGAATTTTTTATAAGAAAGAAAAGGCTTTTTCAAAATCCTTTTGGGGCTGATTTGTGATAGAAACTTAAGGCTTTCTTTCTAAATATTCGTGTTCTTATTCTTTATATCTTTTAAATTCCCTTTTGATATTTTACTGCTCAAATTTATTCTCGGTGTACGCCTCCACATATATGTATAAAAACAAAGAGACACCGGCAGCAGGATGTCAGCTACAAAAACAAGGCGCAACAATGAGGCAAGTTAAGGGCAAAAAGGAACGAGAGCAGAAGCTGGCATAGGATCAGGAATGGTAGAAGGAGAAAAACTATAATGGCAGCCTTGAGGGCGGCCCCGGGCATAGGGCGTGGTGAACGGTGGGCGTGGCAGCACACAACTTTAATGGTGTCAGTAATTGTTAACTCAAGCGACGTTTATTTCCTGTGCCAATGTGTGTGTGTGTGTTTGTGTGTGCGTCCTTGCTGCATACTTTGTGGCACTGCCATTATATCGCATGTATCTTCTTTGCTCGGCACTTTAACGCCGCTGTAAAGGATGCAGATGCTACATATGCGAACGAACAAAGCAAACAGGGAAACACAAGTCAAGTGTCGGGGCCGCCGCTCCCTCAGCACGGAGGAAAAAGTGAGGCAACTTAATGTCATTTGTTGTGGCATTTGCGGGAGTAAATTACGTATACGCCATGTGTTGGACGTAGTTTTAATTTGCTGCTGGAGGAAAATTAACTGCAGAAGCATTTAATTAACCTCCGACCGACCGAGCGACTGGCAGCACCCGCTTGACACAGATGCCACCGACGACCCGGAAACCCGACCAGCATTTGTCAATCTTGGTGTCAAAATTAAATGTCCGACATGGAATGTCCGGAATGCTGTGGATACTGCCCGCTGCCGTTGCCGATGCCGCAAACAGGATAACAACAGTCGTTATAAATTTGTCTAGACGCCTTTGTCTACTCACATGACAGCACACTCCCGCAACGCCCACAAAAGTCAGCGGTTCACGTCGGGACATCAGCCAGTGACAGGACCCATTGTCCAGCCAAGGCGCTGGACATTTTGGGGGGAAGTTGCTGGGGAATTGGCTGGCTGCCACATAAAAATTGTTTTAAATTAGTTGTTAATTTAACCACTCCGCCAGCTGCTGGAGCGGTTTGGCCATAGAAGACGCTTAATGGCGCTTTTTATGGTGTCACGAGGGAGGTTAGTTGGCCTGGAACTCGGATAATCATTAGCTTGGTCTGGCATTAAGCGAGAAAGCTGTTTTATGGGACTCTTTAGTAGTTAAAAGTGAGGGAATTTGAACTATAATTTTGTTATTTTGCCTTTTAGGTGCAACACTTAGCCGGTTTATGTTATTCTTTACTTGTCTTAAGGGGAAATAAGTTGTAGGATAATCAGTATTTTATAAAGATGAAGATGACAGATGAATGTTTTGTAAATTAGTTTTAAACCTGTGATAATACAAGGAAGTTTACATTTAAAAGTTGATAAGAAATTAAAAGAACTTATCTTAAGAATAGCAAGAAACCTAGTTACTTAAGATGATCTATTAATAATCAATCCAATTTCAGTGATTCTTATTTGTATCTATAAGCGGAATATTTCTATAAATTATCAAATATTTAATTTTATCTTAAAGGTTTGCCTTCTGGGCTTCAAGTCTCCTTACCAGTTATAAGAAAAATATTAATAATTATTCACATAAAACCTCACCATAAATGTTCATTTACCTTACTTTATAAAGCATTTCCTAAATACTCTCTAATCGCATTGTATCCTTATTTGATCCTGGCAGGCCACAACGGTTTTATGAGCTTATGTGCGATTCCATGTCCATTGACTTTTGACTACAAATTGACTTAATTTGCCGAGTCGAATGTTTCGCATTTGATTTATAGACAAGCCGCAACCAAACACACACACACACACACACTCACAGACGTTGAATGCCCCACGAACACTCGTCGAATATTATCTGTGGTCTTCCGAGTGATTAAGCAATAAATATACAAGTTGACAGTAAATTATTAACGGGGAAATGGAAAAAGAGGGAGACAGTTGCCAAAATGGAATCAGCTTAGGGACCTCGCTCTCCTTGCCAGTCCTCGTCGGTTATCGTTATCGTTATCCTGGCCCCGGACACTTTTGGCGAGGCCAAGCACGTAATCCTGGTAAATATTTGAGCAAATATTAAAAGTAGAACAAATTCAAAACGTGACACATTTAGGGGAAAGCAATCGAATCTTGTCCCTTGTCCCGCAAGGAAAGGTTGTTTTCGTCCTTCGTCCGTTTGAGTTTGACTTTTGGGTGTCAAAAGTGAAACATAGTGACATAATTTGTGCTCGAATGGGTGGCCATAACCGGAATGCAATTCAAAAGTCATTTAGGCTTCGCATTCCCTGTCTCGAACAAACATTTGTAGGCGACACTTAAACGGGGAGAGGGAGTCACTGGGTCTGTCTGGGCCAGAGTTGGGATCATAAACGTAAAACGCTTAGCACTAAAGACAAAAAGAACTCACACACATATCCCATTTCCCCACCCCCTCAGACACACACGCACACAGAGAGAGCAACAATGCCGCCAAATGAAACAGCAAACAAAAAAGAGCAAGAGGCCTGACGAAAAAAAAAAAGAAACACGGCCATAACAATAAAAGCACAACAATAAGCAGTAACAACGAGGACAACATTGCTGAGCTCTATGGCAAGAGGTAGCACACACACACACATAAGCTCGAACACCACTAGTGCTGCGCCAGGACATACGAAAAAAAGCCACATCAAACATTTAAAACACCCGAGGCAGTTCCCAAAAGTTTGTGAAAATCATTTGTCATAATCAACAAATATTTTATTGTTCGCAAATATTTTATTGTGTTTAATTGTTTTCAATTTTTGGCGCTCTAGGGGAATTTCTATGATAACAAATTTGTTTTTAATTCAAAATCAAAATCAAAAGATACAAGCTCTGGGTTTTAAAATGCTTTTTAAATGGATTTAAATTTGGCTAACAATTAAAACAACATTTGAGTTAAATTAATTAGATAAAAAAAAGGAAAGGAAATTTGTTGTATAATTTATGAATTTTTTCGAGGATGAAAAATACAATTGAAGATAAAGTTCATTTTACAATAAGTTAAAAAAAAGTCCCATCGGTTTCATAGTCATTTCGACAGATCTACGGGAAGGCAGTGGGAAGGATCCGGACCCAAGGAGCGGATGTGGGTGGAGGAGGAGGAGGCTCGTGGCCATGGCGCTGCCAAGTGTAGCAGATTAACGGAATGTTTGTTAAATGGCGCACGGCTGGGGAGGCGCAAGGACTGGCGGCAGGACCTTCTGCAGGCGCGACTGTGGAATGCCGTAATTCTCATAATTTGGACTGACTCTGTGGCATTGTGTGCTCCGCTCCCTCCCTTTCCCTCCGGGAATAGACAAAGCAGACACTAATAAGGCCAGCAGACTCACAGAAAACCGCTTTTCCCTGCCACTTTAAAACCGCCACTTTTCTCTCGTAAGCTCTTAAAATTTTAAATTCCACAGCTTAGTCGACATTTTAGCTAATTAAAAAAAGGGAAATCAAACGGAGACCGAGGCGGTGTGTGTGTGTAAGGACGAGCAATCGAATCGAAAAAAGGACAAGACTGCTGCTGCTGTTGAATATTTTCATTTGCCTAATGCTCCTATAAGCCGCTTAGCTGCTTATGTTTCGTCCTGTGTGCACACCCGAGGGACAAGGATGTATCTGTGTGTGTGAATGTTGACAATGATGGCCGCCGGAAAAAGGTACTCAAAAAGGGCTTAAAAAATCAATGAATTGAATCAAATGTTGTCAATAAATCAGACGCCTTCCTTGCAAAACACTTGTGAAAAGTAATAATTGAATTGCAAGTTTTTTGTATGGGATTTTCTCTTTGAAGCATTAATACTGTGGTTCGTGAAGAAACAGAACAGTGCCGGGGCTTGTTTCAGATTATTTTTATTTAAATCGTGGCTTGTGTATTTATAGCGTAACGCCTCAATTCACTTGAATGACTCCATAGTTGGGGGCCTGCCGCCCGAGGCCAAAGCACAATTCAATTCATGAAATCGGACAAAGGCATTCATTCCCCTGTATTCGGAGGATATGTATGTACATATTTATACACATTTTCAATTGATTGGCCGTCAATTTCATTTGCCAAAGTTGGCTGCGTTCGAAGGCACAAGTATGACAGTCCCGAAATAAGGCTAAGGATATCTTTATGCGTATATAGGGGGTGCTGTATATAGGGCAGACTTGTCCGTGGGCATGATGAATTATTGTGCTCACTGGCTCACCCCTCACGCATTACGCATACGCAGCGTGTACTCAAATCCGAGACAAGGTTGCTTGTCAGCATGTTTGTCCGCTGTCCGTTGGTCCGCAGGCCTAACCACAATCATTCATCATGCTGCAGCGGCAGCAACAGCAGCAACAATGCGCAACAAGCAACACATTGTACATACATATGTGTTATTGTTGCTGTTTGTTTTTTTTTTTTGCCTGGCCCATTTCCACGCATTTTCCGCTCATTTTCCACCACACTCTCCGGATCGCCTTTGACATCGATATGGCGTTGATACCACACACGAGCTCATCGAGCGGAAATGGTTAATGTATTCTACGTATATTGTTTGCCCTTTTTTTCCTCTTCTTTGCAACCACACCCACACGCAGTGCCAAAGCCGGAGTATTTCAAGTAAGCCGAAGGCAATTATCCTTGCCTAGCGAGAAGACCCAATCCCCAAATGTGCTAATCCATCAATACGACTCAACAGTAGCTTCAACACTTTGTCTTTATTCCGTGGCATGGGAAACGGGCAATGTTTGTACCACACATCATTGCCCCGTTTATATTTTTCGAGAGTGTGTGCGTGCCCAGCGGAAGCTGCAACTTATTACAAGTATTCAATAACTTCGGTCCCTTGGGGCGGGAAATCTATCTTGTGCTCCAGTTTTTGGGGGAGTTACAGTATTGAATTTGGATGGAAACATTTACAGAGGACATAGAATTCTTTTGTAAAGTAAATGGGGTCTGGCTTTTGTAAAATATGGTTTACGATACATTATTTAACTTTAATATTAACATTTTAAATATTTCATATATACTTATATCTTATTTTGTAAGCACTTCTTTTATCACTTAATAAATGTCATAAATGAGAATTTATTACGTTACATAAATCCTTTACCATACCCCACATATATCCTATTAAAAAGAATAATAATTTTTGTATTTAAATATCGATTTTAAATCTTGTAATTTTCATCTCCATTATTTATTCAACATTCCTCTAAAGTATATATTAAATTAGTAAAAATATGGACCCATCCTAGCAAGCAATTTGCATTTCCTTTTCCCTCTTGTAAAAAGTTCCTTAGAATTTATTCATCTTTTGACAAATTTACCCAAGTAGACCAGACAAATTCGCAGCCATTAGAAAAATTCAAATATAATTGCCAGGCGAAAAGTATCCGGCAACTGTGAAGCCATTAAAAATCACTCCAAACTGCTTAGACTGCAAATTTTATTTTACATTTTTCTCTCATTATTTGCACGGAAGTTGAACACGAATTATGGCCAATGCATAATAGCCATTAAAAGTTTTTTGTTTGCCAGACAAGCTGGCGGACAAGAGGGAGGATCCTGGAGCTGAAACTGGAAAACCATGAGCGGAAAAACCGAAATAAGCCAAGGTGGAAAGCTGCGGGGGCAGGAGTGCCCCTGCGAGTGTTAGACTGAAACTTTTGCAATAATCATTTCGCTCCCTGACTGACTGTCGCTGTCCTTGGCAGGACAAAGCGCGCGCAGCTCGCAGGACATACACATCGCTCTACATACTATGCCATGTAAAACAAAAAAGGAAACCGAATCCGGGCGAGGAAAGACCAACTCGGATAGAAAATTCAGCAGAGCGGAGCTCCGCAATTGCGCGACTGTCAATACAAAAAGCGAACAATTAGGTGGGCGGCTCCGGGCGGGGCGGGGCTGCGGGGGAAAAACCTGAAGGGCGGAAAATTGTGAGCTGACCAACTAGCTGCCGATGACAATGGACAATGGACAACGGTACTGAGCACACAACGGCAACAGGCGCCTGGCCACGTAGCTACAATGTCCTTCTGAATTATTGAGCGCGCAACTTGTTGAAAATCCAAGGATATCGCCGAGCGAGAAGCTGCGGACGAAAACAGGGACTCGGCTCAATGCACTGAGGGACGAAAACTCAATTGAAATCTATATAGAAGTTGATTGTTACGAGATATCTGGGTCTTCAAATTAAAAGTTTCCTTTTCAAGAAGAGATGCAACTTTAACTTGAAAAATATTTCGCTTCTTTACTGACTTTATTTAACTTGATTTATGCTTTTTTGTTTGTTTTCTCTGTGTACATTTTATACACATTGTCTGGGTGTGTGTGTGTTACCTTAATTTACTCATTTCAACAAAATGTTAAAAATGTACCAAGTTATTTCCCAAGGGGAATGTTGCCTAGAGAAGAGCGAGGCGTTGGTAAAAAGCGCTGGAAAAAAACACAACTGAAGCTCTGAAAACAATTAAAAAGTTTGAGGCGCTGCTGTCGAAGAATTTTGCCAAGAAATGTTGATGAGTTTATGGCATTTTAATTGCTCAGGGTCCAGCGAGCAAGGAGAGACCAAGGATGGGGATTCATTCCGGAAAGTGGAGCTAGAAGAGCAAGGAATTAGAGAACATAATATAACAAGGATAAGGATTATTGTTGTTAATTGTCTAAAAATATTTGCAGCTTTGAGGACATGTGGCTAACATATTTGTATGCTTTTATATAAGCTTTATTTCCAATTTTCCAACAAATCTCAGCCACTTTAAGGTTGTATATTTTATGCTAAAGGTTGTATATTTAATGTGTGTTATTTCGCTCCCACACTTTCACAGCACTCACAAGTGAATATTCGTTAATTTTGTTGCAACATTTCCAACAGCAGCTCGCAGCTGCCCTGAATGGCAGTCACGTCGATATTGTATGGCCCATTTGTTCGTGACTAACACTTTCATGGGCAGTTAGCCAGGTCCAGTGGAGGAGCATTAAACTGACAGAGTTGCTCAAGCCGCCCAGTCCCTCAATCCTCGGGGGCAGCGAGAGCCTTGAAGCCATAAGTCAATTGAGTATTCAGTAATATTCGAACAATTGGTATTTGATTTCTTTCAATTTGCTTGAAGAAAGAGTCTTGATCTTTAATTTCTTTCCCTGGAAATACATTTAAGAGAAGTGAAATATATATTTGTTTTCAATTAAAACCCTCTGTGAATAAGTATTTCTTAAATTTCTCCATTACGATAACAACTGAATTATGTAAAAATTTAAATATTTACAGAAAATGTTTCAATAGAAATGGCCAAACTTTCACGACGGGCCTCGTCGTCTGCAGCAACGCCATCAAGAGCCACCACAGCGAGCACTGCGAGTGCAACATCGGTTAGCCCGAGTCATGCCACAGGCGACACGCAGCAGGAGTTGGTGCAACAGACAAGGACAAGCCAGCTGGAGCAGCGTCAGGAGCAAAAGCAGCAGAATCCAACACATCAAAGTCCGGAGGAACATCATCCGCAGCAGCAGCAGCAGCGCCTTGCCCGACGTGCCGCCAGCAGCAGCAGCGGCAACAAGCAGCAGGCGGCGGCACTTGTTGACACCGGTCCCGAGGTCCTCCATGAGCATCCATCCCCATCACCGACACCGGCGGCGCTCTCCCATCACAATAATAACAACAACAACATCAATAGCAACACTGCCACGCCCGCTGGAACCGCTGCACCTGCTCCCACTCCCGCCCATGTCACGGCCACGCCGTATATGCCGCTACTGCCGCCCGGCGAGCGGAATCTGACGGAGGCGGAAAATGCGGCGGAGCGGGCCAGGATCAGGGAGGAGTTCTTCGCCACCTATGACGTGATGACGGGCGTAAGGATCGCTGCCACCTTGGGCGGTTTCTTTGGCCTGATGGTCTTCCTCATCGTGTGGAAAAGCCGGAGCAGCAGCAACGAGACGCTGAAGGTCCTCAAGGATCCCAAGATGGCGGCCGTGGCTGCCGTCTGTATGCAGGAAGAGGAGGAGCGTGAGATCCATGAGGCGATTGTGGCCACGGGCATGTCCATATATCCGGATGAGTACGATGCCCTGGTCTACCGCCGGCAGCGCATGCTCTCGCTGGGCAATGTGAGTGCTCCGCCCCTGCTCAATCGCGGATATCGTTGTGGTTCTGTGGGTGAGTCCGAATGTCCTAGACTTAACTTTAAAAATCTATTCCTGCTTTTAAATACTTTGGAACATGGTTTGTTTGGCTCATTTTCTGGCAGGTGGCGTTGGTCCTAGTGTCCCTGTGGGCTATAGCTATCTCCTGGAGCCACCGCGGCGTTTTTCCTACTCGGCAATGTCGGGAGGCGGTGGTCCGGGCTCTGGCCACGTGGGCCGGCGTAAGAGCGGCTCGGAGTCGTCGCGCATCTTTAGCAACTATCCCATGGGCGGCAGCTTTGGCACCGACGACTACTTCGTGGAGACGGATGACGAGCTGGACGCCGAGGAGTATATGCCACCAGGTGCCCAGGATGAGGCGGATCCAAAGCACCAGAGAACGGACTCCACGCGCAGCAAACAGGGATTTCTGTCCGTACCAATGGCGGTGAGTTGAAGTCCATTGATTTTTAGATTCAGAATCATTTAAAAAGGATCCTTAATTCAAGTCCAATTAAATCTTTGTCTCTCTCTTTGTGTCTTCTTTGTTTGCTCCTGCAGGGTCACGACTCGCGGCGGAGCAGCGCTATGACCTGCTGCAGCACGGACAGCTCCTATTTGGAGCGTCGCACCTCCGCCTACATGGGCGGCTGCATGAGCAACCTGCCGCCCACGCTGCAGCGCAAGCTGTCGACGGCCTCGCGGACATCGAGCATCGACAACTGGGACTACTACTATCCGGATATCCAGGTGATCCAGCCAACGCCAAAGGCTTCGCCCTGTCCCTCCGAGCGCAGTGTCCACGAGTCGTCCAACGGAGGTGGAGGAGGAGGAGCAGGATCTGGATCCGTGTCCATGTGCGGTTCACGGAACTCCAACTTGAGTGCGCCGAGCATCAAGCGGAAGCACAGCATCGTTTCCTACGATCCGGACAGTGCGCAGGCGGGCCGGAAGCAGCAGATTCACTCGATTAGCGCGGACACCGTGGACGTGTATCCTTACAATCAGGAGAGTTCCACCGTGGACCTGGCGCTGGCGCTGCCGCTGCCCAAGCCCGTGCAGTCGGCGCCACCCACTGGGGCCCAGCAGGCGTTTCACTTCTGCGACTCCCCCTCCGAGGAGCTGCGACTAGGCGTTCGGCGGAAACTCACCCTGGTCGAGCTGCAGCGGAACGAGAGCAACAACAACAGCTTTCCGTACACTGCGAATGCAGCGGCTCCGTCCGGAACGGCGGGCGCGGGCACTGCTCCCAACTCGAGCAGCATCAGTGTGGACAGCACGCCGGCGAGCCTGGAGCGGCTGAATGGCGATGGCAGCGGAGGAAGCCTGTCCATGTCTGTCTCCAACAAGCTGCCCGCGATCGGTAACAACAATCCGGAGAAACGGGCCCCGCTAGCCTCACTAAGTTCCTTCAAGATCTCCTCGCTGGAGTGCCCCGACTCCGAGCTGCGCTCCCTCGACGAAGACTCGGTGTTCGGGGTGGAGAGTCCGGCGGACACGGACGACGACATGCAGCAGCTGAGCAGCGACAGCGAGGAGCAGGAGGCTCAGGCCCAGGCTCTGGCTCTGGCTCAGGCTCAGACTCAGGCCCAAGGCCAGATAGCTTCGGTGCGGGTTAGTTCAGAGATTAAACCCAATCCGGCCGTGCCTCTGAAGCGGATGAGCATGAGCGCAGTGCCGTCGTCGGGAATGGGTACTGGGGGAGGTGCCACCATGGTGGCAACTGGTGGTGCCCGTCCCCGGAGGCCGCTGCTGCAGCGACACCGCACCATTGGCGCCACATCCAGCGACAGGGTGGCGCTTATCAATCAGCCTTTGCAGCTGCAACAGTTCCACATGGGCCTGCCCATCCAGTCGGAGGTAGCAGCTCCCCTGGAGACGCACTTCGGAGCCGTGGTCAGCCAGAGTCCCCCGCGACGAGGACCGCTCCTGCAGCAGTACAGCGATCCGCAGACGACGACGACAACCACAACGACCACCACCACGGAGGAGGACACCTGCTCCACGCTGAACACAGAGCTGGGACTGGTGGAGGCCACCGGAGCTCCTCTGGGCGGGGGCGGGGGCGGGGGTGGTGAGTCCGCAACGCACACGCAGTACAGCAGCCTGAACACGGTCATCAGCCTGGGCCGTTCCACGCCCAGTCCCGTTCCTCTGACCAGCCGGATGGACAATAACGCCGCCGCACAGCAGCAGCAGCCAGCTCAACTGCCAACGAACGCCACCACCCGGCTGGGGCACGATCCCTGTCCCTCGTCCGTGTCCGACTCGGTGATAGCCACCCGGCACCAGAGCATCTGTGTGCCCGCCTCCCTCAAGGATCTGATCCTGCGCAAGGGCTCGGGTCCCGGCAGCGCTGTGATCGTTCCCGCCAGCGGGATCAGCAAGAGTGCCGCCAATCTTAGCTGCGAGAGTGGCACGCACAACACAACGACTGCGACGCCCGCCGTCATGCTAGAGCTTCCCCTGATCCGGCTGCCAAACGAGGAGGGTGAGGACCAGGACGAGGCGGAAACGGAAGCGGATGAGGGCGCGGCTGTGAGTGGAGAGAAGCGCGATCCCAGCTTGCCCGGCACTTCGCGCAAGTGGTCCAAGGAGACACTCTTCTAGCCCAGCTGGTTTCCACTGCTCCAACGAAGGCAGTTCCCTGGCCCGGGCCATTATTTAAGAGCTTAGCAACTGACTTTGTATGCATGGTTATATGGAAACTACAGTGGAAACTCCCAAAATTAAGCTATGATCAACTTTTCTAGATCTTGTTAAGATATTTTTTTTACAAAAAAATTAAATCAAGCTCAGTTTATTGATTATTAAAACCTATTTATATCCAATTCCTATGATAACTCTATTTCAAAGTCCAGTTTCTCCAATAAGCATCTCTTTTTTAAAGGGAACATTTCACTGTAGTTCCGGTAGTCGCATGGTCTGGCAACCAACTTCCTGGGTTGCCACTGGGGAACGCTACCATTGATTGAGTATTTAGGCCTAGTTTAAAAGAGTTAGATTAAGCGCATTTAGTCAAAATACATAAGTTAATTGGGTCGCGAGGCGTTGCAGTAGAGTACTTGCCTACTATATATATACTACCTACTATATAATTAGTATGTACAGACGATCGATGGGATTTAGGAGGAGGACGAGGGTAATAACGAACAGCAACCAGCAACCAGAACAACAACGTATTCGTACTTAGAGACTGTTGTCTATTATTGTTAATAGAACTCTAAAAGTTAAGTAGTGATACTCGGATTTATTTTTCACACTATGTATCTTTAGAGCAGGAAATGCCAGTGTACGAATTATATATTTGTATGCAGCCATACTAGGGAGAAGGTTTATATATTTCTATTGGTACATGGATCGCCGATCTTTCTACATCTCTCTCTGTATTTCTCGCTCTCCCTTCGAACGGAATGAAAACTCTTCTAGTGTCTTAAACAGCAGCCAAATACTTAAAGTATTGTAAGTTACAATTAGAAATTTTATAGATTGCACAGCAACTGGGAAGCGTTCAAGTCCGGTTAACCTTGCAACAGACGTACTCTGACCGAAGACCTCAAGGACCTCGATGCCTGCATGTCCCGTGCCCGTGCCCGTGCCCGTGCCCGTAGCTAGACTTTCTAGGAAACACCTTCGCATTTCCCCCGCTCCTGCCTGTTCAAACACAGATTGTTGATGGATATAAAGTAGTATTAGAGTTAAAAACCAAAAATAGGAGCAAATCCAAATTGATAAAAGTAACAAGAAGAAAAAAGAGTAAACGTAAACAATTTCCTAACTCATCCCACCTACGCATCTCTATTTTTCTATGAAGAGCTAAAGCCAAGCTAGGGGAAGGAGTGCAAAAGCAACCGCAACCGAAGGGAATATTAAATCAAATAACTTGAATTATTCAAATCAAAATACACACATAATTAGTGGAGGAGAAAGGATAGTACGATAGAGCTGCATTTTGAGGTATCCCTAGCCGACGACGATCCCCAGAGACTTTCTCACACGCCTGAGCCTCAGCCTGAGCCTGATTTGTACCTTTCCTACGCATAAGTATATGTAAGTACATGTACAAATGTACAAATCGAGCCCTATTTGAATATTTTTTAATACTAGTAAGTATTTTGTACGAAAAGAGAGATCAACTCGAACGGCGACTAAGCAGAGCCTGCGGAAGGTATATCAAGTAAAACAAAATAAACATTCAATTGTTGGTTATATGCTGAAGAAAGTAAGAGAGTAAATTCGAAAATATTGTAATTGTAGCGTTGATTTAAAGTTTAAAACGGGATAAAAAGAAAATATACAAATAAACGAATAACGTAGCTAATTATACATGCATATATATTTAATGAAAACCTAACTTGTGTAAGGCAAAGAGTAGCGGAACCAATTGTTAAACCTAAGCATAATAAATCTGTAATAAAACTGAGCTGTTGTACTAAATGAACAATAACAAATGTTGAAGACAAAGCCCTCGGACATGCACAGAACATTCAGTTAATAGACTAACTTTCTGCCTCTTCACTCGCAAATTTGTTCCGGCGATTTCTTTTATACTTTTGTACTAACAACACCCCCCCTTCCCGATTTCCATTTCCGTAAAGTGCATGAATCCCAATATCTATGTGTACCTCCAGCAGATGAACTCGAAGCATATAATTGATCAAATTGGTAAACGAAAGCAATTCGAAGGAAGGGAAACCAAATATTCCGTAACGCGCAGAATTATTAATGCAAGATTACTTTAACGAAAAGTATTAAAATTTTTAAAAAGTACGAGCTATTAAAGAACAAACTTAGTTAAATGTTATATATATATATATGAAAACCAAGAAAATTGATGTACATGTTAGCGATATTAATGAGAAATGTGACAAGTGAAAAATAAACCAGAAGAAAACACATATACACCAAGTGGCCAAGACACAGTCTTTTGTATTTGGGATCGTTTATGAATTATTATTTATTTTTAAGCTAAGGACATCTCCTAACACACTTTAGTATCTGTACTTCGTGGAATAGTCTTTGGGGGAGACCACCAGACCCCGACCCTTGCGGGCTCCGCGGTACACCGTCTCCACAATGTCGATCATCTCCTGCTTGTCCTCCAGCGGCCAGTTGATCTTGTTGTTGTTGCCCGTGCCCAAATCAATCATGATGTGCTTGTTGCGGAAGAAGAACATCACCGTGCAGGGATCGTACAACTCGTACATCTTGTTAAAGTCCGGCACCTCGGTGATGTCCACAAGATAGATGACGGCGAAGTTCTTCACCTTCTCGGCAATGCTGTACATCACCTCGTCCATCTTCATGCAGGCAGGGTCCCAATCGTGTCCAAAGCGAATAACCTGGCGGGGAGAAGCATAAAATGTTACTCCAGGCTACAAACCAAGTGGAACTCCTGCTCAACGACTCACCACCACACGGTCCTCTTCGGAGAGAATGGCCTGGTCCACCTGCCAGCCATTGTGCAAATGTGGGAGCATATACGACATCTTGGTGAGTTATTTTATTGCTATTTTATTGCAAAAAGTTAAAACATAAACAAAACGGATGGTGATATAGTGATGGACAGAGGTCGATGTTGGTTTATTTTATTATCGATAACTAAGTACATGGTAATACATTTTTTTAAACGGTTTGAAACATTGCTAAGGCCTCACAGAAATTTTATCGATAACTATAACATAACGACTTTTTAAATATATATAAATAAAGGACCCCAAGTTCTAGTTAAATGTAGCTTCTCAAAGCTAAAACAATTTGTTTAAATTATACTTGGACTCCTAGATCAGGTGTTTTCGTTTGAAATTATGTGCTTTATCCTGCTTTAATGTGTTATTTGGAATTAAAAAAAAACCGTATAAAAAGGTTTTGTTTTGTATAAATTGTACTTTTTATTAGCCGTAAATATTAAGAGTAGCGTCTGCATCAGTTCAAGTATTTCTGCCTAAAGCTATCGATGTGTTCCAGCACCTTCACAGTCATCTCGTTGATGTACTCGTCCCGACCCTGTTCGCTGAACGGATCCGGCGCACTGCGTCGCGAGACGTAGTGATTGGGCAGGTTCACCTTGTGCCGGCCGATGGACTTGATGATCAGCCACAGAATGTAGAAGCTGAACCACACGGTGAAGTAGAGGGGAATGTACCAGAGCTTGCGGCCGATGTAAAAGTAGCTGTACTTCTTCACACGCGGCTCCGGCGGTGGCGGTGGAGGTGGCGGCGGTTCAGTTGGCGGCGGGGGAGGTGGCGGCGGCGGAGGTGGTGGTGGTGGAGGCGGAGGATGGTGCACATGGTGGTGGTGATGCGGATGGTCATCGTAAATCACATCCGGGTAGGAGTCATCCGGATAGGACGGCTGATAGTCAAAGTGTCCCGGATAATGGTCGTGGTGATGATCGTGAACGTGCTCCGGTGCGTGATCGTGGTCATGGTCGTGATCGTGGTCCTCCGGCTTGGGAGCCGCTGACTCTGGGTGAGCTTCCAGCCAGCCAGGCGGCGGTGTGGCATACTCCATGTTGGGATCGTACTTGTGATCGTCCTCGCCATGTGAGCCGTCGTTGTGGAGCGCTGGAAGGGTTCCAGCGACCCCGTCGTCTCCGTCGCCGCCACCAGCATCTGCTCCGGCTCCTGCGGACGGGTTCATATCACCGTCATCTGCAGCGGCAGAACCACCACCAGCATCCTTGCCGTCCATATCCTTCATGGGAACATTGTCCATGGCACTGGCGGGCAGAACTCCGATCACATCATCGTTGCCGGGATCATCGTCCGCTGGAGGCGATGCACTCGGGGAACTGGCAGCCGTATCCTTGTCGCCATTGCCTGCCGCCACTGGACCCGGGTACTTGTAGCCAGAGAACGAGGGTCCAGGATAGGAGTAACCAGCGTTGCTCAATCCTCCGGAGGCGGGTGGCAGGTAACTCGTGACAGTATCTGAGGGCAGAGCTGCCTTTGGGTCCTTCGAAGGCGATGGGTACTTTGTATTTAAGGGCGGAAATGAATAGGCATCACTTGGCGCAACATAGGAGTTAACGGAGTTGGATCCAGAGGCCACCTTGCCATCCTGGCCATGGGAATGATCATGGCTATGGTCGTGATTGTGGTTGTGATTGTGGCCCTTGAACAGATTGGCGGCGGTTCCTTCTCCGGGAGTGAAGCGATCGCTGAATCCTAAGGATAAGAATGGATTAGTATATAGTTTTTTATTCAAAGATCAAAAGATCCTCTAATGTAATGGCATTAAGTGATCCTAAACTTGAATATAATGTTTAATTATTTTACTTTAAACAAAAATAAGATTCAAGATAGAATTTCGTAATTATCCTTCAAGTTTTAACTTCAGTTAATTAATTTAAAGACTCAAAAAATATCCTTTATTTGCCAGACTTGTATACCTTTGTTACTGCTGGGCCTCGAAGCCTGATAGCGAGATGAATTTCGTGATGAAGATGAGGATGGGTAATACGAGGGACGACTACCTTGCGGATAAATACGGGTCTGTGAGGGTCGCGAGTTGTACTGCTGTGGCTTGCCTGCCCTCAGCAACGGAGTGATGAGCTGACCAAAGGGATATCCTGTCCGGTAGTCCACTGCGCGTCCTGTGGAAGCTGCTTCTACAATAGGTTCAGGCTGTTCCTCGGGAGCAGTGTCAGGTTTACTTTCCTCTTTCGGCTCTGCCGCAACCAAAGGAGTAACAAACACGGGTGAGTTGGTTGTTTCTGCAACCGCCTCGGGTTGGTGGTTGTACGGAATCGGTGGCAGGGATGTCGGGGCAGGAGCCACAGTGGTGGATACAACGTTATCGCTGGAGTTGAAGCTGTGTAGACAACGAATGTCAGCAAATCTCGGTCAGACTACTCCACAGCTGCTGCAAACTTACGTTTTCGGAAATATCAAATCCGTATTCAGAGCCTTAAAAATCCGAGGACCTTGCCCCGTTTCCGCTCCATTGCCACTGACCAAGACCTGGGAGTAGGCATCGATCTCTAAACAGCTAACTGAGAGAACGATGCACAGCAGCAGCGCCCAATTGGCGCCTTCTAACCGCATCGTTAGTTCTCGATATCGTTTCACCTCTGGGACACTTTATATATATAATTTAAATATTCCGCACTATCACTAAATATCCTTGGGGGCTACACTCTCGTCATGTCCGTCGGAGCTCGTAAGAACGCTACCGTACCGTGCCGCGCGAAAATCTCGAATACAAGACAGCACCTTGAGCGGATTGGTTTTATTCCGGCTTCGTCCAGCCGAGATCGTGATTTCGTTTTTTCATGACCTAGATTCCGGGGCAGAAGGTGCTACTAGAAGTGATCTAAATACGATCGATCTGGCCGGGCACGGCAGCACTTTCATTTCGTCGACGTCGCAAGGTGCTAATCAATTGTTACTCCACATTTTCTGGTTGTATCTTCCGTTATGTGCTCCCGGCTCCGGCTACCTTGCATGTGTTCACCGGGAGTGTGGAGTGTAACTCCAGTCCGGATGGGCAGCTAATGTGGCTCTGGGCGTGTGCCTCCAATTTTGCAACCAATTAGTAACAATTTTAATTTCTAAAACATGTCTTGAATGCTGGGAATGTTGAGAGAAAACTAAGAAACTAAGCATGGGAAACGGGGATTCTATGTAAGAATACTACACATTTCATTGCATAATGTAAGGTATATCGGCATTACCTTTGATAAGCTATAAAATCAATCTAACAACCTAATGACAATCTTTAAAAACTTGTGTAAAAATGTGTAAATTAACTTTGTAAACATGTATATAGATATTCCAAGATTATAAAACTATTATTGCAAACTATTTACGTTTAATGTTAATTTAACATACAACACTGAATAATTCAAAGAACTCCAATTCGATCGGCAAGCTAGCCTGTTTTTTTTGGCGCCCTAAAGGTGTGAATTGTATGAATCGCATGTTTATAGTTCTTTGATCGATCGAGCATGTGTAACCTAATTTAAAAGATTTCTAGTTTGAATTGAAAGACAATAATATTTGTCAACTTGCTTGCCATGACCGATGTGGGATGGATGTGGGTCAGCAACTACTACCTCTCAGCACTTGCTGCAACGTGCCTCTCCTGATTAGCACCTATTCAGATTTCGGGCATGCTGTTATATACTGTTGTCCCGCTATCTCTTCGCTAGTATCTGTAGAGAACCAGTTCTGAATCTGAACACTTTCCCAACCGAATCCCATTCAAAACTTTTACTTGTTTAAGGAGTCAGCTTTCATGTTTACCATACATACACATATATTTCGTACAATAATTGCAAGTCTTTTAAATGTTAGTACACAAAGAGTTGTAGCTCATCGAAACAAGGAACACGAACCAAACCGTTTTAGAAACATGAATAACAAATGCTTATCGTTACTCTCGCTTTAGGGGTGTCGTGTCACAAACTAAAATAAACAAAAGTACGTGGGCCGAACAAGGACCCCAATATGGTTAGTCCGAATAGAAAAGTGAAACGATAAGAAGTGGGTTTTGAGTGTTGAGTGGTGGTGTTATATACAGTGCCAACACTAAGTACATGTGTGTAACTCCGTCGTCTTTTCTTCTTTTTGGTAAGATTCTCGGCCGTGGTGGTTAAAAGGGCGAGTTCATGCCCAGTTTGGTGCCAAAGTCGAGGCGAGCCCGACGCTGATAGCGTGCATTGACCCTGAAAGACACAAATAATGCAATGTAGTGGCTAATTGCCAAAGGTTATTGTTCACCCACTTGTTCTCCTGGAACTTTGCCAGCTCACTGACAATCATGCTCAGCAAACTTCCACCGAATAGGATCACCAAGGCCAGCATCAGTTTTGGGACCTGCGACAAAAAATCCTCCAGAATGAGCTGCAGGGAGCAGATTACCCCGTGGAGGAGCAGCAGCAACAAACACGTAATGGCCCATATGCGATTGGTAAACGGATTGCGCTGCCAGAGCGCATGATCACGATGGACAAACGTAACTGATATAAAAACTGGCAAAAGAATATTGTTTAACAAGATTAAATAAAGTTCGACAAAAGTTGCGCTGAGTTGTATTACCAAAATGCATGATTATGGCCAACAAGGCGCAGCTTCGAGCAAAGTATAAAAACTGATAAAAGTCCCCATCATCATCGGTATCATCTTCATCATTGATCTCGAGGGATCCAGACAGTTTGGGTTCCGAAAGGAACATCCAGTAAGAAACGAGCTTTGGGAGAGAAAAGATACAGGAAAAAACATGAATAAATTGATGGTTAAAATAATACAAGTATGACGGCTCAATATCACTACCGATACATATATTTTTTCCTAGCCCTTTTTGTCAAAATGCATTTTTCAAGTACAAAGACTTACCAAGGATATGACCGGAACGATAAACTTGCAGCCGTAGCACCACATGACGAACGCAAAGGCGCGCGAATCATAGTCCGTCTGCTTTTTGCTGGTGGCCCGATTCATGATTTTGGGATCGACGTCGATGTGGGCCAGCGAGATGGCTATCAGCGGCACCGGCACGCACATCAAATAGATGGCAAGCAGCGGTGTGAGGAGCGGCGGCAGCGACAGGCACGCGCACAGCACGTTCAGAATGGAGATGGAGCCGGCGCAGCAGGCCCAATACTGGATGCAGTTCCACAGGCCCAGCGAGAAGCGGCGTGACAGCTCAATTATGGCCACCAGTGAAAGCGGGTCGTCGCGGCAAACGGCGATGGAGCACGGCAGAGAGTTCAACAGTCGGCTCAGATACAGTGGGGAAACGGTGTGGGCCGGCGTCTGCATGGCGCATCCCTGAAGGCCGCTCTCCAGTAGCTCCTCATCGTCGTCAACAGCGGCGGCCTTGGATTTGCCCGCCTGGCGTTGCCACAACAATTTGTTGTGGTGAATGTTGGTCTCCGTGTAGGCGTCTACATCCTGGCACACCTGCGGATACAGGGGCTCTACGGCTATGCTGCAGTCGGCCTGCAGGAAGATGTCCGCATTGGCATTGCTGGCCGAGCTGCCCAGGCAGACGACGATCTCACCGTAGGACTGCATGATATCCAGCATCTGTTGCGTGGCCTCCGCCGAACAGTCCGTGAAGAGGGACACTTGCAGGGGGACATTGTCCACCTGCTCCAAGTGAGGCCGAATGTTTTCTATGCCTCGTGGCAGCTTCGCCCGATTCGACATGTCGAAGTTGATGGGCGCACTTTGATCGGTGCTTTCGGTGAGTGTGCTTAGCGAGCGGCAGTTCTCGTCCATGGCAGAGTCCAGCGAATGACGCTGGTTGTGCTTGTTGGGATCGGGTTCCGATTCAGGAATCTCATTCTGCGGGGAACTCTCCTGCGAGCTGTCTTTACTGCCTCCGCCATCCGGAGACTGGGCATCTGCTTCACTGTTGACGGCCGCATTCAGCGGATTGTATTCATCCGGATTTGAGATAGCTCCGGGCGCAGAGGAGCTAAGTGTTTTCGAGGACTCCAGATTGTTCGGCGGCCCCAGGAGATAACTCATGACGGGTCCAGCGTCACCTACAATGTCAGTGGTTTTAGCTGCAGGTGGGGCTACGGATGCGGATGCGGATTCGGATTCGGATGTTGTGGCAGGTGCGGGTGCGGGGGGCGATATGTACATGACTTTGGCACTAGGATGATGGCTGTTCTCATGGGTATCTGTTGTGGTGGTGGTTGTGGTGGCAGTGGTTGAGGAGGCTTGGAGTTTACCAGTGTTATCCGGCAAGTCTTTGGCCTTGGCAGTGCTTCGGTCCTTCTCCTTCTCGGCCTCCGGCTCAGGTTCGCTGAGCAGCGAGATGTGGCAGTTCCAGCCGGATTCGAGGCCCATTTTCTCGGAGAAGACCCGCGAACGCAACTCGTTCTCCTTGCTGAAATGCACGAACCGGATGCAGGCTCGTTCCAGGTGCTCTACCAATCGGACAATGTCGTTCTGTGCCTGGTACTGCATGGTCACCATGCCAATGAATACCTGGTGGCACTGCATCTCGAAGCAACCTTCAACATCGTTGCAGTCCTCGTCCTTGTTCTCCGAGAACAGCAGCGAATCCGTGCTGATGCTGTGGCTAAGCTTCACATGGTGCCCTCCTTGGAAGTCGCAGTGCGTCTTGTCCACGTGCTGCATGCGCAGCTTGGACTCCGGCGGCAGCTCCAGATACAGGCATTCGCCGCCGCTCTGCTGCGGTCCACTAAGCGCTCCATGGATTCCATGCCTCAGCGGACGATAGGCAAACGCTGTGCAGTAGGAGGTCAGCGCACTTCGCTGGTAAAAGTCCAATGCCCGCTTGCGGTCCTGCGGGGAGAGCGGTCGCAAATCCTTGCCATCCCAGAAATCGTCGCAACAATCCAAGATAATATCAGCCGTTCCCTGTGTGAATAGGGACAGATAGCCGCCCGGATTCTCGCGCATTACCACCGACAGGGAGTGCGGAAAGGGGACTTTCACCTTGGAGGACAGCTGCAGCTGCCGGGCAAAGCGTATGTCCCTGCGCACAACATCGGGTTGCTGTAAAGACATAAAGAGATTAAACTTAGAGTTGAAGGGTTTTCAGACAAAAGCCAATCCCATGGTATGGAGGGTTATGAAATTTCCTAATCGAAAAATAAAGAAATTTACATTTATTTTTGTAAATCACAGATTTTATTATTATTGAAACCCTATTCAATTTTTTTGTTGAAACGTAAGTCATATATTTAAATACATTACTCAAAACGTATATTCTCCTAAAATTGTCAATCGATAAGTTCTATTTTTGTTAAGATCTCGGCATCATACGATTCCTTCTCGACAAATTCTATCCAACTATTGGAAAATTTCTGAATTCGAATATGTTATTCATACAAGTGTGCATTATCTTGCCAATATATATGTATATAAGACAAAAGCAATCCCATCGGATTGAACATTCTTCGAGTCGTTTTAATACTCACCAAATGCCGGTAGCTGGCCAGTTGACCCTCCAGCGCAAACCGATCTGTGGCATGGTCGGTGAATCCAATCTGCTTGGCCAGCTCGCAGAGGCAGCGTCTGTTTGCCGGACCGAAATGGGAAGGAGCAACCGATTAGAACTGGTTCCGACTGCCGGCTGATAATGCGACGGCGGTGCGTGAGCATGCAGGCAGGCAAGCGTGACGGTGGGGGAGGGAGGGGCATGGGCATGAGGCGACTATATTTAAGCGTTCTTGAATGTTTGTTACTTAAAATAGCATGCTGCCAACGGGGGAGGGGCAGTGTGGGGGTCGATTAACGAGTACAAACAAAAATTAATATCAATACAAGGTTTGTGTGTTATTAGAAGAGGCTCGAATGATAAAATCTTCGAAATAATGGAGTTAAACGAGCGAGGAGCAGGAGTAGGAGGAATGGCGAGTTACTGGAAATCAAAAATACTTGTTTCTTACGCTGATAATTTTTCAGAAAACGTTACCAATCGCTTGTGTGTGTTTTGTCTTTTTTTTTTTGTGAGAGGATTCGTCCAATTGGATTCAAAAATCAAAAAAACCCAAAGCAAACTCTAATCTGATTGGGCTTTGGCTGGCTTGGGATGCAACAACGGTATGCGAGATACCGCTTTTTGGAGAAAATCATTAGACTATATATAATTATGCATATACTGTTGTATAGTATATATGATATCCGATTCGGTTAGACAGAAACTAACAATGAGTATGGCAATGGAACTACGTACCCATGCAAAAAGCTTTTACTGGACTCAATTAATGCATACGCGTACCGATTCGTTACCGGCACCAGATCCTTGTCCAGCATGGCCACGGCGGTGACATGGCCGCAGAACTGCGCGTAGTGCTCGTGGGTGAGCGGCGAGCAGGTGTTTAGCAGAATTGCCAGGCCTAAAAGAACGTTCAAATAATCATAAACCAAGGAAGAAAAAAAGATTAAGCACTCACCCAATGGCTTCAGGGACTTGATGTGCGCCTTCCACTCGTGGTCGTCGAACTCCAGCCGAAAGGGGCAGTGCTGATCGTGTGTAAGGTCCAGCACTTCTGCTACTATGCCCCGCTCCTTGTTGAGATCCACATCGTCCACATCTGGCCCGTCGTCGCTGTCGCTTTGCGAAGACGACTGACTGCCTCCCATTCCGTCCTCGTGCGGCTCGTCCTCGGTGTTGTGCAGAAAGAATACCTTCTCGGCCGTGGGATTGGGCCACGACAAAATGCCCTTTTTGTCCACGCAGCAGAGAGCCGATATGGAGCCAAGCACCTGGACCAGATTGGCCGAGCGCGGCAGGAGTTCACTGTCGCCCCGCCAGAGCTGCATCCAGATGCGGAACACATTCGAACGCTGCATGGTTACGTTCTGATAGTCGTACGACGGTGTGTCCAGGTCCTCCTCGAAGGACTTGCTGGCACTCTTCTCCAAGGCAGCCTGCGGCGTCTTCAGGAAGCACTGCAGCCGAGCAATGCCCCATAAATTCATGGATATCCACATTAGCGGAAAGATCAACGGCAACAAGGGAATTATGGCCGCCGCCGGCGACTCGATGAGCACGAAACGCCAGTTGTGCTTTTGGTCGGTGGGCAGCCCGTAGCCATGGAGACGCAGCAGGCCCGAGATGAGCGTAATGGCCAGGGCACTAATGAAGCCCCACTGCTGTATGTACTTGGTCACCAGCTGTCAACGTAAGCATAGATAAGCAGTGGTTTTAATTTCTCTCCGAGATCTCCTTACCAGATAGCGCTGCTGATTGTATATGGTGGGCGGACGCTTGAGCGAGTTCTTCAGGCACACGCTCAGGTTGTCCAGGTACGGCGTGCTCTCCAAGCAACAAACGAGATCGGCCAGGGGAGGGCGTGCCACGGGCTTCACTGGCGGATCGCCATGCGGAGTGGCCCCATAGATTTCGTTGGCAGCGAAGAACTTGTTCGTTTCCAGCTCGTAGCATGGTCCGGGTGAAATATGACCCGGTCGCAGGACTATATGGTCTCCGCGCACCAGCAACGCCCACGGCAGGTTGACGATGATCCCGTCACGATATGTCCACTGCAGGGAAACGCACGGCGACATGGGATTGCTCAGATGCGGATAGTTCGTCGGCAGCCAGTCGTCGCTGAAGTGCTCCTCCGCCAGGCGGAGTTCGGCCAGCGCATGGCGCGTCTTTCTAAAGATCTCCGTGCGCCGTAGGTTGTTCTCCCTGACCACCACGAAGAGGTCCAGCGACAAAATGGCCAGCAGGCACAGGGCGGGCCATAGCATTCCCGTGATCAGAAGCGCTCCACTGGCCAGCAGGCTCGTCCCGATCGAAAGCCAACCAAGCGGACTGTCGTAGCGCTTCACAAACGCCGCACGCAATTTGTTATATGAGCTGGGTGGGGGAGAGCAGGGGGGATTGCTTGTTATCAGTGCATATCGCCGGATAGATTGACTCACCTCTCCGCGCCGCACTGCCGCTCATGCTCCAGCAGCACCCGTTCGATCTCCTCTTGCAGACGCCGCAGCGCCACCTTCGTGCTGAGGCCACGCTGCGGCTGCTCCTGCTTCTCCCGCTTCTCCGGCCTCTCCGACTGCTTCGCTGCCATTTTTGCTCGACGTGCTGCTGCGGCAGTTTAAGTAATCGCGTCCCGTCTACAGCATAGTTTCCAAACTTTGCTTTTGTTTTTCTATTTGGGTTCGCGGAACGTTCGTTCGCGCGCAGTATGACCGTTTGAAGAGCTGTAAAAATATCGATAGTAATATCGGGAGTATCGATGGTGGCAAATTTAAAGTTAATTGGAATTTTATATTTTTATTATTAAAAAATAATTCCAGGGATGTATTCAACTTCAAAAGCCATTAAGCGGCGAATACAGGGAAACCCGAATTTTGTAGAGGGAGTATTTCAACATTTGACAACACTGCAGTTACATGTCCCATAAATTATTTATTACTTAATTGTAATACTTAAATAAAAAATGCACTCCATCTATCATTATTAAACTATTCGATATAGGCAAATTGCCGTTTTATTAATCTCTCACAACTTAAAATAAAAAAAGCCTACGCGGCACTTTGGATAACAGAAATGAAATTCTGTAGAATTTGATACATGTAAACAAAAAAGAAGCGCATGCTTCAAATGGCACTTGAAAACTTAAGCTAATGAACAAATCCAAATATTGGAAATACAGGCCTTTTACAGGCACTTGTAATTAATATTTTATCATCATTGTTGGCCCGGCAAGATGCGGCGGCCAAAGATGTAGCGAAGATCTTCGACGTATGCCACCTGACGGCAAATCGGACACATAGTATTCTGCATCAGGTAAGAGCGAATGCACGAGTCGCCGAAGAGATGACCACAGGCCACAGAGACGACCCGATGGGCACCGCTCTCGGTCCAGACTTCCAGGCAGATGGAGCAGCTGATGCTGTCCAAGTTGTTGTTCTCCAGACTCTGTTTTAGTTTGTCTATTTCCTGCAGATGCACCCGTTCCTGAGCTTCGAGGTCGTTCAGCAGTTGGCGACGCAATTCCTCCTTGTGGAGTATTTGTTGCTGTGACTCAGAAATTATGGTCTGCATAGAACCGATTTGTGCCTCCAGTTTGGCAACGATGCTGTGATTCTTTGCACTTAACTCTTCCAATCGCAGTATCATGCCGTCTCGTTCAATCGTAAGTTGCTCCTTCTGGGAAGTGGCGAACTGGTAATCGTATGTTATCTTTTCCATCGCTTTCTGGAGCTCCTGATGGTCTTCCCTTTCATCCTTGAGCTGCTCCGACAGCTGATCTCGCTCTAGAACGAGCTTCTCATTCTGGTTTTTGGCGGATAGGAGCCGCATTTGCAAATCCGTAAGTTCCAAGGAGTCGTCCTGATCGCCACAATGGAGTTTGTTCCACTGGAGCAGCCACTCGAATTGTTCGGCGAAGAACGGGTCATCGAAATTAAAGGAACCAGCCGGAATCAGGAGCTTCATCGTTAGTCTTTGAACTTGGTGTGAATCCCATAAAATGGCGCTGCAAAACTAACCCCGTTCCTCGAATCTCGGATGTTAAGAGTTGCCAACTTGTTAAAAAGTCAAGTCAAAAATGTAGAATTTATCGATAGAGTGACTCGGGATTCATGATAAACAGCAAACGGTCACACCATTTGTTAGGTGGCAGAAACGTATTTAATGTAAACTTAATTTAAGTTGATTTTTAGGACTAGAATGGATGCCAAACTTGATGTGAGTAATATCCGAAATAAAAAAGTAAATCTCTACATATTTTTCCTGCCTCCCAGATGTTTGAGGACGTGAACACGTCACCCTCGCTGGAGGGTGATATGTCCATTCCGGGCAAGAGAACCACAACAACTGCAACGTCGCCGGGCGGAGTTCCGGATTACAACACCCTGGACGAGCCCATTCGTGAGACGGTGCTGCGCGACATCCGGGCCGTCGGCATCAAGTTCTATCACGTGCTCTATCCCAAGGAGAAGTCCAGTCTGCTTCGCGATTGTACGTCATCAGCTTGCTTCCTGTTGCACTTTACTAATCTATCTTTTGTTGCTCAAGGGGACTTGTGGGGTCCGCTGGTGCTGTGCACCTTCATGGCCACCATTCTGCAGGGCTCCTCCTCCGCCGACAGCATGTCCGACAACGGCCCTGAGTTCGCCCAGGTCTTCGTCATCGTCTGGATAGGAGCGGCCATCGTCACACTCAACTCCAAGCTGCTGGGTGGCAATATGTATGTAGTCTGTGGTGATGCCTCCATGATATTCACAAAGTTTGTCCTCGTAGCTCGTTCTTCCAGTCCGTCTGCGTGCTGGGCTATTGCCTCACGCCGGTGGCCATTTCACTGATTGTGTGTCGTGTGATCCTGCTGGCCGCGCAGACGCGCCTCCTCTTTTTCCTGCGTTTCGTGACCACCACCATGGGTTTCGCTTGGGCCACCTACGGTAATATTGAACCTCTATCCATATCTAGTACCACAGAATGACCCACAGATTCCCCTTGCAGCTTCCTTTGTATTCCTGGGACAGAGCCAGCCGCCCCACCGCAAGCCCCTGGCCGTCTACCCAATCTTCCTGTTCTTCTTCATCATCTCGTGGCTGGTCTTGTCCCACAATTAGTTCGGTTAGTGATTAAGTCCAAGAGTAAACAGTGCACGTTCCATAGCGTAACCAAAAAACAAAAATCGGAAATCAATTGTACATTTGTTTAAGCTACAATTTTCTGTTTTCTTTATTCTTAAAAATCTTACAAATTACACGAGTTACGCGCCTGCGTATGCATATATAAGGGCTGAGCTCACACCTCCAGATTGTTCGCCGAGGAGGCCACCTCCAGGGACATCTGCATCTGGACACCATCGCCCTTGGTCGGCCTGTAGGTCAATGAATTGGCGCGCGCCTTGCGTCCCATGAAATGCCGCTCCACCCATTTCAGTAGTGTGTACACGGAGTCCGTGGACGGCAGACGGTGATCAGCAGCGGTTTTCACAATGTCCGACGACGTCACACGGAACGTACGCGCCATTCCTTTGAGAGCCTTTGGAGAGGATTTAATGAAAAAGAGAATTAGAATCTGTCCAGCCAGCATTTGGGATTCCTTCCACAGTTACTTACCACCATGGCGTCCTCGTCAGTTAGATCGTCGCCCACGTAGATAATCTTGATGCGCTCGTTCCAGTCCACGCCAAAGGACGTGCGCAGGATGTAGATCGAGGCACGACCCTTGTTCCACTGCACCGGCGGACGGGCCTCGAGGGCACAATGCGCCTCCGTGGCCCGGAAGCCGTACTTTTCGATCAGCGAACGCGCCTTGTCCACCATCGCGCCGCGCAGGTGATTCGGCGTCTCGCGGTAGTGGAATGTAAGCAACGCCCCCTTGTTCTCCACCCAGGCGCCGTCGCGGCAAACAGAGTCCTGCAGCGCCTTCAGCAGATCGCTGACCTTCTTCTCGTACTCAATGGGCATGGGATGGACGAACTTGCTGCCGTCGGGATGCAGGATCTCCAGGCCATGGTTGCCCGCATAGGTGATGCCCTCGATGCCAACCATCTTCTTCACATTGTCCACGTTTCGGCCCGAGATGACCGCCACGTACACATCCGAGTGGTTGGACAGCTTGTAGAGCACGTTCTTGATCTCCGGCGAGAGCGTGGCCAGATCCGGATGCGGGGCAATGGGGGCCAGGGTGCCGTCGTAGTCCAGCAGCAGAGCCAGCTTGTGGTTATAGCCGATGTATCTGGGGGGAAAGAGTAGATACAGATTGGTTCTTTGGCTTCTATTAAAGACTTACTTGAGTAAGTAGTCATCGAAATCATCCACGGACACGGGCTGCATGATGGTGGTGCCCACGTCGTCCATTTCCAAGGCGCCCACCGCCTTGAGGAAGCAACGCATCCAGTGGCTCACATCGCACTCGGCCTCCCGCCGGCGCAGACGCGCCATCCGGAGCACTCGCTCATCTTCTGGCATGGTCAGCGCCCGGTGGATCACCTCGGCGGCCTCGTTCACCTCGTAGGGATTGCAGAGCAGCGCCTCGTGCATCATCTCGCCGGCTCCGGCGAAGGGTGAGATGACCAGGACTCCGGGCACCTCATTGATCTGGCAGGCCACGAACTCCTTAGCCACCAGGTTCATGCCGTCGCGGAGTGGAGTGACCAGGCACACTGCCGCGTCCCTGTACAGCGCAGCCAACTCATCCTGACTGACGTAGTCGTAGATGTATCGAATGGGCGCCCAGTTGGCGGTGGTGAACCTGCCGTTGATTCGGCCCACCAGCTGGTCCACCTCCTCCTTCAGCTCTCGGTACTCCTTCACATCCGTTCGCGACGGCACCGAGATCTGCAAGAGGCTCACCTTCTCCTTGTGCTGCGGGTACTTGAGCAGCAGCGCCTCGAAGGCCATCAGGCGATGGACGAGACCCTTCGTGTAGTCCAGTCGGTCCACTCCCAGGATGATCTGCATCTTGGATGTCTTCAGCACCTTGGGTGCGGTCGTGGCCAGGTTCACGAAGCGCTCATATGGAATCCCGATGGGCAGCGGCCGGATGCGAACTGTGCGACCGCCGTGCTCCACGAGCAGGTTGTTCCTGTCCACGCGGCAACCGAGGTTACGCTGGCAGCAGTCCACAAAGTTCAGACAGTAGTCCTGGATGTGGAAGCCCACCAGGTCGCAGCCCAGCATTCCCTAAAGAAGTCAGAAAAAGGAAAATTTAAATATGACAATGGGAAACGAGAACAGGAACTACTTGACTCTGGAAACCGAACTCACCTGCAGGATCTCATCGGACCATGGCAGCAGGCGGAAGATGTCCCACGGCGGGAAGGGGATGTGCAGGAAGAAGGCCAGCCGACAGGGCAGGTTCTTCTCCTCTGCGTGCTCGCGCACCCAGTTGGCGGCCAGCATGAGGTGGTAGTCGTGGATCCAGACAATTGGCGGACTCTTGTCGCTGCCCTCATTCTTGGCCAGGCACTTCTCCAGCGCCTCGATGGTGCGCACGGCAAAGTGCTTGTTGACGGTCACATAGTCGTGCCAGTGCTCGCCTCCGAAGTTGGCCCGTCCCGGCATCGAGTGGAACAGCGGCCAGAAGATCTTGTTGCAGCAGCCGTTGTAGTAGCTGTCGAAGATCTTGGCATTGATGTTCACGGACACCACCTGGTCGGACTTGAGGCCGGCCGTGGGCGTCTGATCGTTGGGATTGGACTCGGGAATGGCCTCGTTGGGGTCCTCCAAATGGATGCCCGACCAGCCCACCCAGAGACCGCTGCCCTTGATAACCACCGGACAGACGGCGGTCACGAGGCCACCAGCGCTGAAGGAGAGAATTGAAAATTGGTCGTTGTAATTACAAATGATGTAAAGAGAATATTTCCTATGATACTGTAATTAATATAACTACATATATCCTTTTAGGTGGTAGAGCCACGAAGGATAAGTACGTCATTAGGTGTACCAAAAGTGCTGAGGTGGACTTCTGGACGGGCTGTGCGAGAGTGTGTATGGGTGAGGACCCAGCCCATTTTGTGCAGAGTGCATGACACCCGGGCGCTGATAAGGAGCCCATTATTAAATACGCGATTGTAAACAAGCTCCGAACATATCTCCGGTCCGTCCCAGCTTAAGACAATTTGTCAGATGTGGAGGCCCTAAAGAGAACTCATTCCTGGCCTAGGTCGGAAAGCTGAGAGGCACAGTTCCAAGCCCATTCACGTGACTCCGCCGTTTTCAGTGTCAGGTTCAGGTCCCAATGTTCCCGTCGACGACAGCAGCCTTGGTCTAACGCCTCCAGTATTGACCCTTTTTCCCAGACTCTCGGAAGGGTCAAAAACGCGTAACGAGCCTCGCTGATAAGGCCCGCCATCATTATTGAATTTGTTTTCTAATTCCATCGCCGGACTCCGCTCTGGTTTGTCCGAGAGTTTGCCCATCTCGTCTCCCTCCCTCCCTCCCTCTCTATTTGTTTTGCGCTGATAAGGTTGACAACCTAGCGGAGATCGAGATGAACCGAGCGGCATAGGTATAGCTCATAGTTAGCTCGGGGATGGAATGGGGTGGGTTGGGGGTTCTGTTGCTTGGGTGGCGGCGGCGGCCAGGCGTGGCTTATCTTCAATGCAAATTGTGGGCTCGAGGATCGAACTGGGTTACTTGGGGATTTCATTGGATTTTTCGGGAGTGCGAAGAACACGAAAGTTTGTCTAGGTCGAGCTTTGACAGCCTACTTCCCAAATATTGATAAGCGGAATGGAAATTATTGAAGAGTTCTATCAAATTCGAAACTTTTCCTTTGTCTGAAGTAATTTTATTTAGTTATTTAACTATTTACTCGACCCTGTTGCGGGAATCATTTTGCTTGATTAAAGAAATAGGACTCGGATTTTAAATAATTTCGAAAAATTAGCTTCAGAGCATAATTTAAAACTATATTGAACTTCTTGAAGAAGCTTAAAATTATTCTGTTTTCTTTATCTTCTACAGGCATCACTTGAAATGTTTAATTTAATTATTAATCCAGGTTCTTTCTCGTACTGATTTTTAAATAACAAATTTCCAACTTTTACTTAGTATATGTTATGTAAGATTCACTTAAAACACTTTAGTTCTTATATTTAGTAATTTTTTAAATTCGAAATTCACTAGTAATCAGATTACATAATCCATAAATTAGTTAAAGCACGGCACAAATCATAGTTTTCTAAACAACAAATATCCTGGATTTGAAAACTCACCTGGCCCTGCGTTCCAGCTCCTGGGTTTTGGCATTCCGGATGAGTACGAAGGGCAGTCGATTCGACACCACAATTAGACTCGCCTTGGTGGACGGCTCACCCGCATTGGTCACAATGATCTCCGTGTCGGGCATTGCAATCTCTGAGATGGGTTTTCAAACGGAAAGTAGCTGCTGCTGCTGCACTGATCAAAGTCTGCTCGTGGAGGATGCAATCGAAGTTAGCACATAATTTTTGGCCAATGCCGATGCGAATTCTCCCAGATGTGGAGGTTAGACACCTGTCTGCGTTCAATCCAAACTTATCACTGAGCCTCCTCTGCGAGCCTTTGTGTTCCAAAAAGAGAGAGCGACGACGGGCTGTTGCCGAACCCAAATTCAGATTCAAATTCGGTCGAAGAATCAAGAGCAACTGGCCGAGCCAAAGCCGCTGGCTGTCTTCTTATCGCCTCTGGCGCTCAGATGCAATTCGCGGACAGGTCGTATCTCTGCTGCTGCTGAGGGCTTGGAAAGCACTAAATCGGTTTTCCTGGCTGCGTTGGGTTAGGGAGTTGGTTTGTTGGTCGCGAGAGCCAGCAGCTCCGTACCCTGCCGAAAATAGACAAGCACTAAACCATTTACCCGCTCAAGTCGCACTTTTCTGCTAAAAATTAATCCGCCTCGATCGCTCATCCCGCCCGTCCGCCGCCACCCCCTTGGGTCCACACAGTCCACAGTGGCGGCGGCGCCCTCTCTGGCTTATCAGAAAATCCAGCTTCTATTCTCCCGCTGATTACGCTGATTTCCCTACGGCTGTGTGTGAAATGTGCCGGAGAGAGTGCCCGAGTCCGAGTCCGAGTCCGAATCCGAGTCCCAGTCCGAGTCCCAGACTTTGGCTCCTTTCGGGTGTAAGCCAGCCTTTGGGGCAACTTTATACTCTACAAAAAGGGTGTTCTCGGAGGGGTGGGAGGTCATCTGTCGGAGCCACAGTTTACAAATTGAAGCTAGATTTCTAGAATTAACTGGCCGAGCCTGGTATTATCAGCTCGAGAACATTTCACGGCAACGGCAGCAGTAGCCTCCAGCCCCAGCTCCAGCTCCTCCCCCTGGCCGTGTCAATGCTGTCCCTCGATGCGATAAGTCAACAAATCGATGCTGTTGTTTACGCTTTAGGCAGTCTTATAAAGAACATCCGAATTGTACACAGAAGATTTCTATTTCTATTTTCGTTTGCAGTCTGCAGACTGCGACTGCACTTCAATATGCTCTTCTAACCTTGTCGTGACCGTCATTCCTGGAGTTCTTAACCAGGAAAATAGTCGTATTTGAGAAAGATATACATGCGAACGATAGTGATAAGATGGCTGTTACATCGCTATCTACTGCACTGTAGTTTCGGACTTTAGGCGGAGTGGTGCAAGGGATTAGGGCCGGTCGTTAAGCTTGTATATAGTATTTATATGGAAAACTTATATATGGACTGAACTTGAACGCTTGATCATGTTTGGCATTCATGCGCTTATCACGACGCCCGGCTGGCTTTTTACGTGATTGATAGTTGGCGTAGCCGTAGCCGGAATCTGCAATAACAGTTTCGCATCGGGAGCGCAAATTAGTCAGCTGAGTCGAAGCCATTAGTCGCAGCGGTGCAGCGATGCGATCTTGCCGGAGATTGGCAGATAACCCGTCCGTTCGTAGGTCGCTGAATTACGGCGAGGCATTTGTTGTTACCACTTTAGGGCTATTAATCCGTAGACGTTCATGGTTTGACGTGATCACTCTGACGCAGAGCCTTCAGGCAATGGTGTCGTGATGCAAGCCAATTTGTTGTAAATAAAAATAGTTTTTTAACGGTCGATTGTTTAGCGGTGCTGCCAGCCTGCCAGAATTCTTCCTGCGAAGACTTGAGATCGATAGACGGCTGCTTCCATCACTAGTGCGATGAGTGACCGTATATTTAAATATTTTTGTTATTGTTTACATTCGGCATTGCAACTATGGACCCGGCAATTATTGAGTTTATTGGCGAAAAATGCATGATCAGCATCATTCCCAACTTCTCCAACGAGCCGCTGCACCTTATCTACGGCTCTGTTGGGCCTTTCCGGGCGGGCTTCCCGGTTTTCGTGCCCCTATGGATGGCGACGCACCTGCGCAAGCAACAAAAGTGTCGGATTGTGCCGCCAGAATGGATGGATATGGATATACTGGAGGAGATTAAGGAGGAGGAGAAGCGGTCAAAGTATGTATGAATTTCAGTGACGCTGGACACCTTAGTTTACCATCTGGCCATCAATAGATTCTTCACTAAAATGCCCTGCGAGCACTACATGGTGGTGGCCCAGTTGGTCATGAGTACGGCTCCTGATGATGTGCCCCGCTGCGAGGAGCTGCGTACCCTTATAAAGGACATCTTCGACATACGCGAGTCCAAGCTTCGCACTTCAATCGACGCCTTTATTAAGGGAGAGGGCACGTACGCAAAGCTGGACAACCTAACTCTCTTGGAGATTCACAGCGTGCGCCCCATCTTGCCATACTCTCTGGATCACATAGCGCGCTACCAGCGCATGGCAACCGCCTCCCAAAGGGATACCTCAATGCTGAGTGCCTCGATTGCGGGATCCAGTTCTGGTCCAACTAGCAATTCTCTCTTTTCTCAGTAAACTCATAAATGCAAAAGCTTTTGAACATGAATGGAAACAAATATAGATAGTTGTAAGCAACACCGAAATTTATTACTTTTATTAATGTAGGACTGGGATTGATTTCTTAATTTGATGAAAAGATTAAAACTATAAAGAATATGCAGAATTTTCACATTGGTACGCCCATCCTTCAAATTTCGATTACAATACTTATCGATAACATACATAACACACACACAGCTGAGCGTTCCATTTATCGTTTAATAGAGCGCTGGCCACATCACGTTTTCCACCAAAATAACAATTTTTTACTTATAAGTTTAAACAATAATTAAGCAATATGAGCGAAGCCGTGGCTCTGGAGGATGGAGCTGTCACAGAGAGCATGGTGGCGAACAACAAGATCCACTTCTCCAAGGAGGTGAAGCAGGTCATCGATAAGGTGAGTCCCTACCGGCAGGTTAACATATTTTTCGCCCCACTCACCTGAGACTTCACCGAAAAAGGTCCTGAAAACCGACGATCCCATGGATGCACCAGACTTTAACACCGTGGACTACATCAACCAGCTCTTTCCCAACGAGCAGTCCCTGGTGGGCATCGACGAGACCATCCAAAAAATGCAGTGCGAAGTGTCCCTGATCGACGACAACATCCGGTCCGTGGTGCGTGGCCAGACGAGCACGGGCCAGGACGGGCAGGTGGCGCTGTGCGAGGCCCAGAAGGTGATCAGCTCGCTGTTCAGCCACATCATCGACGTGAAGTCGCGGGCAGAGCGCACCGAGGAGATGGTCAAGGAGATTACCCGGGACATCAAGCAGCTGGACTGCGCCAAGCGAAACCTCACCGCTGCCATCACAACGCTGAACCACTTGCACATGCTGGTGGGCGGGATCGACAGCCTGAACAAGCTCATCGAGCGGCGTTCCTACGGCGAGATCCTGAATCCTCTGCAGGCCATCACCGAGGTTAACCAGCACTTCCAGCAGTTCTCCGACATCGAGGAGATCAAAGTAAGTTGGATATCGAATTAAACTCGACTTCTGGCACTACTAACTTCCATTTCCGTGCAGAATCTCTCCCAGAGCGTGGACAAAATCCAGGTTACGCTGGCCCAACAAATCACCGAGGATTTCAAGGATGCGTTTTCCGCAAAGCCTGCGGGGCAAAATCAGCATCGCCTGGGCTTGAACCAGCTGGCAGATGCCTGCAAGGTGATGTCGGTGCTCGATCCGAAGGTGAAGAAGGAGCTGCTCAAGTGGTTCATTGCCCAGCAGCTGGAGGAGTACATGCACCTCTTCCATGAGAACCAGGACATTGCCTGGCTGGATAAGATAGACAAGCGCTACGCCTGGCTTAAGCGTCATCTCCTCGAATTCGAGGACAAGTACGGTCCGGTCTTCCCGTTGGACTGGGAGGTCTCCGAGCGGATTACCGTGGAGTTTTGCCGGCAGACTCGCGACCAGCTCTCGCAAATCATGGCCAAGCGCACCAACGAGATCGACGTGCGGCTCCTTTTGTTCGCCATCAACAAGACGCAGACCTTTGAGCAGCTGCTGTCCAAGCGCTTCACAGGAGTCACGCTTGGAGCCACAGCGGCGGATCAGGCACGGGCACTGGCAGAGCCATCGGTAACGGATGCCCCCGCGGGCGTCACCATCTTCCACGACCAAATCGGACAGTGCTTCAAGCCGCACCTCGATATCTACATACGCAGCATCGACCGCAACCTCGCGGAGCTGATGGACAAGTTCGTGGAGATGTCCCGCGAGCCGTTCAAGTTCGCCGAGGCCAAGACCAACGTGTACCCCAGCTCGGGAGATCTGTTTGTCTTCTACAAGAAGTGCATGGTGCAGTGCAACCAGCTGAGCAACGAGCAGCCCATGTACGACCTCGCCCTCGTGTTCAAGAAGTATCTGCGCGAGTACGCCGCCAAGGTGCTCGAGGGCAGCACGCCCAAGCTAGTGCCCGCCACCACGAGCAGCTCCATTGGCAAGAGCGTTTCGTTGTTGACTAGAGACATGCAGAACTTGTCGACGGCCGCTGGCCAAGTGTTCCACAACTTCCTCAAGGAGGGCGACACGCAGCGCTTCTCACGCGACGACTTGATGCGCATCTGTTACGTGCTGACCACCGGCGAGTACTGCCTGGAGACTGTCCAGCAGCTGGAGGACAAGCTGAAGGAGAAGGTGACCTCTGCCTATGTGAGCAAGATCGACATGAGTGAGGAGAAGGATGTGTTTCATCGGTGAGTTGTCCTAACTGTCTTAATTTCAAAATCATTATACTTCTCCTGTCCTGACAGAATCATCTCGAACTGCATCCAGCTGCTGGTTCAGGATCTGGAGGCCGGCTGTGAAGCCTCCCTCCAGGCCATGTCCAAGGTGCAGTGGCAGCACATCAACAACGTGGGCGACCAGAGCGCCTTTATCAGCAGCATCTGCGCCAACTTTAAGCAAACGGTGCCCACCATCCGGGACACCTTAGCCACCTCGCGCAAGTACTTTACGCAGTTCTGTCACCGCTTCGTGGCTGCTTTCATACCGAAGTTCATCAACGTGCTGTACCGCTGCAAGCTGACCCTCTCGGATGGCTCCAACAATGTTCTGGGCTGCGAGCAGCTGCTCCTGGACACCCATTCGCTGAAGACTGCTCTCCTGGAGCTACCTTCGGTGGGGTCCAGCGTGAACCGCAAGGCACCAACCAGCTACACCAAAGTGGTCGTCAAGGACATGACGCGTGCCGAAATGATCATAAAGGTTGTGATGACGCCGGTCCAGCCGCCGGCGCACTTCACCCAGCAGGTTCTGAAGCTTCTCCCGGACATTACCATTGCGGAGTATCAAAAGATTCTCGATATGAAGGCGGTCAAGCGGGTAGATCAGCTACAGCTCATCGATCTCTTCAAGCACACGGCCTCGGCAGCTGCAGTTACTGGCCTAATAGAGACAACGGCTACGGATGACGATGCCCAAGTCATAGAGGCTCCTGCAGCGGCCACCGAAGAAGCGGAACAATCCACGGGAACAACTGAATCCAGCTCAATCACATCGACAACGACGACGACGACGACAACGGCATCATCATCCACGCCCAAGCGCGCGTTCATCTTCAGCGTGGGGAGCTTCACGGGCAGTGCGGACAGGAATGCCGATGGCAGCTCCCAGACGGGCATCCGGAAGCTAGAGAGTCTTCTTAAGAAGCGGTTCCCCTAGTGCTCTTACTTACTAGTTATCATTTTACTGACATCATTCCATTGCGTTTGCAATTAACATGATAGTTTGACAATATTCTTAAACATTTGCATAATTAATTGTATATTTTTGGGTTTAATTCTATAACCTTAGCTATGTAGTTTACTTTCGTATTGTTTGCAGTCCATCCAAGTCTTTACCAAATGTTGAATAAACATTCGCCTTTTGTGTATTAACAAGATAAAAATATGGTTTTAAAAGGTGTTATTTCATGGGGCCTCTCCGATTTTCACGGAATCAAATTGGGATAATAACTAGTAAAAAAATATGTTCAGCCAAATGTCTTATTTAATTGATATTATCATTAAATAGATTGTAAAACTTTTTAAAAATAACAAATTTTCAAATTTATCAATTGTATTTTGGGCAGCACTGGGTGCAGAACTTCGGAGAAATGGGCAGCACTGGGTGCTGAACTTTGGAGAAAAATTAGTGTGACCAGACTTTTTAAAAAGAATAGCCAAATTCGCATTTGGTCACACTGCCACAGGGTGTTTTGTGTAGGAATTTAAAAACTCACTCAAGGTCTTAGGTCCGCTAATTTTATCCACATCGATATATCGATACTGTATATAGATTCTATATAATATTAAGTGCAACCTCTTTGTGTGATATTTCTTTAAGCTACATAAATAAATAAACGTTTGTTATGCCAAAAGTAAATGCTTAAGTAATCTTTAAATGGGTGTAACCTACCACTACTTTTGAGTAGCTAAAACCATAAAGAAAGCTACCTTCGGAAAACAGTTTGTCTTGGATCATGAAAATCAATCATAACTCAGCCAAAAATACTTTAATTTTAATTCGGAAAGCAATTCATTGTTAGTTTTTAAAAGGTTAAGAAACTAGCATTACAAATTTGAAATTTCAAACATTTTAATTTTTTGCGAATTTTTGACAATTTTGACGATGTAAACCCTTATCAAATTTGGAAAAATGGAGTAAAAATTTTGTTTCGTTCAAACATGGCTAGATCGATTCGACTGTTAATGCTGATCAAGAATATAAATGATTTATAGGGTCGGAAACGACTCCTTCACTACTTTGCAGTCTTATGACCAATATTTTAATACCCTGAAAAGGTATACTAATAAGTTGAAATACATTATCCCATATCTTTAGTGGTATAATAGTATACCATGTCAGTTCCACACTTTACGCCTTACTTATATCCCCCAAAACTTGAAAATAAAACAATATAGTTGTTATATTTTTAAGTATTTTATTTATTGTAAGCTTGACTCATCTCTCTTAAACATACGCTTATTTGACTATGCTGAAAGTTGGATTCTCGTGTTTAAGTTCTCGTTCAGGGTACTAATGACTAATGCGTTGGCTTAGGCGACTATCTAACCGTGTAGGTGCTACAACTATAACTAGGTCTGTGGCTGCTGCTGCTGCTGGTGCTGCAGTTGCGGTCGCTGCTGCGGCTGCTGCTCCGATTTTTAGGCTATGTACATGCAACTTATGGTCTAACTGATTTTGAGCGTACGGTCTAGTTGAAGATCTTTTGAAAGTGATCGCATTGCGCGCAAAAATACACATCTCTAAACAAAAGACTTAAGACACGAACTTAGGCGTACATTTTACGGATGTAAATGGATGCGTTACAAGTGATCATTACGTGTAGTTATGCTTTGGTTCAATTCCAGCACTGCAAAAACCTTAACGATACGATAATATGACTATGACGCAGTGATCCAGCGACCGGCATTCCAAGGCCAGTTAGCATTTGTTGGCCAACATCGCCCGAAGCTGCCGCTGGCACTGCACAGGGGCTAGACTAAGCTAGGCTATCGATTTACTCATAAATTTAAATACACAGTATTTACACAAGTCGAGTAAATGTCTAAACTGGAGAGGGTGCTCCTTCAGCTGCTTCCTAGACGGCCACAATCTTGCTGGGGTCCACCTTGACGCGCAGGAACACGGTGTCGCCCTTGATGAAGGGCCGGCTGTGCAGCAGCTCGTGGGAGATGAAGCGCGGGAAGCCGAATCCGAGCTGGTCGGGCTCGTTGGAGGGTCGCTGGAAGTTCTCCCAGGTGGGGTCCGGCACGAACGACTCCGCCACGCCACCCTGGCCGCTCTGGGCGCCCTGCTCGAACAGCGTGAATGTGATTGAGTGCGAGAAGGGCCACTTGAGCAGAGCGTCGTATTCTCCGGGCAGGACCTTGATATACACAGATACGTGCGTGTTCTCTCCAGGTCCATTGCCGTTCAGGAACATCGAGGCCTGCAGCTTGTAGCCGTACTGGGAGGTGTAAAACGGCGGCGATACCAGCTCCAGCCCGTCCTTGCCCCTCGCCTCCGTCATCTTGGCCGACCAGTCGGTGATCTTCCACAGCAGAGTGCCCGTGTAGTTGATGGACAGCTTGGACACGGCGGACTTAAGCATCTGGATCTGCTGACCCTGCCTGCAGCTGAGGGCCACCATCAGGGAGAGGTGGGCGGCGGCGTTGCTCTCGAGATGCGCCTCCAGCATCTGGCGGGGGCCCTTGAAGCGGCAGCCGGCCTCCTTGAAGCTGCAGGGCACGGCCAGCGACTGGCATTCGTCCCGCAGATGGGCCTCGAGCTCACCCCTGGCAATGGGACCGGCATCGCATCTCTGGGGGCAGGTCAACGGAGCCCTCGGGCATTGGGCTGCGTGGAGGGGCAGGGTGTCCGCCGAGAACTCGCGCTGGCAATGGGCACAGCGCCGGAGACGCTTGGCACAGTCCTTGGACTTGTGAATGGTCATCCTTCCGCGGAGAACCCGCTGGCCACACTTGGCCTCGCAGTAGACAGGCTCCTGGCCGCAACTGCCATTGTGCTCATCGAGTCCGGCGCCCGAGAACTCGCTCTGGCAGAACTCGCAGCGAGTCCTGCGCATGATGCAGGTGTACTGCAGGTGATCGGTCATCATGGTGCGCGGAATCTGGGCTCCGCACTTGTTGGGGCACTGGGTGGCGTCGTGCTTGCAGGTGTTCAGATGGGCCTTCAGCTTGCGCAGCTCATCGGACCAGTTGCATCCCTGCTTGTGGTGGATGCAGAACACCAGGGAGCCCATGATGGGATCGGGGCCGGGATAAATCTGTAAATGAAAGATAAAAGAAAGGGATGAATATAAATGGTATAAAGAATAGAATAATAATAATACAAAATAATACCCTGTCACAGTTCAAACTACTTTTTCTCTTAACAAAGTTTTGCCAAAAAGACATTGAGGATGCGATACCGGAAGGTAAATTGAAACTAATGAGTTGGGAGAGACGCCTCTTCCTTTTAAAGGTGTTTGAAATTTGCTTTCCCAAGCTGATAAGCAGGAGATGCCACTACCTCCGCTTATCTCCCGATACCCTCAACATTCTTGTTTATCCAGCACACGAGTGATATTGATTTTCCGGCTACCTGCGCGGCACCTTTTCCACCTCGCTCGCTGCATTTCCATTCCATTCCCCCGACGGTTTCCTCGGAGCAACCGTCAACTGCTTTACACATGACTGCTTCTCAGGTTCCTGGGCACACCCAGGCCAGCAGGCAGTTCGAGACAGGCACTTCCTGTCCTACCTTCTAACGTTCTTTTTGGGCGCTCTCCCAACTTCGCCCAAGTGCCGCCATTGCCTTTTGCCGATACCCAGGCCCATTCTTCGGGTTTCGTCTCAAAGAACTGCACCCGCTTCTGGTTCTGCTCCCCAGTTTTTCTTTCTGCAGTTGCAGTTTATGCTTTTAATTGCTGGGACAGAGGAGTGCGACTTCGCATCCGGTAGATTAAAATAATAAATGGCGTTGTTGTGCGAATATATTTACGAGCTGCTCCGGACGCCTAATCTAATTAAAACGCCCCCATTCTACGCCACCCACATTTGGCTATGGAAATTCCTCGAACCTCGATCCGGCAATATATATATTTGACAGACCATTAATGCGATGAGAGGACAAACGAATTCGGAGGAGAAGAGAGAGATGTCGGCTCCTAACCGAGCGTCGCGACATTTCCGGTTGACTCTTTTAATTGACCTTATCTGCAGTTTGTTGGGCAGAGGGCGCCGGTTCAGAGCGTGGCTTGACTTTTGATAAATGAACATGTCGCTGCTGCTGCTGCTGCTGCTGCATCTGGTTCTGGTTCTGGTCCCAGAGACAAACGCGTAGAGGCGACATTAAAACGAAGATATAATAAGCAATTAACACATGGCCGAGGAGCGGGGCTCGGTCATGCTCGGATCCCATGTGCCCCGTCCGAATGGGCACAGTGGAAGAAGATATGAAATAAAATATTATTTCTATGGAATCGCCTTTTGCTGGTAATTTCGTTGAACTCGAAAACAAGTTTTGTGCTCTGCTTCTCCGCTCCGCTGTCTCATGTCAACTCGTAGTTGAACTCTCGATGGGGCCATGGACCAATTGGGCCTTCGGACTTGGACTTAAAACTTAAAATCGAAGAACGAACCACCCACAGACGTGATCGCATCGAGGAAGTAACTGCCACTCAATTGGAGGAGCTGTAAACAAATGGCCAGTGTTTACACGAGTCCCGTATCATGTACTGGATGCAGCCGCATCCGTGGAAATCAGAGATCAAAAGCTGCCCCCCCGACTCCCAACTGTTTGTCAACCGGCCCCGAATGTTTACGGAGAAACCAAACAATTATGCTTTGAGCGGAAAAAAAAAAACGAGGAGACCGAGGGGAATCCGCAGAGGAAGACTTTTTTTAGTGGCAATTACTTGCCGCTCGGTTAAGGTTAATTTACTTTGACTTCCAAATCTCCAAGCCATCAGGAGACCACACAAACGATGGCTGGAGAGGTCGTTTGCCGGATTCGTTGGAAGATTATATAATTATGCGATCTCTGGGCAACTTTTGCTTTTTGCTAGGAAATCAAGAATATTTCGTTATTCAACTGATCATTCAGTTTGATTGGTTCTTATGTAAAGCCGCAGACAAAAGCAATTGAAATTCCGATTCGAACACGAAAGCGTGGCCAAATTTCCAGGCCGAGGTAATTAAAAAATAACATAAAAAAGAAACTCCAAACAAAATCAATGTTCGGGCCAACGAAAGTGGAAGGAAGCCGCAACCGAAAATCCAAAACAGAAAAAAAAAACGAGTGATTATTTATGAGCAACAGCAGTTGGCGCATTTTGTTTTATTTTTATGGGACGGAGTCTCCTGGAGTGGCAGCTCCCTCCGCTCCACTTCGGAGCACTCCGTCGTTGCAGTTGCAGTTGCAGGGCCAACGACGGATCATAAAAATTGAGTTAGAAATAGGCAGGAAAACAATTTTATAATTTTAGACATCGAATTCATTCGATTCCGTGTAAGACATGTGCCTCCTACTTGGAAACTCTGCACTCCAACTCCAACGCTGGGGCAGTTCCCCTAAAGTTCAAGGCGCTCATCGGCAAAGAAGTTTGTTTTATTTTTAAGGCTTTTATGGTCTCCACTGGCCTGGCTTCAATCAGACAACCACATCGTATGCCAAGGCATTGTTTATGCCTCTGTTGAAAGTTTCGGGCAGCCCGAACTTTGTTTGGGCATGTTTCTCCATGTTTCTGGTACTGGCACTCACTCTTGGGGCTTTATTAATAGACAAATTGATTGGGAGGCACTTTAATTTGAAGGGTTGCAGTCCGTTGGGAAAACAGATTTGTTTTCGTCTGGCATTATCCAAATGAGTTTCAAAGATATGCGGGGATCTGCTGGGATAGTTCATTGGCGGCCATTAAAGCGCAACAGCGATTAGTTAATAAACTGGAGAGAAATATTATTACATGTTCACACATAAATACAAAGAACATTGCTCCATTATTTCGTTTGTATTTGATAACTGAATGTGGAACCCAATCTGAATACAATCGTTATCTAGTGTGTGCCCTCCGAGTGTTCTATTATTCCAGCGGAGCACGATCTCTCGGGCCGCTGCTAACCGAAAGATCATCAGCGAGGGGGGGATGGGGAAGTTAGCACCTTTCATTATTATTGGTAGGCAGTCCCCCGCTGGGAGAACTTCCGTTTGCTCAGTTATACAGAATATTCCCAACCAAAAAATATGTTGACGTTCATTTGTGTAATGGCTGGGGAACTTGGCATGGGTCTTACCCCTGGCATGCTTTTCATTTGGTACGTGAGCATTGGAATTAGCTTTTTGTATTCAGAGTTTCGGTTTCGGTTTCGGGGCTGTGTTTGCCGAAGAAATTCTCAGCAGCCGCAATATCAACATCATAAGCTCTATGAAAACTGTGCTAAATGTTTTTGATATTTACCCGCAGCTGGCACACTAATTAGATCGACTTTTCGGTCTGTTTGCCTAAGGCCAAAACTTCCCACAGTCGCACAGATAATGGGTATGGAATGGGTGTTGCTCTGACCTAATAAATACAACTCGAGTTGCTCTGAAAGGGGATTCAAAAAGTGCAGCGATGGCGAATTTATTGGCCATAAAGGAAGCCAGCAAAAAAACAGCTGATGCGCAGTTTTGCTTCCAAAGCTTCCACAAAATACTCTCGGATCTCGACATCGACATCGGGTCTCTGTAGTATGTAATTTCAGCAATAGCCGTGCAGCGGCAGCAACAATGGCTGTATGGCGAGCCAGACAGCTGCAAAATACAAACACAAAAACGAAAACAAAACATGGCCAAAGCCAGAAACTGGTTTCACCTGAGACACAGAGGGGACAAGGCGGAGCAGAGCAGCTGATTTCCAAACAGGTAACAGCCACCAGCGCTCTCTGTCGCACCTGCAATTTGCGGGTCCCGTGGTAAATGCTGTTTTTAGTGATGGATTTGCATGCGTTTGCTGCAAGAAAATAGCTGAATTATGACTCTGATTCCCCCTGTTAAGATCAACGATGTTCTAGTTTTCATTTATTACCACTGAAGTAGCCCCACTACTTGTTGGCCAAACTTCTTTGGCAGGTGAACTTTGCAGCAGCTGCCTCTTTGTGGTTCGTTTTTTTTTCATGCGGGTCTGACCTTTTTTTTTGTGTGTTAGCTGGCAGCTGTTTGTCTGCCTGTGGAAAAGCGACAGGAAATGCAGTTAGCCGTGGTTTCTCCGGGGGTCGTCAGACTCTGGCCGAAATTCTTGCTGTTATTAGCAGAAAAATATTTCACATTGACAAGGTCCCCAAAAGGGGAGAATGGCCGGGATCCGTTGAGTCAGCGAAGCCGTAGCGAAATGTGTCATTACCAGCAGTATGTTAATTGAATTGCTAATCGAAAGCGAAAAGGTTGTGAATGCGAAGCAAAGCTTTCAGCACGTTTTACACTTTGGGATCACAATATGGTGTATTATTTCCAGTTGATAAGGGTTCCATCTCCTTTTCAAGATCAAAGGTTTCCAGTTAAAGTTACTAGATATATAATACGTACTAATGAATAGATACGTTGAATAGATTCGTTAATCTTCAGCTTAATCTAAGACCCATTTCCCATACAATTTAGCTCCAAATGACATTGATAGCATAAGGACTTAAGTGCTGCCATAAGTATAACTGAACGACTTCTTCCAGCATACAACGGGATTAGCGCAAATCAATTGCGGATCGGTGGGAAATATTCCCGCAGACGGAAGTTCCCATCTCGCGACTTAACGGGTTGTAATTGCGGAATACCAGGAATGCCGATCCCAGGGATTGGCTGCCCAGAGCAAGGGGGAGATGCTGAAGCAAATGGAGAACAGGGCAGTGGACGCCCCCGACAGCAGTCGGTTACTGGTCGGGATGGCCGGTGGCAACTGGAACTGGTTAACTGGTTTACCTTTGGCCAAGGATGTTTGTACTTTGCACCGCAGCAGCACCAGCAGCAGCAGCAGTTGCAGCTGAAAAGCCGTTGGGCAACTTTTCCGATCGCTTCGTTAGTCTAAGACCCGCAACCAAAACAAGAAACTTGTTTATGTTTTTGTTATTGTTTTTGTTTCGGGTTTCTTGGCTGATTTGTTTTGTGTTTTGTTTTTCGCAAATGGCAAAAATGCGGCGCTGACTTACATAAGCCCAGATCGGCGCCTGCTAACGGTTTGGGCCGAGTGCCTTTGGTGCTCTTCAACTTTGGCATTTTCCGCGGATGCGTCGCCGGCGCCTCGCAGCTGCTGGTCACGATTTTCCGCCGATGAAAACTGTGGCATGCTCGTGCCGACTCAATTTTTCATTATTTATGTGTTTTTTCTTGTTTTTCGAGGCAGCTCCGTCGCCACTCAGTCGTGCCGCGTGGGTGTGGTTCGCAGTGGGTCTGGGGTCTGGGGTCTGGGTCTGCATCCGCCAATGAATGCAGCTCTCGTCTGCGGAATCCACCGACCATTGGGAATGTCCCAAGCGGATTGCGAAAGAATGCCAGCGAAATCGAACTGCGCGAATCCTGATTGCATGGCCCACACAAGTCCGCACTGGAATGGAGTGGCAAAAGATACTCCTTCCCAAGAAGTTATGGCAGCTTCCATATATTTTCTAGCAATTAAAGATAATCCTTAATGGCCAAAAGGAAGTAAAGACCGAAGGTCGATTCGGGGTTTTTTGTTTATTCAAAAACCCAGTCATAGTTCTCTAATGTTTACTTTTCAATACATTTGTCCCTTTATTTATTTATTTCCCACAAACTTGCATGTAATTTCTAGCTAATTGTGTTCCCGTTTTCCTCAAATGAACAGATTGTGTTTATGCCCCTCAATATTTCTCGTAAACCTTTTTCTTTCGTGGAGATCCGATCCGGATTCGGATCTTCTTTCGCTGCCTGGAACTCTTCCCAATTGCCGGCCACGTTGTGCACACATGTTGTCGCCCAAGATCGTTCCGTCCTGCCTGTGTCCCTTAAAAAAACCATTCCCTGTCGAGCGTGTCTACATCCTGTTTGCCTTTCGCATTTTTATTTCGATTTATTTCAGATTTTTTATTCCCACTTTCCTGCCATATGTTTGAGCAGCAATCTGTCGCCCGGCTCTGGCAAATTGCTCTCAACTTGGCCGTCAAACGGTAATTGCACCCGATTTGGTTCGGTGCGGGGGGAGGGGGAAAACCCATAAACATATTCGATAGTTGTCAGCCCGCTTATCGGGTGTGGAAATCCGCTATCAGTCCACGTCCCGCGCCCCACATACGCCTATTTGCTTTACGAAACAGATTGATTGATAGTGATAACTGGCGGCTAAGCCCTAGTATCTCTGGTCTCTGGTCCCAGTCCCTCCTCATGGGCCTAGGGCCCGTTCAACTGGGTCAATGAGCTTTATCGGGGCTCGAGTGGAATGGAATGCACCCGGGGTAGGGATCACTTGGCACGGCTTTTATGACTATCAAGGCGATTCCATGGGGCTTTCCGAGTTAAATGTTTGCACAGCTGGCTTGCCAAAACAGGAAGTCCCCAACGGATGCTCTCTCCTGATAATCTCCATATATCATATCGTAACTTCCCCATCAGATATATTTATGAAGAACAGGAGACTCTAACTGGCTATGATAATGCAAAAGCAAGGCTCCCCAAGATTCATTTATTTATTTCACAAGTTTGTCAAATAATGTTTTCTTTATTTAGACTTTAACTATGTGTTAGGGATTGATTTCTTTCTATTTTTGATTACTTTTAAAAGCGTAAAGCGTAAAAACCAATTAATGACTGATAACATTTCTTGACGCTGCACTTTGAGTTTATTAGCTTAATATAAGAGGACCATTAATGTTTTTAACAATCATACTGAGGCTATAAAAATTCCTCGAATGTAACTACTTAAAACTGCTACTTCTAAGATCCCAAAAACTCTTTATCAAATCTTTATCCCAATTTCAAAACTTACAATCTGTTCCAGTTCCGTGATGGGCATATTGTTGTTGTTATTTCCTGGAGTTGGTGAACTGTGGGAGGACGAGTGCGAGGAGGAGACCGTGGAGGATGAGGAGCGCGATGTGGCGCAATTGCTGCCGGTGGCCTTGTTCCTGGGCGGAGTGGGCGGCGGCACCGGACTGGCCAATGTGGAGCAGTCCTTGGAGTTGCGATTGGGCGAGAGACGCGAGGGGAAGCTCAGCGTCTTCGTCCACTGGGCCAGGCTGCGTACCATTTTGCTGTCAATTTTCGTTTGTTTATTTTTGCACAACTTGAAACTAATCCAGTGGCGTTTCAATGGGCACGTCTATTGGTCTTGAACCCTGTTCAGTTTGTTTATTAATTTGCACTGTGTCTTTCTGTACGTCTTATGTTGTTTGTGGGCACATCTCACAGATCTCAAAGATTTCAAAACTTTGCGAAATTCACACAACGCAAGCGCGCATCGTTTTTATCTTCTCTCGAAATTCAAACTTGGTCGCTCTCAAGAGAACCGTTCGCGTTCGCTGTTCGTAAGCAACTGATATGACGCAGCGGTGGCTCTGACATCCAAGCCGCTCGACCACTATCCGCCTCACACACACACACACACACACACAGCAGCAGCACGAGAGAGCACACACATATACGCATACGGGGTTGCAGTTGTGCATGGAACTCTGACAATGCACTTTAGAGACAAAGCAGAGAGAGCGAGTTTCGGAGAGTAATGGTGAGCATACTGAGGAAAAAGTTTCTTAGCTCTTTTTAATATAAGTAATTAAGTAATGGGAAAACTAGTCAATAAAAAAATTTTTTAATTCCTAAGGTAAGGAGTACGTTTGGAACCATTGTTGATCTGGCAATATTTATATATGTATTTCATTTACAAATTATAAGTTATAACATATAACATATTAACAACGAAATTTCTCTCTGTGTAAAAACGACAGAGAGACAAAGAGAAATGATGTGGTGTTTATATAGTTTTAATATAGTTAAAACAAGGGGGTTGATTCGGGGAAATCATGAATTTCTCTTTGAAATAGAATTGGCAATATTTTAAAATTGTAAAACTTAAAATAAAAATATTTTTATAACATACTTTATGGTATTAAGATCTTAAAAAAAATGAAGACACAATTTTAACTATTACATTTTATTTGCCTGCAATATATTCATATATTTATGTAGTTATTTTTACAAGTTGACAACAAGGAAATTCAAATCTAAATAAAAATTTATAATTCTTTTTATAATTTTAATATTCAGGTTTTATTTAAGAGTGGAAGAGAACTCTATTAAAATGTTGTTATACATTTCCCTCATTTAAATTCACACAAATCAATTACTCTCTCAGCTATTAATTTCTGTGCAGCATTTCCTTTGACATTTTCCAATCCTTATGGACTTTCCCCTCCAACGCTTTCCGCTCAATTTGGCAACAGGACATGCTGCGGATACTGTAATTGCTGTATTTAACCAAACTCGGCTCTAATGATGCCAACAAGCCATTGCCCAGTGCAATTATGCCAAGGGCCGCAACATCTGTTGGCCAGGAGCTGGAGCTGGAGCTGAATGGGGGATGGGATGTCGATTATGGCCCATTCCCAACGCACTTCCGTTGGCCGCATACCAAGGAAAACCCACGCAGAGCACACACAACGGCAGAAACCCACTCACAGACATATATAATGCCATACAGCGGCATAAAAAACCGGCAACAACGGCCTTGCCAAGGTTGACTGAGCATGTTGCCGAAAAAAAAGAGCCATAAAACCAAGCGGCAACAAGAAAAGTTGCTGCTGCTGATGTAGCTGCTGCTGCTGTTTCTTTTTTTCTGGCCAAGAGGAGAGAGCAGGCCAAGATAGAGAGAGAGTAGACTCTCTCCGCGCTCTGTTAATGGCCAGAAAGCCGCTTAGAAGCTCAGCCAGCTTGAGCGATGGCAAATGAGTTCATTCAGCTTTAGCTTCAATTCCCAGCTTCCGACGTGAGCTGAAAGTTTTCAACGATGACGGGTTTATATAGTTTAAGTATATATAGTTTAAGTATAGTATAAGTATAACTTATTATTAAGAATTTATGTTTAAAAACAGCTGCAAGATCTTTATTCTTCCAATTAATAATGCAAGTATTAAAACAAGGAAGTGCAGGAACTGTAAATACTAAAAGTGTTGAGGCTGTCAACTTAGTGGGATCTTCAGTAATTAGTGAAACCCTCCTCCTTTCCTGCTAATGCTAATGTACATATATTCTTTTCCCTTGCGATTTCCCTGTGTTAATTCCAGTTAACCGCCAAAATCATTCGCATCTTGCTGGCACATGTCGGCCATGACAGTTGCAGATGCTCTCGTTCGATTTGTGATTTCTCTGCCTGGCCAATAAGTTGTACTCTCCACCTCTGGCTGCCACATGTCCTTGCCAGATCCTGTTCTGCTCCATTGTCCTGCGACCGAGGAAATGATTCGCAGCTCGATGGCGGCGGCAGCTGCATTTGGCCGGGATCGAACAATGCCCTCGCTTATTGACAGTTTTTCGAAAGGTGTCGCACAAAAGAGGATCAGGATCGTAGCAAAAGGATCCTTCATGCCCGGTGTTTGACAATATGTCAGGGGCACTATGTGTGTGTGTGTGCAGATTTCCGGGACCAAAGGAATTTTGTAATTCTTTTGTATCTATCTTTTTTATTCTATTGCATTTTCCATAAGCAATGATTTTTTACAAATTTTGTGTTTGGGATTAGCCATTACTTACAAACATCTTTAAAAATTATTATATTTCTTGCTTTACAGCATTAAAAACAGCCTAATCTATAGCCTTTTTTTTTAGTAAATAATGAATAGATAAAACGGGAAGTAATTCACTTGTAACAACCCAAGATTTATCCATAAAACAGAGATATTTCCTATGCCCAGATATTCCCAGCTCCACTTTGTTACATCCGCTGCTTAGCCAGCCTCCAAATGTTTCCTAATTAATGAATTAATAGTTCAAGATCAGAGAAAAGTCAGCGGTGATGTAATTTGTATACGAAACTTAGTTTCGACGGTGGCTGGGATCCAAGGGGTCTTTCCCGCGGAAGGAAGGCGTGCGCCTGACCATTAATCTTGCATAAACATCCAAGCTTGTACAAGAAATCATAACAGGCAGATCAAATATTTGGGCCACTCGCCCGCTGATAAGTTTGTTGGACTTATCAAGAGAGCCTGAGATTGCCAAGAAAACAGAAGGCAGCTAAAGTCCGATACCGGAGACCCACAATCAGGCTGTCAGTCAGCCGAGATGGGGACCCACATCGGAGGATCAGAAGGAAGCTATTCTATAGACTTTCTCTCTTTTCACTTTATTGATTTGCATTTTGGAGGGGATTGGGTCATGGGTATCGGTACTGGGAGTGACGGGGCCTATCTTTATCTAGACATGGTTTCGGATGAAAACATTTTTGGGCTTCTTATCTAAATTCCCGAAAATTCAGTTGTCCCACTGCCGCTGCTCGTGCACATAACAAGGCCTTTTGTTTGTAAGCAAACAGTTTTTTGTTTTACAAATCAACACCTCGGGTATCAATTACCCGGAGGAAGACGGAGACGGAGACGGCGTTGGAGAAGCTGTATGAATCACTGGAACGACGACTGGACCGCACTCTGTGTGCGTTTCCCATCCAAGAGATCCGCTTAGACTCGCTTTATCTCCGGCAATTAAAGTGTGACGGACCCTCGGCAGTCCCAGGCAAATGTAAATCTTCTGTGCTCTGCTATTTATTTATGATCTTTTATGATTTCCCAACAATAAACGGCCTGGCGAACCGCACACGCCGTGCCTTCCGTCTCGAAACGTTTCGGGATTCGGGATTCCGAGTCCTGAGTCTCAGATCCCTTCTTGTTCAGCTTCGCATTAGTTGCGGATGGTAAGCTGTGCAAAAAGTAACGAAAATCATGAGGTGTCCTCTCTGATGTACTTGAAATGCAGTTCCAGGAATAAGACCTAAGAGCAGCCTCCTGATAAAGATGAGGGATTTATGGTAGCCAAACAATACAAATTATATTTGCCATGACATCTTTAATAATAAATTATGTTTTAAAGAAAGTGCTAAAAAAAAAAAGAAATATTATAAATATTTAAATTAAATTTTCCTTATATATATCTTTGCCTCTTAAGTACTTTGACAACTTGTAAATATGTAAATAATAATCATATATTATTCCTTTTTGCATTTCCAAAGGTCTCAAATGTAAATACATTTAACCCAGTTAGGGCAACAATTAAGCATCCTTTTCAGAGCATTTTCCGGAGCATTTTCCTCATTAGCAGCCAAGTTATTTGTTCCTATCTACTGATCCCTCATTAAGGTGCAAACTGGGCCCATTCTAGGCTCTATTGGGCTACAAATGGCCCATAAGAGACCGCAGCGGACACCTGCCACACTCCCTTGCAACTTCATTAGAATTAGCGCCTCGGCTTCGTTTGTTCACATAAAAATGTAAATATTTTTGGTTACCCGAGGAACAACTAATATGAAAGGAATCCATGTTTTCGGGTGCCTGTCTGGCCACCGAAATTATTCAACGGAAACAGGTGCCACACAGCGATATCGATAGCTGTGGCACTCATTAAACGCGAACACGCTCGGTGTTTCCTTGGCGGCGCGGGAAATTGTACGAGTTGCTTAGGGGAAAAATGGAAAACTCTTGCAGTGGCTGTGACTCAAAGGCCGTTCACTTGTCGAAAATTCTTGGGGCACGCAGCTGACTAATCACCCGTGACTCAGAGCTCAGTTTCACAGAACTCTGCAGATTTCTAGCACAGAAACAAATCTATATGTAAGCCATGATCACATGGATCTTATTTCAAGTAAATGTTTATATATATTTTTTGGGCTGTGTACACATATAGTATTATCCAACTTCGGAGCCTCTTCAGCCATGAAAAACTGCGTGAAAACCCGGGCATTCTAATCAAAGTTCAGACACGTCCACCTCCAAAGTGTGGGAAAATTCCAGACCAGCGACGCCTGCTCTGGGTGCATTTTTCGTTGCAAATTTTCCTTCCTTGTGGAGCGTGGAGCGGGGAAAAACAATTTTCACCTCAAGTAATTTCGCCATTTAGCTTCGCAGACTTTGGCTATGGTTTTGGCTTTGGCTCTTGGCTCTTGGCTCATTTTGCAACACTTTCACCTGCTGATTTGGCACGTAAATGGGCTGATAAAAGCATCAGGCAAAAAAATAAGATACAGAGCAGGGTCTTTGTATTGTTTTTTTTTTCGGGGGGAACTATTCAGAGCCCGAAGAAACATTAGTGTTGAATTCTGCCTACAGTTGACAACTCGTCTTTGGACCGTGTTCGTTGACCTCATTTGTGGTTTTTGTATCTGTATGATTTTCTGTTTGTCTTCTTCTTCTGTTTTTTGCCAGCTGAATTCACTTTCAGTTCGCGGCTCAGTTTTGATTAAGTTGTGTCATGCAACGTTGATTTAATTATCATCAGCAGCGGAGACAGTGGCAACCTGGCCCACCTCCATTGTGGCGCAAACAAAAAACTAATGAGGAAACGCTGTGAAATTTGCTGTCTCTTTTGGCCGAGAGCCGAGGAAAGCCATAATAGAAAGTTGCTTTTATCTGGGAGTAGGTAGTAAGTACTCAGATGATTTAGCTGCGATAAATTGAGCCATAATCCGCATCTGTATTTTTGAACGCATTCATTTCCCAGAAGATTAAAAGCAACAAAGACCACTAAACATATTTTCTTTTGCAAAGCAACGTCAAATAAATAAATCTAGAACAAGAAAAGCTGATTGCGAAAAGCCGAAGCCTATATACCCTTTTAGTATGACTTTGGAACAGGAACATCAAGCATAACTCAGCCAAAAATGCAATAGATTCAAGCCAACACTTTAATTATATCATTTGATATCAAATACCAAATATAAACATTATTTATTATCATTGTCAATACAAAAATACTATCCATATCTTTCAGGTGATAATTCAATTTGTGCTAATATAAGAATCATAAAACCAGTTGAGTTGGGTTTACTATTTCCTTTTTTCTATGCCTTTTCTGCACCCTTCATTTCATTGCCTTTAAGGACCACCTGCTAGGCCACAGCCTGCACAGGATTTGCCCAAAATGTGTGCAAAACATGTCCGCGTCCCAGGACTTTCCACTGGCGAACATGCTGGGCGAAGATAAAGTCAAGTGCTGCCGTCGAGACAGCAAACTAATTCCAGCTAAAAAGCTGCTAATGTCAGGGAGAAATCCCCGGATTCGGGAAGGTTACCCCGCGATAGAGATATATATTTTCTCAGTTCATTCACCAGTTTATTTTGGCTAAGCATTCTCTGGGTCAGAGATGAGATTCAGGTAGATTTCGTTAACTCGTATCTGGCAGTTGTTTCCGCTGTATACGATTATGATAAATAGAACTGAGTATCTGAGAGATTCACGACAACATTTTGTGAATGAATATGTTTAGTCACTGTACGAAAAGGTCTCATTTAAATTCAAGAAGAAATAGTTGTCTTAAGATGATTTCTTTATGAATTAAACACCTTTAAATGAAGATGTTTACTTTGACCTCTTAGTAATATATTTTTCTCCAAGTGTTGTGTCTCATTTGGAATGCATTTTTTCGCATATAAATTGTAAAACAATAAAATGTATACAAATAATCAGCTTTCGGTGGCTGTGTGGGCTGGCATCGAAAAATTATTTAAATGCCGTACATTTCCCGCCGTTCGAAAACGAGCGTGGGATCTGCCAAGCGGCCTTTTTACAGCGTTAATTGTTCGGGGCTGCGATACGGATTTAACCAAGTTGCTGTTAAATGTCTCAAAGTGCGTGCTGTCAGCCAGAGAGAGAGACCAGCAATTTTATTGACAATTGTGCGGTGTCCTATACTCCACTCCAACAAGAAACAAAAGAAGAGTCGAAATTATATATAAGCTTCTCGTGATCGGCATGCTAATGAGAGCGGTCTGGCGGCCTATAAAACATAAAAACGCATAAAGCAAACACAAACAAAACGGATTCTCAGGCCCAGCTGCTCCTCGGCTGTTCCCCAAAACCCAAGCTCATACCCATCCCCGATTCCCGAACCCCATGTCACGTTGTTTGTGCTGTGAATTTGCGGGTCTTCGGCGACTCGAGAAATGGTATATGGAGAAACACAAGCTGGCAGCACACAAAGCTGCTTATTATTGTCAAAATATGTTTGGCTAGAGGAGCTCACGTTTTAATTTTTTTATAATGTCACTAATTTATTGTACGTGCTGCACTACAAAGCACACTGAGCCACGACCCATCCCGGCGACGACCCATTTAGGTGTTTATAATAATAACCTGGCCAGATCAGCAGATCGGGGAATGGCAGGGAGTACCTAGGTGTATCGTAGTCGTTGGCATTTCAATGAGGTCGCTGGGCGGACAATCTCTAGGTAAGACCCCAACCGAACAGATGGCAGTAATGGTATCCATGGCACATGACCCGGAATCCATGCCGCCATCGCATGTCTGCCTTGAGATATCTCTTCAATTGGAAAACTCTACGTTTATTGAAGGTGACACTTTTTCGGAGCCGCCAAGTGGGGAAAACTGACAGGGAAAGCGGTGAAAATGCGTGGGATTATGGCGGATAACTTCAGAGAACAGTGGATGCACGTTAAAGGATGAAGCTTATAAATTCTGTATTACAATTGGAAAAGCATTACATATTCCATCAAATAGATTCTCAGCTATAAATCAAACAATTAAGCACCGAAACTGAAAACATTTCCAGCAGGTTCATCACCCCTTTCTTTGGGCACTCGAAGGAGAATGCAAAGTGAAGTAATTTATGGGGTCGGTTTGACGACAAACAGGGTCTCTGATTAGAGGCCATCAATCCACAGAAAGTCATCCGGATAGTTTGGGTCCCACACACAGAAGTTGAGCGCACTGAATCTTGACAAATATTTAAGGGCAGTGCGATCGATCGCGATCCCTGGTCCTCCTCCTACTTCGATTCAGATCCAGATCCAAAGACGATGAACCGCGACGGAGGCCATAAAACCCGCGAGGCGTACAAAAATATTTGATTTCTGATAAGGCCTCGGCAGTAAAAAATCAACAAATAGAGAAATGTTTGACTTGCGTGCACTCACTTGCACTTTCCACGGTACAGTGTGTGTTACCACACGATGTTCGGGGAGTGAGGCGAGGCTTGGACTTGGACCAGGGTTCACCAGCTTCCATCTATCACTTGCCGCAGCTAATTGCAACTCGAAACCGACTGTCAATGTTGATGATTATGATGCCATTGCCCATTAGGGGATCCAACAAAAAAAGAAAAACAAACGTCGTCTGCCTGCCACACGCTCAACTTGAGCTCAGATCGCCTCCATCTTCATCATCATTTGCATCTGCATCTGCATCTGAAGCTCCATCTCCGTTTAAGGCTCCGATTCCATGTGGTTTTGCGTGTTCCAAATGAAATCGAATCAAAGCTGCAGCTTTGAAATCGCCATAGGAGAAGCACTCGAGCGCGGTAATTTGCGATTTTATGCGTTTTACACGCGTTGTCTGCGGCCTGTATCCATGGCAGCGAGTGTGTGTATCTGGCAGATACATTTACGCAAAAACCAGCGCTACTTAGATGCGGTCTCTATAGAGTCTGCGGTGGCGAAGTGTCGAATGACTTGTGGACAATACCCCCTGGCCAGACACCTTTATGGGGAATACTATTCTAAGTCTATTTACTACAAGCGATACATCTTAAGGACACCTTCTTAAAATTCCTCTTCATTAAATTCAATCTAGATCATGAAAATATATTCAGCAATTAGGATTAAATTAGATAAGCACAGACTCTTGACTTGAGATAAGAAATACACTGTACTTAAACTGCACTTAGTTTGGTCTTTGAGGTTTCCCTTTAACCGGAAACTGTCAACCAACAAAGGGACTTACAGCAACAATCCTTGCAGGATGCCAGGGAATAAACTGGCTTATCACCTTGCCGCCATCATCGGGGCACAGGAAAATTACATTCAATTATTGGGACTGGCTATCGAAAGGACCCGCTTAAGGTCCAGGCAGATGTTTTCGTGTCTCTCCTCCGACGAAAACCTGAAGCAAACCTGTATGGAATGCAGCTCCATCAGGCATAGACAGGCTAACGAACTGGATTTCAGAGAGCGCGCCAAATCGAGGACGACGCCTGTAACAACACGAAAAAGGACACCCGGGACAGACTCATAAATATAGGGTACGAGTGCCTCTGCTCCGACGAAGGATCCCTTTCTAAAGAGATAGATAGAGAGAGAGAGAGAGAGCACGAGGACGACAGATGTTTTCGCTTGGCATTCCTTAGCAGGTCAATGCCTGCCGCCTTTAAGGATGCGGTGCGTTGGTCCTGGCTGCGTCTTAGCAATAGGAAAGGTATCTCAGAGATACATCTCCGACGAGCGGCAGCTGGCTCACTTGAGCGCGGCCTGTTTATAAATCGTCGACTGCTCCTGGGTGCGATTCCCAATCCCGAACCTCGTCCCGAAAGCGGCTCGGGTTACAGACCGCGCACTTATAGATACATAGCTATATTCTACATATATGCCCAAGATACAGATACACAGTAGGCAGTCGCCGTCGCGCTCCCCCGAAATTGTTTATAAATTATTTTTCTTTGATGTGCGTGTGGATGGGCTCGCTAAAAGATTTTATTATGAAAAGCAAATCAACTTGGAACGCCTGGAAATTCGAGAGGTTTTCCTTGGGGCAACGGTAACTTCGCAGGAATTCTCTCCCCTTTCCCGAGGCTCTGTTCGCATTTGATTAATTAGTCGAATTGTGATGGGCCTTCAACAAAGGGGACCAAGGAATGATCAATTTACCATTTCTGGGGTTGATTTAAGTTCTTCCCTTCCCACAATCTCAAGATCTTTGTTCATTTATAACGTTTCCCTGATCTACATTTCCATTTACATTTACAATTATAATTGCTGTTACGTAATGGCTTATCTAAGGATCATCTGTTTGGTATTCATATGGATATTTTGTCCTACCTCTTCGTAAGTATTCTCCCGGGAACTCGACTGGGTGCTGCTGGCAATGGAACGTCGAAACATTTCGCTGTGAATGAAGAGAGATTAAATATTTTATAGAGTTTGCAAATTATATTAATTTTCTTAATTTTCAAAAACATCCCTTTGATATATCGTATTACTACGCAGATTAAGCAATTCTCCCCGCTTTAATTTACATTGACAAATTTTATTTAGTAAAAGACACACAATTAGCGATGGGACCCAACACACACCGCTTCTCGTAGGCCCACGCTTGTTGCATAACTTATTGACACCACGATCCCATGGAGAACCCGTTCCAGTATCATCCATGGGCCAGGTCAAGACCTGCTGCAAAGATGTCATACCTTAAGCGCTGGCAAGCTGTGGGCGTGCTGGCAGCGAGATTGGTCCTTGAGTCGCCCAAGCCGAGATGGGCGACGGAACTGGTGTTGGATTTGCCATTGTTGAGCTTGGTCGTGTGGCCGGAGCCGGGCTTCATGGCGGCCGCCGGGGCGGGCATCTTCGGGGCGCTTTCGATCGGGCCAAATATGGATGCACTCATTAACCGACAGAAAAAAAAGCCCCGCGGCTCAGCAGAGCCGATTGTTAGTGTTATTTAAACTCGTCATTTATTTTGCTTTGTTTATTGTCTGCGGCTTTGTGTCTGCTAGATTTCGGCCCACACGGCTGGCGGGGCACACGAGCGACTTGCCCAATTTGGAGTCTCGCAATATCGAATCTCCGCGACTCGTATCTTATTTATGTGCATTAACTAAATGTTGCTAATTTTTGGTTTATTTTCTAGCACTGCTGCTGTTGCTGGTGCTGCGCCTTTTTTGGCCAAAGAATGGCTGTCCAGCGCTCAAACATAAATCAGAGAGACTACGGAATTCGGTTCCCCCGAGCACACGACCCGAACTCTAATTAACTCGTTGCAAAGTTGTCGCCACCAAAAAAATCCAGAGTCCCAAGCCACCACCACTGGGGATGCCTTTTAAGGTGTCATTTTCAATTATGACGCAACACTCGCGAAAACTTCAAGATCACCGATCGCGACCTGTACATATATTTATTATTATTATTGTTGTGGCAGGTGGCTCTTGCCAGAGTTCGAGTTGGACTTCTTGCTGCGCCGATTACTGAAACAAAACTGATTTATGCCTGTCACAAGGCGAACGGTGCAGCCAATTGCAGCCAGAGTTGCTCGAAAGTCGGAGGCTCGGTTCCAGTATCGCCCCGCCCTCAGCCCATCCCCGCCATCGGCTCCCCCAGTCGGGAGTTACCTTCGAAGAGTGGACGACAATTAGTTCTACATGTCGTCACACGTCGTAAGCTGCAGGAAGCCACAAAGGCACTGAAAGAAAATGTGACTTGAGATATTTTTCAGATCCTACAAACCTTAATGGTAATATTTATTATTTCAATTTTAATTTAACTTCTGTTACCATTTATATATATTTGATTTTATTGTAATGTAAATATATGTAAGTGTAGATCCATTTCTAGAATTTAATAATATTGATCCTTAAAAGAAGTAACCAAGCTTGTTCACGTAAAATGTTCTATATTTTGTAGGATCTTTTTATTTATAAATGAGACAAATATTATTGTTTCTTTTCCAGTGTAACCGCTACAACTTTTGGCTTGGGGACCCATCCAGCGCTTTGTCTGCACTTTCATCTTTAGCTCTTCTTTGCACTGCCCCCGACCACCTCCTTCTTCGGAGCTCCGGATACTTTGCGGTTGTGTAATGCCACGACAAAAAGTGATCAGATGTCCTTCCACGGATGTGCACTTGGTACTGATGCAGCTCCCTTGCCCTCCACTTGCCTCTCATTCTGGTCTGGCGTCTTAATGATCTGCAATGAACTACACTGCAGAAAAGAAGGTGTGCAAACATTGGTTAGTGAACTGCATAAATTGGGGAATAAGTTAAGAAAAATTCGGAGCTTAAAATGGAAATATAGGATGGGGTTTCTTTGGGAAGCTTTAGTTACCTAAACAAAGCGTTGAATTTCCTTTACTTCCGTTTATCTTACTTTAAGACTAATTTCTTGTTAAATATTCACAACTCCCTTAACATGAAAGTCTGAAAATAATATCATGAGATCATAAGACCAGCTTCTTGACACCACCTGTCCACCTGAGCATCACTAGATCCGATCCGCCCTTCAAAGGGGACTGAATACCAGGCGTTTCCTAACCAGTTGAGCTCGAGCCTTCGCCTTCGCCTTCGCCTTCGACTTCGCTCCTTGTCGACTTCTCATCCTTGTCATAACATGCCCATATCGTGCTGCCCCGTACTCAGTGGCTGCCCGATGATAAACCACATTAATGTCCCTTAAGTATGCCCATGTACGTTACCTCCCAATACGTGACGAGTGCAACTTGAAGTCGCAGTACCTGCCCCAGTCTCCTCCTCCTCCCTCAATCCTCGTCACTCTGTCCAGAGTAACCACTAGCAGCTGGCAGGGATTTCAGGCTGCTGGCCATGTAATTGCTGCGGGTCGGACCGCCATTTACCATTCATAGCTGGCTTTTTGCTGCTAAATGATCACCATGGCACCAGCTTCGTCTATAAGCCCCAACAAAACGGCCACAAAAAGTGGCACTCGAACTGGTTGCAGTCTCTCTTAGTTTTGAGAGGCATTCCTCGGGTTTCTGGGCCAGACAAGTCCCGGCCAGAGTCTCGCTCCAAGTCCTAAAGGTCATCGAGAAATAGGGGCCATTTGGTACCTGTCCAACATCGGCGACACTTCCGTTTCCACTTTGCGGTTGTCCAGCCTCGGAGGCTTCGAGAAACCCGAGATTCCCATCCCGATTCACAGACAGGATGAGTTGCCCAACGGAAGTCAGAAGCATTTTGTGCATATTTTTTTGCAGGTTTTTTTTGGGGATTAAGAGCTTATTAACCAGATCCAAAACTCTATACTCGTGTGCCGTTCGGGTCTGCAGAGATTGCAGAGATCGAAGATTGGAGCTGCTCACTGGCCCGGCAACAATCGCTGGAACTTTCGGTGCTGGCAGCCGAAACCTGACCACTTGTCGGAGCATTCTCGACTTCCCAACTGGGACGGGGTGCGGCCCGGGCCATGTTGTTGTCGGTGTCGATGATTGCCAAATATAGTTGGGCTTAGATTTCAGGTTATTGTCGGGCTTTGATTGCCTTGAAAGTTGATGTGCGGCTAGAGCATTAAACATGATTTGCTTTGGCATTACTACAGATGGCCAAAGAAGATGACTGGCCGACAAAAACAATATAAAAATGTCATTAAAAAAATGTTAAATTTGTATCTTTCATACCTTAGAAGAAACTAACTAGAACATTAATCATTATCATTAAGAAGCCTTAACCAAGAACCTTTCTTCTAACCAAATCTACATAATTCGTAGCTTTTCTTGTTTATTTTGTTCAGGCGAAACGCCTGGCTGCATTCAGAGGAAGACGATTACTCCTAGGTACTCGTACTCGAAGCAGTAGCTGCAATCCAAATTAGCCAAGTGAGTCCGAGTGGCAGATAGAGATATGTATGGAAATCAGCCTTAGATCCCGCCTCTGCCCCCTCGACTCTGCTGACACGTGTTGTCCGGTTAAGGGGGTTCAACGGAGTTCACTCCAGCCCATCAATCGATGGATGGCCATGGCTCCAGCACTGGCCACTTGCATAGTTGGAGTAACTAGTAACTAGTGCCGGGCTGGACCTGGCCGAGCCCTATTCCTCGACTAGTTAAATGCAACTTAGCTTTTTTGCGAGCAGCGGCTCCGTCTGCGCACGAACAACGCATTTTTGTGCTTGTCATGCCGGTAATGACTGCAACAACAACAACAACAGCGACTATATATACTGTGCTATATGCCAGAACAAACAACAAAACAACAACAAGCAACAACAGCAACAATAAGAGCGAAGCGAAACATGCTACCGCTTTGGAGTTGTGGAGCTGCCAGCCCGCCCCAACTGATCCATGAAAGTCAACCGAGCGCGTCCACATCCATCCAAAGGCAAAGCCACCTCCCCAACCATAACCACACTGAGGAAAAATAATTAATTTAGAAATGAAATAGAATATTTTGGGTTTTTTAGAAGGTATTTAAATTAGGCTTGCTATTAGATCTCCTGGAATGTTTTCTGCTGTAATTTTTAACTGATTTATGCAGCAACGCGCTTCAATAATATCTTGTAACTATATGGAAAGCCTTATACATTATTTTCCACAAACAGAAAGCTTTAAAAATTGGTATTGAATATTTTAGTTTATAGTAAGCTAATTCAAGTGCTTAATTTTCTCTCAGTGCAGCTGAGTTCTACTTGGCCGACCAGTGCGACGTCAGCAGCGAAGTATTCCTTTGTTGTTGTTATGCTTTTCAAATTCCTTTGTGGCATTAAATGTAATGAAAAGAGCTCTGGAAAATGCCCCAAGAAAAGAGCAAAAAGAGGCAGGGTCAGGGGCAGGGACAGGGAAAAAGACAGAGAAAGATCGGCAGACTCGTCGCCATAATTATAATGGCTGGCTGACATGAAAGCAAGAGTGCGTGCTGCGGCCAAGTGCGGGCGACGGGTCCTCAGATCGGGGTCCCAGGTCCAAGGCTGGATTATGCCCCGCGAGTTCCTCAATCAGATTCGCTAAATGCTTTAGAGGGTTGAGCTTCCAGAGTTCTAAGGGAAAGCCCTCTCTGGGGTCTTAGCCCTTATTAATCTGGCAGCAAGCCGTGAAGTGTGCCCTCATATTTAACTGGTTAATTGCTAATTAAAAAGTAATTCCATTTAATTATTAAAGTGAAACAACATTTAATTGCTGGCCTTCGGATTATTACATTTACTTATTGATTTATGGAAACTCCTTAAAAATGTAAATTTTATAATATGCGGGCTTGAAGTTATTGTTTTTAAGAATTACTTCAGAGTTTTAATGTTTTATGAATAGGGAGTATTCTCCTCCCTTTTATTCCCTAAGCTTTTCTTAGCTCTTTTCCATTTGCATTCGTAATTTGCTTGTCAAGGTACTTCTTTGTAATTGATTTGCAAAAGTTCTCCCTTAAATCAGCTTAGAAATTACAACCAGCTCATTGTGTTTAATAAGACTCTGGGAATGGACACCGCGAGAGTTACGTAAGCCCTCCTTTGGCACCTTGGCATTTCCCACGCTGCTCCCGTAATATATCACTCACTCCGATTCTGGCCGCCCTTTTTCGTAGTTGGAACCTCGGAACCTCGGCCGATCTATTCTTAATTGTATTAAATCGGCTACTGGTATTTTCATGGGTAAACAAATGTTTTACCTAAGCCTCGTCGCCCCCAAAGGCTTCGGCCAGAAAAGACGAATCATCTTGGCCAGGTCCAAACCTTTAGGGCTAACCAAATGAGCTGTGTTTGTTATTGTATTCCCGGGACTTTGACGGAATCTCAGCTTCTGTTTTCCGCCTCTGTTTCTGCCTTTTCATCGTAATTATCAACTTGAAAAAGCGCTCATTACACCTCGGTACGGAAAAAAAGAGGAGATCCGAGGTAGAAACTGAAAAGAGAAGGTTGCCAACTAATCTTCGTTAGAAAGTGAAGCTACCTGTTGTGTTGCCCCTGTAAACGGGTTACACGAGTCCGAGTCGGAGTCCGAATATGTGAACAGACCTGATTGAAGGCTTCTTTTTGTCCCATCAATATGTGGCTTGGAGAGAACCAAGATCGAGATCGAGTTGGTCTTGAGGAAATATTTAAACTAGCTGAAATGAACCCTTATAATCCCTGCCAGCCTCGGTTCCCACAGCAGCAACCCTTCTCGAAGCCACCCATAAATTCCAACAAGATCTGCGTTGAGCCAGGCACTTGTCTCGCATAAATCAAATCCAATTTAATAGGCGTGGTTTTAACAATTCAATTTTGGCAAACCCTCAACCACTTCAACCACCAAAAAATAGATCACAGCCTGCTAATCCTTACTTCCACTTTAAAAATCAATTGAAAGGCCCGCAGTGGCATAAATCAATAGAACTTAAAGTGAATCCCACGCTTTCTCACTAGATACTTTTTACGAATCTAGCTAACGGTCGCTCGGGGAACTCCCCTGGGATAGGAAGTGCTTGGTCAACTCAAAAAATAACACACACACACACAACCGGAATGACAAGCAGGCGGCAAAGGATGCAGATGCAGATGTGGGTAGAGTTGAACGTCACGTGCGCCTTTAATTGATTTTTTGGCCAGTCGATTTGCATGGGAACTAATGGACGACGTTTCCCAGAACAGAGGCGAGGGGCTCGGCTCGGCTGCTAATTAAGCCGGGAGCGACAACAAATATTGTGTTAATAACCATAAATTGAGGCCGAACCTTAACCCCTTGTCGGCCATTCGATTTGCATAGAATGTTAGCTCTGCGAACCGAAAACCGCCCCATTGTCTCCGGATCTCAAGCTCCGACTCCGCCTTCGTCTCTATGCCTCCGTTTTATGGGACATTCCTGCAAGGCACTGGAGCGAAACAAGAACCAGAACCTCAATGCAAATACAAAATTTATTTATTTTCGTTTAGTTGCACGCGTTAATTTATGCCGGCCAGCCGAGACTTTGGATTTTCCCATTCCGCGGCAACCACATCCGAAAATTATACAATAAAATGTAAAGTAAACTGGCTGCCTCTGCCTCTGGAATTGTTATTGCCAATGGTCACTTATACAGGCAACTGGGCCCCGATTGAAACCACAGGAAAGTGCAGTGTCCCATTCGAACCTCGTCAATCTGCCGCGGAATATCAGACATATAGACACATATCGAAGTGCTGACTGACAGACAGACAGACACTCCCGTCCAAAACGGAAGCAGTTAAGCTTTGAATAATTTATGAAAAATCACCAGGCCCTGGGAGAGGTGCCAAAGTGGCATATCAATTTGGCTGAGGAGAGTTTTTATAGGTAGTGAGGAATAAGAACTTGATTGTAACCCTTTTTGTAAGCCAGTTTTTATATCAATTCAAGCGGAAGCTGCTGAGAGCTAGCTATTCAAAGTAATCTTCAAAAACCATTCAGATCAATGTGTATAATTTGATATTTTTCTTAGAATTTACTTTGATTTTAAAGTGTTTTATGAGTTAAGGCTCTGCCCAGAAACCACCAAATCCATCACTCTTCCATTATAATTAATATGCCAATGACAATTTATCCAGCTCTGAATATGGAGTTGGGGACTCCGGGCCTGTGGTGTGGCCACTTCCTAATTTGGTTCCGCTATTGCCCGTCGCATTTGTCTTTTTCCATTCGTAAATTTATTATTTAATGTGCTGCCACCGTTGGTTGGTTGGGTGTGGAATGCCAAGTGCCAAATGCAGCGGTCATCGCTTTGTATGCCAAATGCAAATCATAAACATTTAATAGCATGTGGAGTGCCAGAACGGAAAGCAGGCAAAGAAAACGAAATTGAGCCATAACGGATGTCGGTTCTACGCTGTCCAGATTTGGAGGAGGCAACGAATGTTGCGGGAGGAACTTCCTTTGGGGCGTGGTGTGACCAGCGGGCTGACCTTCAGGCCAAATTATCTTGAGCCCGGCTTTCTATTTCTAAGCTCATCTGCATAAGTTTTGAGCTGGGACAATTAACGAGCCGAGCAGGAACACCGAACGGCGAACAGTTTATGTCGAGCTAAGCACTAAATTAGCTCGCTTAGCCTGGGAATCGCTGGCGGAGATTGTGTTTGGAGCAGACGACGCTAAGGAATGCTCGCATACCAGAGCCCCAACTTCCGCCTTTGGCTTTGGGAAATGGGAGCGGGAAAGAATGCGACCGGCATGGAATTCAGATTCACCCAGCTCCGCGAATCCATCCACTACGCAACGCTGTGGGCTGTGGGAATGGGTCATGGTGTGGATGGGATGCCACCAGAGTGGGTTACGTAGTGCCGCTGCTTCTGTGGGTGCTGTCAATTGCCCGTGATGGATCCCAACAATATCTGGCTCCAAGGAATGCAGCCAGAGCGCTGCAATTTATGTTCTGGCCCTGACAACATGTCACTGGCTCCGTTAGACTCCATTTGAGTAATTGGCATTCCACGCGAGGTCGAGGCCGTTGCAGATGTGTAATTTGAGATATAGCCAAGTTAACAGGCTACATGGTTTTGGAGGAATCAAGTCTGATTATTATAAAACCTGACATATTGATGCTAAATTGTTTATCAAAAAAATAGCTTAGCGTTAGAAATGAGATATAAATAAATAGATATAAATAAGTTAACTTTTACAAAATGATCAGAAAATAAATTCTAATCTCAGCTTATATTCTCTTATTTTCGACCCCTCGTAATTTTCAAATGTCACATCTAATGTTGAAATATTTCATAACTTAAACTCATCTAATTTTATGAAGCTCGCATTCCCGCCTTATGCAAATTGCAAATTCCAGCTTCTCTCGACATTAATTAACGACTCTGAGCACACCCATGGAACGGGCTATCACTTGACGCAGTCCACGAATATGGCTTAATGTACACCAATGCAGTTTGTTTACCTACATATATATATGTGTGTACAGGCAATGAACTCTGTGGCGTTTTGAACAAAAGACTTAGGCAACGAACTCGCCCGAGTGGGGGTGCGTGGCGTGGAGGGGCGAGGGACGCAAAGTGGCGACGAGTAGAGCGTAGTGGAATGCCAAAACTGGTTTTGGCCAAACGATAAACGCAATTCCCTAGAGCCAAGCAGTGCAACGGATTTGAAGGCATCCGCGGCAGCCTCTCCTCCATTGACAAAGATCCCAGGCTGCGGCAGTGGCGGCAGGTTCCCAATGTTCGATATTGCTCCTTTTCCCAGGCCCTGACAGGCGCAAACGTGTTTACAGACTCAGGTGAGTCATCCGTGCCAGGCACCGAGATTGCGGTGCTGCCCGACAGGTAGGAGAATTTCACAAGATTCTGCATGTCTTGGGCGAGACGTTCTTAGGTATTGATTCGATTTGGCGGATTTAATTTGGGTCTGTCCCGGCTTTGAGGTTGCCTCTTAGCTAATAGGGTTTTTGGTAAGGATTTTGAGTGTTTAGATTGTCTGGAGATATATAAGTTAGGAAACGGCATCTCCTAGAAAGGAGACAGATTGTAAACAAAGTGATTTCAAAAGGTATATGAAATACTGCAATTAAATTCTAACTCATTTCAGGAAACATAACATAACTTATATATTTTGTAGAAAGTTTATATAAGATTCAGTCTAAGCTTTAATGTTCTTCCAAGTCTTTGTTTTACTTCCTATTAACACCTCGTTATGTGTCTCTTGGAGGTTAATTAGATTGTCTATTTCTTAGATCAAGATACGCACATAGACCTCGTTGGGGCGACCTTCTGGTGCCAAACCCTGCTGCTTGTCAAAAATCCCACATACTCGGCGACTAAAATATTTCACAACATTGTTCAAGTGCCAGATTCTTGGCCCCTTTTGTCGCAATGTAAATTAAGAACACAGCCGCAGACCATTTATGGTCCGGCCTGGCCCCAAGCGAAGCGTACCCAAAGCTCTGGCAGCACAAACAGGTTTGCAATTAAACAACTAAAAAATTATTAAACAAAATGAGTCTGAAATTAATTATTTATGCGCTCAAGATAGCACAACGCCAGCCACCGGAGCCCCCAGACTCAGAGCGAGAGGGATCCCAGCCAAGTGGGCGTCTCCACTTCCTAGGAGCATTTACTTCCAAGAACCAAGACCCATAACTCCGGCTGCGAGAGGCTCGATGGACGCAGTGGAGTTCACAGTTCAGTGATCACTCCCCCTGGCGAGCAACGCGTGCCAACTGGGCAGCTGCAGGCGCTGTACCACTCACAGTGCTCGAAAGCCAAATGGAAAAAAAGGAACGATAAAAATGGTTAAAAAATACAGACACCCCGATCGTCATACACGAGTTCACAACTCCAACGGCCCGCATAAATTAGAGCTGCGATCAGGAGCAGCAGCAAGGCGCACATTCAGCCCGGAGGTGCGACCCTGAGCAAGTCTGCTGCACTTTTTTTGACTTATTACCGGCCTCTGTCGACCGTGACATTTGTTGAAATTTGCTCAAAATACCTGAAAACAGCTTCAGTCTAGCTTGAAATGGGCTATACTTGCAGCTAGAACAAATAATTTACAATAAACATTTAAGGAATAAGAACAGTGTCAAGCAATGGTTAGGTCATCTGTGTAGTAGAGCCAAATGGAGGGCGGCGGCAGCTCCACGTTGCTATCCTCGTCCTCCGTGAGGCCATTCTCATCCAGAGTGCCATTCAGGTCCAGAACACTGCAGGCTTTGCCCTGAAGAAGGAAAAGTATCTTTAGCTTGAAGTAACTGTATCTTATAGTTGCAATACTTCATATTTGTATTTAGAATTAATATTTCAGTATTATTTAAACTCACCCCATTAGAGAACTTTCGCCACTCGTAGCTGCCGGCATGGTGATTGTAGCGCTGCTTGTACTTCTGCTGAATATCATAGATGCTGTCCTCATCGCATACAGTCATGTACTGCGTCTGTGCAGTGAGTGCATTCACAAGCCGGATGAGCCGCGGTCGCCTCGTGACCTTGCCGATGTGATAGAAGGGATCCTGGCTCCACATGGCGCCCTTGGTGCCGCTGAACTCGGACACGGCAACCTCCAGAATGGGCGGAAATAGAACTCTGGGCCGCCCGGTGCTGGGTGAGATCTCTGTTCGCGGCTCGCCATTCTCATGGAAGAAGTGCGTGAGATCCTTGCCAGCGAATGCTATCAGGTAGTCCAGGTTCTAAAGGGAGTCTTTTAAAAGGAAGCTTATGCACAAGAGAGGTAAGCCAGAGAAGCTTACGCGATTCCAGTGATCCAGGCGATCCCTCAGCATGGGCGTGAGATTGAAGACATTCGAGTGAATGATCACCCAGCAGTCGTCCTTGCGGTTGTGCGTTACCACCTCATCCCTGAGATAGTATCGCAGCTTATTAATCGGCTGCCCCATTTCACAGATTCACACCGAAACGAAGTGTAATTTGATTTCCCCAGCAAAATTGTCGCCTCGTGACTCGTCCCATTAATTCTGACTTTTCTAGCGGTGCCAACTGGGAGCGGGTCTTATCGCCAGACAAGCATCTATGGCCCGCCGCCTGGCAGGCCAATTAATTCCAGCTGCCGGAGCGGTCTGAGTTCTCATTCCTGCTTGGCTTTTCGGGATGCCATTGCATAATTAGCCGCCAATTGTCAAGACTTCGGGCGTCGCCGTTCTTGGCCCATCAATCGGTTGCCATAAATAGAAAAAATTAGATTAATGACCGATGGCATTTTTCGTCTAACCTCCGGGGTTACACTCGAAAGACATTCTTATTGATGGGAACCCTGTCAGCGGAATTCGAGAGTGCACTGCACTTTGAAATATTTGCCTCCAGTTATTCCGAGATCATTCAGCTTTTCTTTTAAAGTGAATGGTGAGCATTTTTAAGCTATTTAGCTTGATGGGTTGATTAATTGGGAACCATATTTAAAGTATTTGGTTTGTTGAACTCTTGATAGAAATAGTATTGGATTCTAGTTAATTTTAGGCATTCTTGTGGGACAAAGTTTGGCTATAAAAAGTATAATACATTAAGAAGGAATTAACTAATAATTTAATTGATTATTTTTCTAAAACACAAGTATATATTTTTTTTAAAGCCTAACTAGCACGAATCTATCTCTAAATGTATTTACATTTAAATTACTCTTGTAGAAATTTGATATTTTCTCTCCCGACATTATCCCTCAAATGGTAAAAAAGGGTTCAATAGGAAATTCAAACTAGCTACATTATTCTCCTGCCCATTTCCTTCGGGTCCATGTCTGACCTCTGAACCCGACCGGCGGCTCCAGGTTTCCGAAAGGTAACTAATGGACATACGTGATAAAATCAACTTCCGCAGGATTACAGAGTCGGGCGACCTGGAGGTGGGTCAGCTTGCGTTCCCTGTTCACAGCTGCCACTCTCCGTCGCGCATGCGCAGACACAGAAGCCGAGGGATTTGCCATGGCAACTGGGGCGGAGTTGGGCCAAACACAAGGGGCAGGGCCACCAAAGGAGTAAACAGGGGTAGCCTCGATGCACACGAAAGGATAGGATAGTGTCGAGTGGCGTCTCAAATTGCAAGCCAATATATAGTGCTAAAAGGATTTACGGATACTCAGTGTTTACTTTAATTGCCGGCCACGCGTCGCTCTAAGTGGATTTTAATATTGGGCGAGGAGTGTTGCGGCAGCTGTTGGCGGATAGCCACAGACATCATCCGTTGGCAATTATTTTGGGCTTGGGTTTGGGTTTGCCAGTTGCGTTTTCTGTTTGTCCTTGCTCAAAGAAAGCTGCATCCTTTTTGCCAATGCCAAATGGCAACAGCCGGGCTGGTAATAAGAGCCGCAAAACATGGCAATTTATCACGCAAACCGTTGGCATTGTGTGATATAAGGGAGTGTATAGTATAGTTTGGTTTTATGAGCTGTAAAAAGCAAAAGGGAATATCTGTTAAATAAAAGAACTGTGTTTTAATTTTTTTTTTTTTAATAAAATTCGCTGAGAAACATGGCTACTTTTTTATGGAAAAAGTAACTCCCTCTCCTGGACTCACCACAAATTGTTAGTTAAGTATTCGAGTCTTCCCTATCGATTAATTTTCACTTAAACCAGGATATTTTCCACACACAATATGTTAATTTATTTGCTAGAAACAAGGACAAATTTTCGAGTATAAATTGCCTTAAATAAACTTGTTCAACCACCAATAAAAGGTGCTACAGCGAATATCAAATTGTTGACAAACGTTACCCACAAAAAAAAGAAATACAAACAGCACAAAATATCCTGAGGAACTAGGCTTGGCCGACCACTCAGCCCATTTGCATGGGTGGAACAGTGGCAGTTGAGTTGGACTGGCAGGATCGAGCGAGGGTGCGAGTCCTGCTAATTGCACCCAAGTCAACTGTGAAGCTGCACATATGTCGGCGACAGGACAATGAGCTGCGGATGAGTTTTCTCATTTTCAATTTGTTTGCTCGAACCGCCTGGTTTTGATTTGTGATGCTTGTGGGATGGCAACAGCTGGTTGGCCATTTGACACGCCACTGCTGGCAGCGTGTATGTACAGCTCCTGATCCTTGGCCAAGGAGTTGCTGGTGCCAGTGTCGGTGCAGCTGCAGCTGGCTTTGTGTCCCGGCTCTTTGGTCTTGGGTTTTGGGTCAAGAATGCGTGTGGTAGGCACAAGCGAGGGGCACAATGCTGGCGGGGTAAGTAAACCATGGAAACGGGAAAGGCTGCGGGTTGAAAGCAACCCCAACTCGAGTTGCAACCCCGAACGTGCGTCACGCGCAGTCGCGGCTGCTTTTACACGGCAAGAAAAATGAGTTGGTTGAGAAATATAGAAATTGCATGATCTGTTATTTTTCTTTATCATAATTTCTCATAAAAAAATAAAGTTGTTTGAAGAAATATTTATCTCAAAATTATTAGCTCTCCATCCTGTCACATTTTCCTCCTAAGAAATCATTTTCACAGTGCACTTTCAGGGTCCCCGAGTGGGACTCAATCTGCGGATCCAGACTCCAACCCCGATCCGATCCTATGCAATCCGGGGATTCAGGTTTAGAGGCCCCGTTACGAATCGAACAATGGCACATGCTTTTGAGAACCCATTAAGTGCATTGTGAAAATAAATAAAAACTAGCAGAAAAATACTTTGTTAATGTAAATGACAGGAAGTGTGCACTTGAGGGCCAGCATCGTCGGCATCGTCCCCCAGAGGCTGCAATTAAATATAAGAAAAAAAAACCAAAACGACACAAAACACTCGTTTTCTTTCCACAATGGCAAGTTTAGCGGAAAAAGTGTGACAAAAACGGACGCAGCTGCAGATATATTTGTAATTTCAGTTTTTTTCTGAATTCTCATTCAAATTGCAATTGCGAATTGCCAATTGTAATCTGGATTGTGCAGTGTGCGTAGGCAAACGAGTTGTCCAGCTCTTAGATACTCGTATTTGTCAGATTGCCTTGACACCTTAACAAAGCACGGCGCCAATTTATTTAAATTTTATGATTAACTGAGAGTGTGCATGCTATTTCCAGCTTAAGGTGGCATTTTTTTGTAGCTTAAATGGGCTTAGAACTTATTAAATGTGGGCAGAAGTGGATATTGTTTTGATTATTCAATGCAATGAATATTTCTTTGAATAGATTCTTTAAAACTGAATACGGTTTAACTCAAGATGATATTCTTTTAGTTTTAAAAGTTACAAATATATAAACTATATATTTTATTGAGAGGTAAATGTATTATCTTATGACAAAAAACTCTTCTAACAATTTATAGTTTGACCTGCCCTCATTGTTAAAACTACAATACTCTTTCATCAGGCTCAGCATGTCAGACACATACTTCTCTCTGGCTTCTCTTGCCACCAACCACGTTTCTTGTTCAACAATTAAACACGACCACAGGGTGGCTTCATTATAGTTAGCACCCTGCGCAGACTCATTCGGAATTCAACAGCTGACGGACGCACTCAGTCTTCTTCCTATGCCGACCTTTGTCTATCGGAGGGTGCACATCTCCGTGAGTTCTCGAGAATCATCAAAATTATTGTATAAACATGCAACTAATTGAAAAGTGTGCCGTAATTCATTAGAAGGCTGCCAGATCCTATCAGTCAGATCCCCCCTACGTATAGATGGCCAACTGTTATTATCCTGGAAGGATCTCAACTAGTTGCTTTAGGGGCGTTGTGGCTGTCAGGATTCGGTATTCCGTATGCTGTGCGAGGGTTGCCTTGCAGATCACATTCCGCACAACTGTTCCTATTTTGTGTTTACTTTCCCATGCGAGAGGCAAGGCGATGCGCCTGCGCATAATATTTATTCAAATAAAACTCGTGAAATTGCCAACATATGCGAAAAATATAAAGCTATAGCTTATGTTACATCTGCAGGATACAATAAAACCCAACATCTGTGATCAAGTGACTGTGTTCCCACGATGACAACTGAAATCTAGAAAATATTACAATCCCTAAATATGCAATAATTTTCGAGCTTTAGTTTATAATTAAATCTAACTGAACTAGTTGCTCCCAACTAACATACATTTTTCATAACGTTCACGGCTACTAATCTAGCTTTTAATATGTGCATAAATATGCCTAAGTAATGGTACAAAATATTCCTATTATTTAACCATTCCAGCCTCGTTTGCTAACATTTCTCCCCTCCCACACACAGTTTCCAATTAATTCCATCCTAATTGAAACCATTGTTCTCCGGGTCATCGCCGAAAGGCCAGCTCCAATCAAAGAGCTCGTAACAGAACCCGGCTCTGAAGGTAAAGTGTGTCCCAGCAATTAGTGGCCGACACCTTGGCGAAATCTGCATTCTGCCCATGCAAATGTCAGTTGGTTCGGCTCGGAAAACGGCTTAAAACTGCAATATGATTAGCCATTATATTTTATGGCAACGGTCGCTATGTTGCAAGCAGTTTGTCATGGAGTGGCATGCAACATGCAGTTAGATTTGACTTTCGCATAGCATGTCGGAATGCACATGGGGGCGGCCAAGCCCAGGCCCAGTTAACAGTTAGTTGGTAGTTGGTAGTTGCCAGTTACCAGTTACCAACATGCAGCAGACAAATAGCGGCAAAGTTAACAGACAACGAACGTCGCGACTCGTCATCGTTGCGACATTGCAAGGTCGCTCCCCAAACTTCCTGCCATTCATGAGACTTAATTGCTTGCATTGTTGCTGCTGTCATTGCACTGTAAAAAAAATATTACAAAATTATATTTAGATTTTTTGATAACTGAAAATAATATGGGGAATATAGAGCTTGTTACAAGGTTTTGTTTTAAAGTTTATAACAAGCTTTTACTTTTGTTTAAGGTATCAGAAGACTTAAATAAAGTGACTTTTACAGAATATTTTTTTCAAAATTCATTTCCACAAGAAGTTCTATTAGTTTTCCAGTTTCTCATTCCAATATCTCATCATATTCTTTGTAGTGCATTCATTGTTACCGCTGTTGTTCCTTGTTGTACTTGCGGTTGCCATTAAACAGAATTCGCTGGACTCGAATCTGACCTCAAAATTGGTTCTATACGACAGGTTTTTGACATATTTTTTGGCTTAAAAGTGCAACAAAAAATAATTCATATTTTTTCTTAGTGCATCCATTGTTACTGCAGTTGTTCCTCTTGCCATTAAACAGAATTCCTTTTTGGCGTTTCACATTGTCATCGTGGAGCAGTTGGCATATTTTATAATCGTCTCGGGTGCATCCGCAACCAGTTCCCCCCCCTGGCTCCTGGCCCCTTTTTGGGCAATTCAATTAAGCCTTTCGCTCGCTTAGTTAATATGATTACCGTTATCGCTGTGCGAATATTCTCTCCTCTTGGAGTCCGCACTCCAAGTCCCCGAATTCTCAGAGGCGGCTCAAGGGCTTTTGATGATGCGACTGTTAATTTGCTGCTCTGTAAATATTTTTATTGATATTTATTGAATTTTAAAACAAGTGCCAATTTGTAGGCAGTTTATTTAAAGAGCAAATTGGAGATGTTAACAGCTCTGAAATCGAAAAGTGTGCAGCGGAAAGAATGTTTTGTGGGAAGAATTCGATTTTGTAGAGGAATTTATTCAGTGAGAAAATTAGTGTAGGTAAAGTGGGAAAATTGGTACAAAAGAAGCAAAATAAAATATTTAAATTATTCGGAAATATATGTATGTCAGCAACTACATAAAAGTCCAATTTCATTCATATATGATTTCATTTCATAGATGTTTTCTAAATAATTCAGATACATGTAAATATACCAGTTATTATCCTAAACCAATATTAACTTAAATATTTAAAAAGTATTCCCACAATATTCCCCTTTTCTCACGCTATATTTCAATACATTTTTCCATAACTATACAAAATGTAATTCTGAGCAGATATTTTCGACGCCACGCCGTCTGGTAAATCCACCAGAAAACATCATGGAATCATGGAATCCCTTCTCCCACCAAATGGTTTGGTAACCAAAAACAAACACCGATTGCTTGCAACATTTGTTTAAAGTGCCAAAAAGGGAGACGCGAAAAAGAAACACGCTCTCGCACATTGCAGACTAAACAAAGCGAAATGTTCGCCAAATGTTTTTTTGTGTTTTTGTTTTTATTTTCCACACCCGCAGTGTTTGAGCACGCGCCAAATGGTTCAGCAATGATGATATCCCACCTCCACCCCTTTTTCTCTTCACACTTCACCTCCAGACTGGTGTGGAATGCCACATATAATCTGTGGGATGCTACAATGCTGCAATGTGGACCAGCTGCTAGATTGTGGCAGAAGAAGTAACTTAACATACTTTTAAAGCCTGAAAAAATTTCAGATAGCTTAACGTAATTTTTGAATGTTATTTGCTTATTTAAGAAGACTTTATAGAGATTATTTTAATGAAATATAAATTTAAATGAGAAAATTGATAATTTTTGATAAAAATTCAAATATACTCAAATTTAATAAGAAGAGTTTGAGTAGTGTTTAAGAAACATAGTCTTTAGCCTCAATTAATTAGTAAACTGACCTATAAATAAAACTGAATATTAATAGTTTTTTAAGTAAAAATCACAATATCTCAAAAGAGATTCAGCATTATTTCGTGTTCATCCTCTATTATACAGTAAACTTCTCTCCAAATCTTTTACAGGGTACTGTCATGTCTATTCCCATTCATTCCCTTTCCAAATCGGAAATCCCTAATCCCCTCTTTGGCACTTGTGACTCCACACACCATATTGCACACTCATCGCACTCTCTAGCCCTTTCACCCGACCGATCCCCCCACAAAAGACTTTCGATTCGAAATCCATCATTGCGGAGCCTGCGATAATCGATTCCATTGACTTGCTAAATTTATGCGCTGGCCTGCGCTTTGTGCCGCTTCTTGTTTGCTTTTCATCAAACTTTATGTTTATGCGCGTGTTTATGTCAGGTCTTTTTTTGGTGGCCACATTAATGAGACTTTTTTATTGCTGGCCAAATTTGGTAGCGGCCCGAAGGCTTTTTGCCAGCTCGTAAAATGCCGCCCATTGCTTTATGACCGTACCAACAATCAGGCACAACAATTGCCGGTGTCAAGTTTGAAAACAGTTGGCGACACGAGGAAAAGCTGTTTTTCCCTGCCACAAGACGTTGCCCCCTCTGCCTGCTCTGGGGAAAAGCTCACATAAATCGCTCTGGCAAATGGATCGACGTCAGCCAGCAGCTTCCCATCGATAAGTTAAGTGTGCTGCCTCGCTGGCTGGCTGGCCTGTGTTTTTCCTGCTTTCCTCTCTCTCTCACTCTCTCTCGCTGACTGTTTGCCACATATGAAAAGCGAATTTTCTCCCCGAGCGAAAATGAAATAAAAAAAAAAAAAATGGAAAAACTGTAAACGAAAACGACGGAAAATTCGATGTCGATGTTCGGGGTCGAGTGTGTGTCTGTGTCTGTGTGAGAGAGTGTTTGCGCTTGGTTTTTCTTTGGTCAAGTTTTCCTGCTGCCAACTGCTGGTCGCCTGCTACGAATATCGGAAAATTCCTTTGAGGATTTGCCACAAAGGCGGCAAAGCCGGAAAAGCCGCCGCGGCAAACCTTTGATGATTCTCCACACACTCGGCGCATCCCTCTTGCTCCGCTCTGCTCTGCTCTGGCTCGCTCTCCTTGGCATTTTCCGATAGTGTGACATCCATCCAGTTGCAACCCCCTCAAGAAGCCACCCCTCGCCGCTGCGACGAGCGTCGTGGAAAATGTTTTATGGTCCTCGCCCCCCTCTGGCTCTCTCTCTTTATCTGCTCGAGTGCCGCTTCTTCCACGTACTTAATACTTTTTGACTTTTTGGGGGAAAAGCATTTCCCCGGGCGAGCGTGTGTGTGTGTGTGTGAGCAAGAGAGTGCGAGTGTGAGTGTGCGAGTGCCAGAATGTGAATGCTCCTAAGCGGTTTTCCCAGCTGCCGCCGCTGCTCCTGCCTCTGTCTTTGCCTCTGCCTCAGCTCCTGCGTCTGCCTCAGCTTCTGCGTCTGCTTCTGCGGCTGCCTGCTGCTTTTCCCTTCGTTGCTGTTCGCCTGTTACATAATTCGCGTAATTTATTCAATTTTGAGAATTAATTTTTTATTCATTTCGCGGTCTCTTTCGGGGTTGCTCCTCGGATGCATTTCCCAAAATTTATTCGGGGTTCTTTGAAACAGTTCACAAAATAACGATGAATAAGCTAATAATGTTTGGAAATATTCAGTGTTTATGTGGAACAACGCTGAGGAGCAAAGACACTTGAAAAGCTTTATTTTCTTATCTGATCGCGGCTGTCACCTCAATTGTTTTGCATGCAAATTTAATTAAGTGAAAACAATTATAAAAGCAACCAAAACTAACAGTGTCTAAAAACATGTGACAGAAAGAAATAAAAAGAAACAATTATTTTGAACATAATATTTTGAATTTTTAATTTTATTTAGAAACCGTTTACTTCTTCTAGTTAAGTAATTAAAATTAAAAATCTATATTTTAAACTATACACACAACTAAAATGCCATCTAGCGCTTAATGACAACAACTCAGGTAATACACGAAAGCTCCATCTATGAGGTGCCTTCCGAAGCAGGAGAAGTTTGCAAAAATACCCTTTGGCGCCAGTGTGCAAGTGAGAAAATGGGCAGCACTGGCTGAAAGTTTATTTTAATCAGTGATAGATGTCGCTTTATTTCGTTTTAAAATTTGAATTTGAAGTAAAATGTAAAGTAATAAAAAAATAAACAATAATAATACTATTATAAAATATATATATTATAGAAAAAACTTTACTCTAAACAAATTTTTGTTTGCTGTAATTTTAATTGTTCAATATATTTTTATAAATATGTTTATTAGTTTGATTTAAATTAGTTAAAAATGTTACTAACATTTTTAGTTGTTTTTAGTTAAGATATAGAAATTTTTATTACTGTGTTCTTTGTGTTTATTTATAAACTTTTCTTAAAAACTCAGTAAAAAATCAACTTTTAAAGGAAATTTCCCCAACAAACCAACTCGTATCCGAAATAATAGATAAATAGATAAAATATTAATAATTAATAAATTTTAATAAATTTGCAACTTTACCAAAACAAAATTAACAAAAAATGGTAAAAAAAAAGTAGCCTGAAACCCTTTATCGCTCTGTCTTAGCTAATTGCAATAAGGCATTGTACTCGATCCGACAATAAAAATTAACCAATTGATAAATTATATTTTTTTTTACTTAATAAATGAATTTATATAATTTAAAGCTTTTGTATTTTTTTTTTTTGTAATTTGTGTAAATCTAATATTTAACCACTGATGGCAGAGCGGTGAACCTGGCCACCTTCAACATATTATTTATGGCCTTTACCAAGCGAATCTTCCTCTGAACCTTGCCGCCGCCTACCACAGAGCTTACCCCGTCATTCCTCACACCTTCTTCCTGCAGTCATAGTCGCCGTTGGACTGATAAATGCCCAATGAGAAGAAACCTTAACCCGTTTCAGAAAAAAAGGTTGCAAGAGTTAAGCTAGCAACTTTTATATCAAAAATATTGTATTATTAAGGTTGTAAGTGAATTAAAACATTTTAATTACAAGCAGAAATTGCAGAAAAATAATTTTAAATGCTAAAATGTTCTCTAGTTATTAATCATTCAAAATATTATTAATAATATAAATAAATGCACAACCAATTCTCCACCATGTATGCAGAAAAATATACAATCATTAATTTTATTTATTATTTATTTATTTTCCACACTTTTTATTTCAATGCACACATTTTATATAGAGATTATTTTCGCTATTCATAGATTCGCAGCACTATCCTGGGTCCCTGTTCCCAGCCAGTCAAGCAAGTCATGTGGGCTGCCGTTTCAACTATTTGGCTTTCCGTGTGCACACACACCTGGCAATGTGCCAGCTAAGCGAATTGTCGTCTTTCACTCGGAGTGCCAAAAAAGAAATATAAGCACACAACGGAAATTCCCACACTCGCTGGGCACCGGGTGGAAATGGGTTAACGCTGCACAAAGCATATCACCCTCGGGGCCAAAGGCAAGGGCGGTCCACGTAATGGCTCTTAGATTGTTGTTTTCATTAAAAATCAACGGCTGCAAGCCAAACAGCGGACTCCTTGTGGCTCTCCCAGCTCTCGACTGCGGCTCCTGCTCCGGCTCCTGGTCCTGTTACTGTTAGGCAACGCCCAGCGCTGAGCTGGGAGCAACAACAAAGGAAACGCCGCCTGCATCCAGGAGGGGATACGAATAGGGATCGGGACGAGGACGAGGACGAGGGCGAGGGACAAGGGCATTGGGCACTAAGGAGGAGGTCTATAATCTCGTTCGCTTAAGCGTCACGCATGCCACTCCCCTAAATTGATATGCCCGCCATGGCCAAACACCGGCAAACATCATCATCAGAGCGAGCGGATGGCGGCGGCACAATGCGGAAAATCATCAAAGGCGGCATTTCAAAGAAATGTTCCGACATTTCTACCAGGCGAACAGAAACCTCCACCAAGCGGCTATGATGTGTTGTGCCAAAAACTGAAACTGAAAAAAAGGTGAATGAAATCGAAAACTCGAACAACACACACCGGCACACCACCGAAGCACACCACTGAGCACACGCATCACCAAACCACGGAGCCACCTTTGCTTTTGGTGGCGTCGCATAGCGTCGCTGCTGCTGCTGCTGCTGATGTTGCTGCTGCTGCTTCAGCTTCAGCTGCTGGTGCCGCCGGCGTATAAAATTGGCTGTGACCCGATTTTATTCTATTCCACTCGCTCTGGCCATTGTTCTGGGTGGGATTCGGACTGGGATTGGGATGCGGTTCAGTTCGGCTCGGAGCGGCGAGGCGGCTGGGTGGCTGGATGGCTACATGTCTGCATGGCTAAGAAAAAATCGCTGAAGGGATGGAGTTCAAGGCAAAACAGGATAGAATCGTGCTTCTAATGTTGGCTTACTTTCGGGGCAGTGTTAGTCTACACAGAACGAAAAACTGCGGTCATTTCTCAAGATTATTCATGGATATTTCCATCACTAATAAAATATTTGATATTTATAAAAGGATTTAAAGTGTATCAAGGATATTCTCATCTCTAATAAAACCATTAGTTTTTATAAAAGGATTTAACGTGTGTATCAAAATTAGTTGAGTATTTTGTATTATAATATTAATATTAAATGCAAGAATAAAGAAGTCTGTGTTTTTACAAGATTAAGTTTAAAGTGAAACTTTCTAACCTGTTATTTACAAAGCTAAATTATTAACTTTTGGTTAAAAGTGTATATTAAAATTATTAAATAAAAAAGCAGCTACTTTGATAAGTATATTTATGACTGCTAAGAATATTAAGTTTTGAATAGTCAAAAATGTAATAAATATAATTGGAAAATATTTAAAGTATCAATAGTTTTAATTATTTGAACAAGTTGCATACAAAGTAATATGATCCAATATATGATAAAACTATTAATTAACCTCATTTAAAATGTAATCCTAAATATTCAGACTATTTTTGATACCAAGAAATAAATTAATCTGTATTTAATTTCCATGTACAGATGATAAAAGTGATTTAAACTATATTCGTTTGAAGTAATAATTAATTATCAGCAAGTGAACTTAATAAAATAAAGATAATTGTTTAAAAACAACAATTTTCCTATTGGTATTTTAAAAATAAACCCTAGAATGGTTATCATTTGCCTGGAAGGGCTGGCAGCTCAAATTTGTTCTAATTTCGGTACCACACCTCTCACTAACAAATAAAACTATGGTGAATTGAGTTTCATCACTCTATTTTTTTGATTTTTTAATGCTTGCTTTTCACACATAGAGTAAACATTGGAATAAGTATGTATATTTAACATTTTAACTGTGTTTAAATGTGTTTAACTGTGGTTAAATATTTAACTGTGATTAACTTGCGGTTATATATTTTATTGAATATTTAAGTTGGCTTAGAAGCCAAGCCCCCTTTGGGAGGCGAAACAAAGTGTTCGAGTGCGTGTTCTCTCGATAGTGTGCGACAAAGGTGTCTTCAAATTGTTGTTAATTTTTGTTTTTTTCAAGAGTTTACCAAATTCCTAATGGGTTTCTTGCACAAGCAACCGATTGTGTGACATTTTCTGTGTAAATTGTGATCTTTCCGTGGAATGCCAAGAGCGCATCGATTTGTTTAAATGCGATTAAACAAGCATGCACTTTGATCTGTTAAATTGGTTATTAGCTGATTATGTTTATATATTTGCTCCTGGGGAGGTGTCTTAAACAATTTGTGTGTGTGTAAATATTTGCTGTGTGATTAACTTTATTATTATTTCCATAGACACTGCAGCGTGACGTGGCCATCTCTCTTGGCTTCATACTCCCTTTGCGGTGACGAAAAGTGTTTCTCCCAGTGCATATCTTCTGTGCACTTGCATTTAGTTATTATTTAGTTACTTTAAATACCTTTGTCCCAGATAAGACCGAAAACCTTTAAACCATTTGGATAATTGCTGTGTTGCGGGGTTAAATTAGCTAAGAAATAAGATTTTTTGCCTGTGTAAAAGCGGTCTGGCTCTTACTTGTTGTGTGCATTACGTATCTGTGTATCTCTATATGCAGCAAAGTTTCATTAATTGCTGCTAAATCTGCATTTATTAGTAATCCTGACTCCTGTTTTACCAACAAGTGTTGTTTCTATCATAAAATTAAGTAATTAGTAATTAAATAGTGGGGAGAATCTATTGAAATAACCATAATCAAGGGAAAAGCATTGGCTGGGAATAGTTAAGAACCTTGTTTAGTTGAGGTATCCCTCGGCATCTTCAAGATCCCAGTTACCTTGGGCAGATAAAACGTGTCATTGTGTCGTTCATGCAACTATTTTAAGAGTCTAGGATTAAATTAAAGTTATCAAGAAGGATAAGTGTGATCAAATCATGCGTGTTTTTAAGGGGGCCAACCGAGTGGGAAGCGTGCCAGTGTGCAAATAAGAAAGCTAGCTATGGTTAGATTACGTTCTAAGTAGTAGCAGTTGATGTATGTTAAAAGCGACTCTACAGGCTATTTTATAGTACAGTACCTGTTCGGATTGTTTAGGTTTGCTTGGTGTTTGCTTTCTCAGTGAGTCTCAGTGGGGGCGACAGCCAGTGCCGCCCCCTGCAGAGACGGATAAACTATGAACTGGGCGCCGAAGCGTTTCGGTAACTCCTATTTTAGACACAGACAGTGGACACTGGGCATGGGGCAAAAGGCAAAGGGGTAACCGGGGGCTCTGGTCAGCGTGCCTGCGGGGGTTGTGTGCTAGTGTGTAGCTTCAGGTTCAGGTTTCTTTAAGGGTCTCTTTATTATTTGTTTTGTTTTGTTTTTGTTTTTTTGTTGGCTTGTATTATAATAGTAATCGTAATTATTACCGGATCAACAACGACACACATCCTCGTTCGTCTCTTCTGCCTGCTGTTTATCATCGAAAATTGTTCGCATTTTGTTCTGTTTCCTTCTCATCGTCGGTGTTGTTTAATTTACATTCATATAATTTACACATGCAGCAGTATATAATATGTTTATGTGGTTTCAATTTCTGTTTGCAGCGCATATTACACAATGGCGCGATACACTCAGATATAGGTATGCATATCCAGCTCTTCGGTCTGCGACTCTGACAAATTCAAAGTGGTTAATAACATTCATATATATGCTTGTATATATATATATTTGTATGTAGGTATACATGTTGCTATATAATTCTCGTAAATAATTGTAGCACGTTTATGTAATATGTATGTTTTTAAAACACTTAAATTGCGTAGGTTAATTTAATTTAATTAGTTTTGCACAAAAAACCTTTAATAGGTATGCTCCATGTTCTCATCGTTCTGTGTCGGTGTATTCAGTGTGTTGTGTTTTGTATTTTGTATTTTGTTTTGTAATTTGCTTGGATTCGCTCGATTGATTCATATATGTATGTTCAATATTCATTTAACGCTTTCACTTTTTAATACATTTAGATATTAGTGGCCTCAGCCAGCATAATTTTTTGCTGGATTTTACCATTTTTTTGTATGCTTTTCTCAATGTATTTTTTTGCTTGTTCGTATCTTTTGTTTGCTTAATAACACAAATTTGTTGCCAAGTGGCTAAATAGATATATATATGTATATATTTCGTACGTAGCATATATATTCTGTATACACATCGATATTGTTAAATGTTTCGCTTATACGCTAAATGCCTCACTTAGTCAGATAATTATTACTTTTGGGGTTGGGTTCCATTTCCCAAAAATGTATGAAAGCCTGCTCTTTTTTGGTTTGATTCGCTTACTATATAGTTAGTTATATAGTTAATTGCCGATCTCAACTTTGTATTTATTTGTATTTGTATATTATGTAACCGCGGACAATCAATCTCTCGCTAACCGAAACACCAAAAACACATAGCTTTCAAGTTTGGTTACCCAATCGATAGGTTGTTCGCGCTTCTCGTCCTGTGTCAAAGGTCGCTCCTGGCTCGATCCCTTCGACGAACAACAGGTCAGTGTGTGGCCGCACTCCGATTGTATTTTAGAATCTCATTACGTAGGCCTATTACTAAGTTCCGTCCGATCGTCCGTCAGTTGCAGTTAGTAGTTGGTATCGGGTCAGGTTCAGGTTCAGCTACTCCTCCAAATAGAGATGTGCGTATATACAGCATGTCGAGGGTCTCGATAGTGTCCTGGGGTCTGGTCTGGTCTGGTCGGGTTGCGTGTGTTTAGGAACTCAAACCATTTTGTATGTGCGTCCTTCTGGGTTCATGGCGTCAGTCGGTCGGGTCGGTCTGTGGTTGGTGGCGTCTATATATCCTCGTCCCATCTGACCTCGGAGCTTATTGGCCAGCAAACCGATCTGCAGCCGTCTTGGAGGGAGTCGGGCCAGGGCTTAGTGTTCCGTAGCAGCAGTCGGTCCGTGCTGTCGACGTCCTGTCGCATTATATCCTTGCTGAATGACAGCAAATAGTTGTATTTACCTCGGTGCGGTTTTCATCGTCAATCTCGTTTGCCTTATACTTTGAAAATAATAATTTTTCGCATTTATATTTGTATATCTATGTTACACCATCAAAGAAATTAGTTTGGGGAAATGATGAAATGCTTGGCTTGCGTGCACTTGCCCCATACTTGGGGGGCTTAACACCCAATTAGAATTGCGACTTTATCCAATATAGTATAATGGAGAAGTCCGTTAGACAATTATGCTTTAATATTATATTAGTCGTTAATTATTTTATATTATGTGTAAGTTCCGTTCAAATTTTCTACGCATGGTTGTTGTTTTACTCCTCGATAATCGTTAAACATTAATATGTATGGTTATGGTTATGGTTATGTTATGTCGAAATATACATCAATAATTGCCTTTATATAGTACGATATACATTACGTTGCTGTTAGTACACTTATTTAATTTGCTTCGTCGAACATTTGAATTGAAATTGTAGCTTGTTGTAGCTTGTTACTTGTATTTAATTAACTTTGAAAAAACGTTGCGTCAAGTACTCGTAAATGAATCGAAAAACTCACTACTAAATATTTTTGCTCTAAAAACAGTAATCGTTAATTATGCTCATATATTCTCATATGTTAGTTGCTTTTGTTTCTTTCTACCACGTTAATAATTTTGCTTTAGGTTTTCGCAAGCCCCAGTTGTTGTTCGGACTTGCCACAGTTATTGTAATATTGTTTCTCATTTGCTTTTATTTTTGTTGTGTAGTGTGAGAGTAGTGTTTGTTACGTTCAAACAAATAATATGTTAACAAAGAAGTCGTTTGCGTCGAGATAATAATTATTCGTTTCGATTTGTATTTTTGTTTTCTTGCTTAAGTTTAGCTGAAATGTATCTTATCTTTGTCGTCTTGAATATTCGAACTACGATAACTCATTTTCATTACGGTTAAGTTCAACTGCTACGTAAAACTGTTAAGTATTAATTGATAATTCTCTTTTATTTTTATTTTTTTTGTTATATTTTATCTGCTATTAGCAGCACTTGCACATCGTCCTCCTCAATCGATCTGAGCTTATTTGCTTTGTATTTTTGAAGTTTTTCTGGGTTTTGGTTCATCGTTTGGCCTAATCGAAGGTCCCTCTGCGTCTGCAACAGCATCCGCAGGTGTCGGATCGCGTCGCTGGTCACTTGTATCTTTGTGGCTGTCCCCTGGGGTGTCTCGTGTAGCGTGTCATGCGACGAGAGCCTCGCCTCCCGACCGCATAGTACCGTGTGATTCTCTGGATATATTTCGCTTTGTTCGTTTCCTGTTTGTCCGTTTGATTCGTTCGAGGGTCGTGCCTGAGTGGGATGTGTGATAAGTGTGTGTTTGTGTGTGTGTTTAGTTTCCATTTCTGGCGATCCTAAACGGTTTCCCTTTTCTTTTTTTTTTGGATTTTTTTAAATTTTTTGTTTTCCCGGTAAGTTCAGTAGCTTGTTTTGTGGCACATACTCCTAACCGCACACGCAGCCCCGACCTCTCCCCGGTGGCCCAGTCCGCCGCCCGACCCCTAGCTGCCTTTGTGTTGGTCAGAGTAGATCGTAAATTTAGGGTCGGACGCGGTCTGGCAAGGAGCAGGTGGGAGCTGCGGTGCCATTTCTGACATTTTCATACTAATAAGTAGTAGTAGTGGGTAGATACTATATAATATATATATAATTTGCGGTGTATTCATCAACTGCGAAGGGCAAAAAGTGTGGCCTAAGCTTAGGAGCGATTGATAATAACTGAGGAAATCCTGCTCTCTTGTTTCTTGACTTAGCACACGTACATATGGTCTGGTAAAACGATACTTGATTCAATATAGCACACTCACGGTTAGCTAGATATAGATAATGACATTTGCCGTTGCTTGTATATGAATAATATAATTGTATACAAATATATTTGAAGAGTGCGGTTATAACCTTGTATAATTAATTGTCATACACATCAATAGGTTGCTCCTCACCAAACTCGTCCTTCTTCATGTCTTGTAAATATAGAACTTTCGTTAGGTACAAATTTTGCATTTCTCAGTGTTTCTTCTGTATATGTATGTTTGTCTGTCCTCCTGTAAGGTTATATATGTTCTGGGTTCCGGTGTGGATCGGGTAGTGATGTCTGACCATGTCCAGTGTGGTGATTCGGGATGTGTTCTGTTCTGTTCTGTTCTGTACTGTTCGGTCTGGCTTGGCATATGTATACCTTGTAGCTCGATTGTTGTCGTTCGTCTGCTTTCCAAGCACATCGATAGAGTTAAACGTTGAATATGCCAATATCGGATATCGATTAGTGTACGCGTAAGTAAAATGCTCCATAATTGAATCAATGCTTAACACCTAGACATGTATATAAGTATAAGTATGTATTGTATGTAAATATTTCTTGTATATCCTTTAACACTCAAATATTCTATATGTATATATCGTGCGTTCTATAGTAGCTTGCGCCACACATTTTCCCCGGGGTGCTGGGGTGCCGCCGCTCGGACGCACTCCGGGTCAGACGGGCTGGTGCATGCCCGGGGCAGCGTGACGCGCCGGAGGACCCCCATCCCGGGGACCATGCGCTTCCCGGCGCTGGTGTACATAAACTGAGGAATAAGGTTGCTCGTGAAAGCAACTACGATAACGTCCTACTACTGACAACCTTGTGAAGCCTTTTTCGAACCTTCCAAGTGCTCACTCCAACTCAAAGTCCAACTAAATTCGCTAACTAGAAACAACGAAAAGTCCCCCGAAACGCTGCAACAATCATCTTTAACCTGAGGCTTAACCTTCAACCCGATCCTGGATCGGGCTGGTTTACTTCGTCTTCGTCTGCTTCGCTGGTTTGGCCGGCGTCTTTTGCTCCGCGCCCTTCGACTCCTTCCGCTGAGACTGATCCTTCGGCTGCTCCTTCTCTTTCTCCTTCTCCTTTTCCTTCTCCTTGGCCGCAGCTGCGGCTGCCTTGGAACTGCTGGTGGGCGCCTCCTCCTCGGCGGCCTCCTGCGCCTTATCCTCCTTGAGCGGTTCCTTGGTGGCACTGCTGCTGGAATTGCTGTTGCCACCGCCCACAACGGGATCCTTATCTAGTTCCCGCTTCTCGCCGGACGTGTTCGCCGGCAGGGCCTTCAGGATGGCGTGCACCTCCTCGGCAACGGCCATCAGCACAAACTCAAACTGCTGCCGAGTGGCCACCACGCCCGCTCTCTGGTCACGCAAATGCTCCAGGGTGGCGGCAATGTCGATCTCACGCGCACCCTTGTTCATCCGCTCCAGGACCAGGTCCAAGAGGATGTAGGCGCCAGTTCGACCGCCTCCGGCACTTCCGTGCACCACAATGGGGCAGGAGCGACGTCCTCGGTAGGATTTGTTCACCTTCCTGAAAATGTAAATGAATTAAAATAACATGAATTATAAAGAATCCAAATCTTAGAATTTAAAATAAACAAATAGGAAATATATAGTTAATTTTACTTAAAAATTAGGAACACGAACTACGCGTAAACTCAGTGGAAAAAATTAACTATGGCGTTACGCTTCTCACGCTTTGTTATTCATATAAATCAAAGATCTTACCGCCTAAAGTCAAGCAGTGCCTTTGCCTGGACAGGCACTCCCATGTGCGGCCAGGACAGGAAGTGGAACTGGGTGACCGTTCGGGTTTCGCTGGTGCGCAGATTCTTCAGGTAGAAAGAACGTACGAGGTAATCATCGCACCAAATGTGTTCACTAACTAGGTGAACCTATAATTTAATCAAAAAATCTATTAATTATATGTACAAGACAACAATATTAACTTCAACTTTACCTCATAGATGTGATAGACCTCGGCACCTTCTTCCGGCCAGTAGCGCGCACAGGCCACCTCTCCGTTCTCCTGCAGTCGGCAGAGCGCCACGATGACAACGGCTCCCTGCTCCCAGATCATCTGCCAGAAGTGAGCCAGGGTCGACGGCAGTGGACCCTGGGCGGCCACATAGGCGGGGGCTCGTGGATCGTGATCGGTCTTTAAGTTATTTTCACATTAAAGATTTATCTACTTTAGTGGAGCTAAGATATACTCACAATCGTTGAGGCATTTACATAGTCCAGTCCCTCCGCGTTGGCCAGATGGTTGAGGACAACGCGAGAGTGATCGTACGGCAGGGGAGCCCCGGGTCTGTTCAGTCCCGCGCATTGCGGCTGGGAGGCGGCCTCCCGAGCACTGGGCTCGGCCTCATAGCGGCACAGTGCCTCCCATTCCCGCTGCAAGCGTCCCTTGTTCCGCAAATGGTCTTCCATGTAAGACTGTTAAGGGATTGGTTTGGATTAAATCCGATTAAGGATACTTTAACTACTAATAATCTCACCAGCACCATGTGTCCGGTTGAGATGTCCATGTTCGTTAGTGCGGGCTCCTCGCTCCAGGACGAGGTGCTAGATCGCGAAGATGGTGGTCGGCCTTCGTTCTCCTTGCTCAACGATGTAATCCTTCCACTGTGCGCTGGCTCGTTGGAGCCACCTGTACCACCTCCAGCCGAGTTGCCGCCGCTGCCGTTGCCCGACTTACCGGCCATCCGGGCACGACATAGTTCCTGGTAATCCTTGCTGCAGGTCTCCGCCCCCGCAATGCCCGACTGCAGACCGCCCAGCTTGTCCCGCTTGCGGTCGTGCCGCTTGATCAGGATCAAGGTGACGAAGATCACGATCACAGCGGCGGCACCAGCGCCGGCGAACATATAGGCCATGATGTGGGTGACATCCGGTCCCTGCTCGGCCAGCTCCATGCGGGATGACGAGACACTGGGGTCCTGCAGGTCCTTGATCACGTCACCAACGCCGGCATGCAGCACGTAGAACCCGACGCGTCGCTGGATGTTGTTCTTGACGCCGCGGTTCTCGTTGATGGTCCGTGCCACATCGCCGGCGGTCTTGCGCTCGGGGTTGTTTGAGTTCACCCGGAAGCTGACTTCGTGTTGTTGAACGCTAAGGGATTGGAGGAAGAGATTAGTTCAGGCGCGGTCTTTGGAGATAACCTTTTGACTCACGTTAAATAAGAAAAGTATCCCTGCATGTGTAGTATTTGCTCCAGCTCCTTCATGATGCGCTGCCCATCGTTCCAACTGTCAATTCTGCCAGCGAAAAAATATAATTAATTAGGAAGGAATTGATGGAAAGACCTTCTCGACTTACGGGTTCTTGACGAACACATGCACATATTCAGTGTCAACGGTGTGCGGCGCATGATCCTCGGCCGAGTGCTGCTGCTTCATGACCTTCTTCTTCTTGTGCGCTTCGTCGTCCTCGGCGCTGCCCTTGATGTGGGCGGGCAGCACCTCTTTGTTGCCAATGCCGTCCGGCTTGCGTGTTGCCGCTTTGTCCGTTTCCAGCTGGTTGCTCAGTTCGGAGGAGCCAAGGGATGGAGGTCCCAGCAACGGACCAGGCTTCTTCACATCGAGGCGCTCGTGGCGGGCAAAGCCCAGCATGTTGGCGAGTAGTGTTTGCTTAACATTCTCCGGCTCATCAGCCTGCATGCCGCCATCCGCGTCTGGTCCGTACTGGGGCGGCATCACGAGCAGTCCCCCCTCGGTATAGACCCGTTGGCTGTTCGCCTGCCGGGGGAAACTGTTGGAGGCCAGCATGGCCTCCTCCTCGAGGGGAGTCAGGGAGTTGCGCAGCAAGCCCGACTCGAACGCCAGTTCCTGTTGCTGGGTGTCCACATCGTTCGGTGACAGCTGGCTAAATGCCGGAGGTCGTCGCTTGGACAGCTCGGGAGTGGCATCAACATCGGGTTCGGCATGTCGGAAGCTTAAAAGCGGTTCCTGCACCAATCCCTGTTCGCCGGCCAGTTCGCGGAAGAAGGAACGCTTCGGTTGCTCGTTCTCTGCCTCGCCCAGTCCCAGTCCGCCCCTCGAGCCACCCCTGGCCCGCTTGAAGGGGGCGAAGTTGTCCGGAAAGTAGAGTTCACTCGACTCGTTCACCTCCTCTGGCGGCACATAGACTGGGGACTTGGCCTGCTCCAGCTCCTGCTGTTCCTGTAGCTGCTTCAGATCTTTCAGCTCGCGCTGCTGCTGCTGCTCCACGATAGCCTCCAGCTGGTCCATGGCATTCGCCGGCGCCGGCGTCTTCCGCTGGTAGGGCTGCGGATCGGGCTCTGAGGCGGCAAGAATCTGATATAGTTCCTGCCGATTCTGCTGCTCCGCTTGGCGGTCAGCATCCTGCTCCACCTGACGCAGCTCCTGCTCGCGCTCGATCCTCTGACGCTCGGTTTCCAGGAAAGTGTCCATAATGCTCGGCAAGTCCAGCTGAGCACCTTGCCCGTGCCCATGTCCGTTACCCTTGCCAAAGTGCTCCAGCTCCCCGGGATCGTGCCGCAGAGGCCGGCGATCCTGCAGCATGCGGTTGAGGTATATGTCATTGACATCGTTCTCCCGCACCTGCTTCTTCCTCAGCGCCGGATAGAACTGCGCCTGGCTGGGCTGCTCGTAGTAATCGAGTTCGGTCTCGGGTTCCGGTGGCGTGAAGCGCACATAGGCCATGGCACTGGCCGGATCCCCGAACTCCGGCGGAGCAGGCGCCAGGTTGGCGCACAGGTTTGGCGGAAGCTGCTGCTGGCGCTGGAGCGAGAAGAGCGAACCCTGGATGCGGCACTGGACGTAGGGATGGTCCCAACCTAGGCCGGCGCCCTGGAGCTCCTCCAGCATGGTGGCCAGCACACGAGACTGTTCCTCGGTGAGAGGTGTCCTGCGAAAGGAGAATAACAAAACAGGATAAATAACAGTTTTTGTTGTTGAAAATTAAGGCGATAATTACTTCTCAATATCCTCAACGTCGACACCGGTTGTTGGAATGCACTTTCCGAAGATGTTGTCTGCCAATTAAACAAGAAATCAAAAAGATTTTTAGATTATACAAATACTTCATCTCGTATAAGCGAAAGTTAAGGCCTTTGCAGCTGTTTGAAAACAGCTTCTCATTGTATTTGACTTTGGCAACCGAAAAAGATTTGTTTGCTTTAAAACTTAAGATTGAATTTATTCGGCAAGTTTTGGGAACTCACCAGAAAGTTTTACTTGACTGTGGAACTTTAATGAATAATTTTCTTTTATTTTCTTTAAAAATGAAGCCTCAAGAACCATATAAAAAATAAATAAGTTGCTTTCATCTTAATGGGAATTATTTAATGACCTTTAAACTAAGATAAATCATCAAAATGATAAATAAGATCCTTTAAAAAACTGTCCTAAATATTTCATGTAATAATAGTTACAAAAATTTAAAGAAACTGTAATTTCTAGCATATTTTTGGTCTGAATTTCAAATGATTTTAATGCATGCCTGTACTGTACTCCCCTTTAGTCCTTCAAGAACTTCCAAACAGGATTATATTCTCTTACATTTCACATTTATCTTTACTCCCTGCAACTATATTTTCCCATTGTCTGGCACACAAGTTAATTTGTTTACATCCTCTGCACAGCTTTAATTGAGCCTGGCCAGAATGTGTGTGTGTGGAGAGGATCCTTAATTTCCCTTTGGTCCGCCCCTGTCAACATTTGTCTCGATATTAATAGGGCGTGTAGCTGCATCAATGACACTGGTCTTACAATGGTGCGTCCGTTCGTCCGTTGGTTCCTGTGGGATGGATCCCCTGGTTTTACGGTATCGTCAGCACCTTTTGTTTTCATTGTGATTTACGGGCATTTAAATGCATATCCTTGCGGCTTGTCTCGGGCGTAATTTGCATAATGCAAATGCAACTCATGCGGACGGAACCGTGACTGCGGACTACACTCTGCCGCACACACGAACACACATGTGTGTGTGGGACACGCCTCCTACACGCCCTCCATCCACCCCTTTTGAGGTCAACCATTTCTGCGCAATTTTCGCCATTTTTCGCAACGTTATTCCGTCTGCAGCTGCTTTTCCAATTGTTCTCCAGTCGCAGTCCACCGCCTCCTCCACTCCTCCACTCGTCGCCGTGCTTACATAAGTAATTGAGTGTGTTCTCGATAATGCACTGGCACGGCATCACTTCTCCTCCTCTCCCCCGACCCTGGCCTCCTAGTTTTTCACACTTTGTTTCGGTGTCGTTTGTGTGAACTCTCGCCTGGCATTGAAGAGCTCTGCAAATACGAATAATATGCTTGGGGCCAGAGTTCAGCTTGCCCCAGTCCGATCCTTCCCTTCTTTTCTCTAGCTCCGGTCCCACAACTCCCTGCCCGCTGACCCACAATGTGGATTTTGCCCGAAAGCTGCATTTCGGCAACAGCACTGGGGCAATGGCAGCGGAAATCGACGGCAAGGACTTCCATTGTACTTATTCGAGGTTTAGAGTGCTTAAAGCAATTAAAGGCAGGCCAATGGGTTTTAATGTTACAGGGAATAGGGAATGCAAAGGAATATTACGAGCTAAGCCATAGATTTAAATAAATTATTAGACAGAAAATATCTGTGGTGTAATTTTTCTTGGTAAATGTGTACCAGGGTACTGCAGAAATCACAAGAGGTCTTAAAATCCCTAATATATTAGGTTAAAAGTTTATTCTTTAGGTAACAAAATGCTTTTTTATACAAATTAATATCTTTTAAGCATAATAACCTCCTCAACAACACATACCAAATGTTTATTCTGCAAAACATAGATTTATCCTTTTTCATTCAATCTAAACTTTCATTTAAAATTATATTTAATCGCGTAATTGCTTCATTTTATTCCTAAGGTTTTTACTTTATTAGCTTTCCATTAAAATCCTCAAATAGAGTTCATTTTATATATTTACGCAAAAAGTTGTTATCCTTTCAAACTACTTAAAATTAAACTTGGGAAAAATGTATTTATTTGTATGCTGAAGTGCCATTAAAACTTTTTTAAACTTTTTCCTCCAATTTAAACTGTAAATGAAAAGTATTTAGCAAGTCTGTCTAAATAATTTAAACAAATGTTTACCATTTAAAGCATATTTAGTTTTTCCCAAACAAATTGAGTAACTTTTCGAAAGCATTCCCTAAGTTCCCCATTAATTTATACGTCTAAGCAAATTTAATAAGCACTAACGAACACTAAGGCATACTTAATACAAGGCATTTAGTGGATATTATTGGGCTTCCCCTGGCACTTCACACTTCCGTTTGACCAACTATCCTGCTAATCCCTGCTTTTAGTTGGTAAATTGAATTCCCAGGAACTGGGCCTCCCTTGTTCCACCGATAACCGCAATCTGGGGGCTTAAGTCCATCTTATCGCATACTCACCATCGTAGCAGACCTCGGAGTGCGGTATGCATAGCGTCCTAACAAACTGGCAGCCTGAAAAGAAGAATAGGAGGGAAAAGTCTCTGGTTAGTACATGAAAGAGTTGTTTAGCCATCAACATTATGAGGGGGTAAGTGGAGAGCTGCAGAGCGGAGCGGAGGCTCTCAGTTGAGACATAATGATGTGGTAAGAGCCAAATCAGCATTACGGCGCTAAGCAGGCTCCCGACACCGAGCCACCCACCCAACCAACCTACATTTTGGCCCGAAGCCTCCACCTCCACCACTGGCGCTTTTACTGGCGGTGTCATGTGTCGCTTGCCTGACTCTTGGCTAAATAAACGCTTTTTATGAGCATGTCGCACATGGCCAGCACGCACACACACACACAAGGAACACTTTTGTGCCGACAGGCGAAGACAACTACAAATTCCTGGCCCAGAGGATGCCCGAAAATACGAGCAAGAGAGGGAGGTAGACTCCTCTCCTGCCACTCCTCCTAGTTGTTAGTCAAATGTCTGTTTGGCGTGCCTTCGTGTGTGTGACGTCAACAAGAAGACCCGCATCGCTCCGGGAATTTGCCACTGAAAAATTTGACCTCCTCCTCTTCCTTGCCCGGGACAAGGACTGGCATCATGTGTAACGCACGTCCGCCTCCTGCTTTCCCACTGTCCCGCTGCCTTCCCGCTGTCCCGCTGCCCTGCTCCACATTCCACCCACGCCCAAAATAGCGTCACTTTGGAACTTTGTTGTCAACAGTTTTCGTGGTCTTTGCCTGGCTTTAACTTTGGCCCGTGACAGCCGGAAAAAGGCGACGACGACGCTTCGACATTCGTTGGCCATTAATTAAGTCAAAGTAATTTCGCTTTTCTGGCCAACCCACATCCCCTCTCCTAAGAGCCGCATTTCTTCTGGCTGTTTTGTTTTTTAATTGCTGAAAAATTGCCGGTCTCAGGTTAAAAAGGGCAGCCGGAATTAATCCCAACGGACTGAGGGACCCGCAGTCGGTCTCCTCATGATAAGCGCCTTATGAATGATGGCCACGAAACCAAAAATTAAGTAACTTCCCGCCAAAAGAGTTCTTTTTAAAATAGAAGAGCAGAGCTCTCGTTATGAATTCATCAACAGGCAGATGAAAAGGTCTGAGAGGGACTGTCAGGACAAGTGGTGGAAATGTCAATTACTTGGACAGAAAGCCGTGGAAAGTCAGTCAAGAAGAGATGACAGACAAGCCGATGAACATTGATACATTCACATTTATTACAATAAATAAATTAAAGCGAAATCGGAGTTGTCTCTGGAAGGAACCACCTTAGAAGTCCCTCCTAATGGCTCTTCTGAAAGTGCAACAAACTTGAGATTTATTCTCTGTGTAGTTAGCAGTCAAGTGGCCACATTGTTTGGCCATACGCCACAGTGTCGGCCCTTTGCCAAAGACCTCTCTATCCGCCATGTCCTTTCGGCATTGTCGACTCGACAGATTGAAGTGCACTCCCAGGGCAGAGCAAGCATCATAAACGCTCACTTTGTCTCCTTTTCAACATGGCCACAGATCCGATTCCATCCTGCTCCAGTTTCTTCTTTACCCCCGGCTCTGCTGTGAAAACAGTCAATAAATGTGGCGACAGAAACCGTCTGTCAATTATCAATAGGCCAACGGAGACGTGACCTGCATCATGAGGGGAAAACTGGGGCAAAAATAGAAACTAATTAAATGAGATGCCCCAGCAATTTGTGCGACAAGTGCGCGCGGCCTAATTGTGACGCCGGGGCAGGGGCCGAGTGCCTTTTTCCGCACTCTGTTTTCTCTGTCAACAGCAATGGGAACCAATCGTCCTGGGGGATCTCTGCAGGCTCTTGGGAGGCTCGCAGACTTGTCTCATAAATATGCGACCTCATGGCCATTGCTGCCTCTCTTTTAGTCTCTCTCTTTACAGTCAAATGATAAGGCCACGGGACGTATGCGCAATATGCCGAGAATGTTACCTGCCACATTCATGGGGACCAGTTTAACGGCCTCGTTGAGCCATGCAAATGCGCAAAGGGGCATCACAACGCATCGAGCGGGGCAATAAAAATAAAAGAGGTCCTGTGCCGGCAGACTGCCGACCTGCAACCTGCGAATCGAGGCTAAAAGCTTTTACGGCAGCAAAATCCCCGTCGGACAGTTATCTGTTCGACATTCACGGCTCTCCCCGTCTCCGGATGCTGATGCAACTATTATTTATGGCGGGTTCGATTTTCTACGCAGGGGAATGAGAAGCAAGGACCCCGACGACCACAACGAGGAAATTGCAAAGCTGGCCGCCTGCATTCGTCGGGATTGGCAATCAACAAATCAAAATCTGTGATGTCGGGGTGGGGGCACAGCACAGCAATCGTTCTTTTGTGCTGCTCACATTTGATTGATAAGTTTGCGGTTGAGTCGATTCGAACTTGATTGGAGGGTGCCCTAGCTTTCAGCTCCTAGTCCCTGTGGGGAAATCCTTGCCGGCCTAAATTATGCCACAGCCTAAAGACCGAGCAAACAGAGCGACGCAACAATTTAATAAATTTTCCGCTCCAAGGCGAAATTGAAAATTCCGGACGCACTCCCACACAACCGCACCCACATCCCCGATGCGGTTGCCTTAGACGCAGCAGCAGCGTTTTGATTGATGTCCACCAGCACACCGCACATATTTAAGAGGAAGCTCCTTGGGAGGCAGCCACCCCTCCACCCTCCGGCTGTTTACTTATGTATGTGACTCGCCAGGAGCCCGGTGGTGAGGCTTCCAGGTCCTTCTGCTGTTTGCTTTTGGGTCAAGGCATTTAAACAAAAAAAAAAAACAGATTTCATTTCATAACGACATTTTTTCTCCTGTCAGCTGGCCAGCCAGGACGCACAACGCACGAGCGCAAACACAGGCTCGGCACGTGGGGCCCGTACAACGTGTGGTGTGTGCAATATGCGGAGGCGGGCGCTGAGAGCGTTGAGAGCGTCTTTAAGGACAATAACGAATGTCCGCACGTTGATTACGTGTGGCATTTAACTCAGCAGCAGAAGCTTACACTCAGGCATCAAGGTGTGCAAACAAACATTTCCTGCGATTCTTAAAAGTTTGACTTGCAGAGGAATACGACTGAGGTTTTTGATATGTAAACTAAAAATAAATCGAAACGAGTTAGTAACTAGCGGAGTTTAAATTAGGAAAAGGATGAAAGATGCACTAAGAATTTACTCTTATGGTTTGTACTTCTAAAAAGCAACAAGAATCAAAAGAAGATTTAAACCTAGTTAATAAGCTTAAGCACTCAGTAAATTCATAACAAAATCCTTTAGGGATTATTTCGTCAAAGGAAACATTACCGCATTAATTTCGTTATCAACAAAGTTAAAATCAAAGGAGAACGATGTTGTGCAAGCTTAAAACCGGCATTTAAAACGCAATTACCCCACAAGGCAGGCGAATATTGTGAAACATACTCATAAAAACATGGAAAACAACACAAATTTTCTTTTGGCTTTTTAATAAAAAAAAGAAATAAAAATGCGTTAAAGTCCTGCCATAGTCGTCCACAATGCTCGCTGGCGGCGATTCAGGGAACAGCGTCGAAAGGACGTGTCAATGCCGGGGCGAACAAGGCGTACAACTGTCAGGGAGGCGGTGGCGGCACAAAGGAAATAAATAATAACAAAGGACATTAATCATGACAACGACAGGGTGACAGAAGCAGGAGGAAGAGAACGAGGAGAAGGAGGATGTAAGGGCGGGGCACGGCCAATGGCAAAGCAAACATGATACAAGTGTTCCGCACAGCTCGTTAAAGGGCAGCATAACAAGTACACAGAAGGCAGTGCCAACAGGACTCTCCCCGCAGCGGAGGTCCTGCCACGGGAAAAGTAGTAACCCGGACACAGAGGCAGCGGCAGCGGCAGGCCTTGGCGCCTGTTTATGCATTAAAGTCGCTCCTTTGCCTACTTGACTTGCTAAGCATTTAATGCCTTTGCACACACATGCGTCGCGCAAAGCAAACAGGGAAACAAACCCGGGCGGAGGATGCAGTGCCTCCGTCACCAAGCTTTTTTTGTTCGCGGCTTAGTTGTTGCAGCTGCAAAAGTTGTCGCTGCTCGGCAGCTTTATTAAGTGTAAATAAGCGCCGGCATTTCACAGCAGCTCCAGCCCGCCAGCCACATTCCTTTGAGTGGGGCATTCCTCATGACAGAACAACGCAGCCCACAGACGGAAAAAAACGAAAGTTTTGTCAAACTACAAAAATAAAACTAGTAATTCAGGACATACTATACAGCCACAGAAAGATGACATTTGTTGGCTAGAGTCCTTTGAAGGCGAAGGAATGATTCATATAGTTTGGCTTAAGCTTAAAATTTAAGTATATTTGGGAACAAAATTAGGTGCCTGGCATAAAATTCTCTCTTCTTTCAGTTCCAACACAGTTTCAGGCTTAATAAATTATATATTTTCTGGAAATAATAATTATTGTTTAAATATTTTCCTAATTTAGCTTTAGTTTAGCTTAAATTTTAAAGTTAAATTCAATGCAAAAACGACTCTAATTAGTGTCCATTCATTTTTCTGTGTGTGTGGTCTCCTCCAACATGTTGCTGCCACTCTGAGCAGTTTTTCATTTTCTCCCTCTGACGCCGCCGGAGGCTCCTTGATTTATGCGAACTCATTTTATTCATAAATTTTAAACACGTTTGACGTCGTTGGCCGGGGGCTATGAAAATTTCGGTGCCGCGAGGCGAGAACGAGGATGCTGAGGTTCTGCTATGCCAACTGTCTCTGCTCCTGCTCATGACCCTGCGCCTGCTTCTGCTCCTTGCCACCGCTCCTGCTCCTGCCTGAATGCGGGCTCGTTGATTTATCTAGCCACATTTCTAAACAAATATTTTTGGCCTCTTCTTTCTGGCAACCGACGACGCCAGTGACCCACACAAATTTGGCACGCAATTAGGCGGAGGAGTCCTCCGGTTCTGTTTTTCCTCGCCCACTCGAAGCGAACGTCCAGCATAAATATAAACTTTTTATGGCAGCCACTTGGACGCCTGCTCATCCTGGGCCCAGGGCAGGACTAATAAATTGAGTGCCACTTCTGGACGGCATGGAAGATAAAGGATGAGGAATTCGGGCTCTAGTCTAGGCAAAGGAAATGTTTATATATAAACAGTTCAGCCAAGGAGAAGACCCTGTCGGATGTCAACACTGTTCAAATATGTGTCAAGTACCTGTCGAAATATTGTTTGTTTATCGGATGCAAGCCAGATATGAAAGATGGGAAAAAGCCAAAGGCATATATTGAGACATAGACCAACAAAATATTGACATGTGGAAGGATACTTTCAAGGGTGAAGTGTAAGCATTTGTATTTATTTTCTGCTGCCATGCAATATGCATTTGTAAGGAGAAACCTTTTCATTCTGGACAGTAATTAATAAGTCTCTTAAAAGAGTCTTTGAATTGGATCCTTCATTCATTATATTTCTGGCGATGACAAATTTCTAGGAAAATTCCTAACGAAGTTGCTTGTCTCATTACCATGGATCTGTTGCCGTCTTGGTCATCGCCTTAAATTACATTCAGAAACGTGCAGACACAGCTCTCTGTTTCACAAGGATTTTTCCATTTAAAATGAAAAGTTTTACTTTCATTTAATCTATTTACTTTCAGCTCAAACCATGATGAAGTGATTTCACCTACAAAATGGTGTGCTTTCTTTCGTTCGCCAAGAACAGAGTCAGAAAACATCAGGACATCAATTTTGCATTTCATTCATGAAGTCCTTTGAATGCCATCGCCTTCTGCCTCCCCCTCCCTGGCTGCTGCTACAGCTCCTGCGCTCTGTGTGCGATTTATTAGAAATTCCGTTTCGAAAGTGACCTAAAATGGACCTCCTGCAGCAGCTCTGGCAATTTGCATGGTGGAACCTCCAACACATTCTTCTTCCAGGACCAAAACTCAAATGAAAACGGCAGCAGGGGACGCACAATCGAAAACGCATTTGGATCCGAATCCGAATCAGGACCGAAATTTCAAATATGATGACTGATTGCTGGCCCCGGGCGTACACAGGTTGCCATCGTCCTGAGAAAAGATGCAACGCATCCTTCAGCCCGTTACATTTTGCAAATCAGCAGAGTCAGCACCACCCCCTCATTTTGCATGGATTTATGCCAAATATGCATCTCCAATCTAACCGAGTTCCAATCCCATGCAAATCCCTGGCAATTGGCTTCACGAGAATCCCTCCTTTGGTAACCGGAGCACACGCAGAATAAAATAAATAAAATAAATTGTTAAACGCACGCCCTGTAGCATGAGGCGGGGCCAATTTACGATGCGTTCAAATTGATTTAATTAAATGCAAATAAGTTGTAGCCAGCGTCGGCACTGTGCGCCTCAATGGATTTAATGTGCGATTACTTTTCCAATTTGCCATAAAAGAATAGGCACACAAATCTTGATTGCTTATTACTTTCAGCACATCTTTCACCATTTCCCGGCCCTTAGTCTCGGTCTCAGTCCACTTGTTCTTCTCCGGTTCTTTGGTTTTCATTAATGTTTAGGCAGCTTTTAATTTGCGTTCATTAAGAGGGAGGGAAACGGGAGGACTGCGGGCAAAATCGAAGGACTACGGGCCTAGTGGCGAGCGGGCGGCACCCAACACAGGATTCGCTCATGAATTTTCATTAATTTGCGCAAAGTTGTCGTCGTCCTGCCGCTGCCGCTGTTTGTGTTGCTGTTGTGCATGAAAAATTCATTAGATTTTTTGCATAAATTATGGTCGTGGCCAAGATAGGCGAAGAGTCGGGGCCAAAAACCAACTGGAAAATGTTCCCTCAACTTTCCCAGAGAACATTTGACTGACAAAATGGCAAAGAACCAAACTTAGGTAAAATATTTGACACTCTCAAAGTTTCCACCTGATGGAGAGGCCCCAGGTGAGCATTTAAAGTTGTTGTTGTGCGTCCACGAAAATAGAAAATTAAATATGACGCACTTAACTGTGCTGTATTAATTTAAATTAGCAATGAAAATTAATATTTAACCTGGCATTTAAAGGTCATAATTATTTAATGCTGTTGCTAGGAATGCTGTTGAATTATTTATATTTTACAATTTGAACAGAAATTCAGGAGTTGCAAAAATACAAATAAAATACAATACAAAGTGAAACGTGCCCAGGAACTTGTAACCAATTAGTGACTTTTACTAGGGAGCCAGAGGTTTCCGCTAGCAGGATTTTGCATCTTCTTGCAACAGAGGTCTGAGTTTGGATAGAGGATGTTCGAGTCCTGTTACGAGCCACCCGCCATTGTGGTTCGCCGCTGGATGCGGGGTGCAGACTGAGACGAGGACGTGGGGAAAGACATTGGAGCTGCTTGCTGAAACGCAGGAAATTGGCTGCTTTTCGTTTTGGAATCCATCTCTATGCTAAGAGCACTCTGATGTATTTTGCGATCCTTGGAAACGACAGCAATGGGTTTTCTGAGTACGAAAGAAGCTTCTGGAGAGGATGGAGCTGACTTCAAGTTGACGGCAATAGTGTCACTTTCAGAGGACTCTGGCTCCTCTTCATTGGTTTCCGAGTCGGAATCATCCTCGTCACTGCTCACATCCGTTTCATCAGAATCAAAGTCATCGTCGCATTCGCTATCAAAGTCTGAATCGGAATCAGAATCACTATCACCTTCCCCGACCTCGTGCTCATCCTCGTCCTGGCTCTCATCGCTGTCCTGCATGTAGATATTCATGTTCATATATTCATGGAGCTTCCTCCGCTGATCCTTTGGGGACATGCCCAGCTGGTTTTTCTGGTCGTAGAGCTCGTTCACCAGCTCCATCAGACGATTACAAGTGAGATCTGCCGGCTTTTTGCCGCCGCTCATGATGGATTCAGTGTCAACTTCAATAGATTTCTCGCCATTTGCAATGGTTTTTGCAATTAATTCGTCCTGGGACATTTCGAGTGTTTTATCACGAAAATTTTGGATTATATTACGGGGAATTTGGTAATTACTATCACAAGGATTGAGCGTTAGTAAGAAAATATTGATTTCTGGATGAAAATTAGGCTTGTGTTTCAGTGCCTACTTTTTTAAGGCGACTTTTAAGTACATATATTATGTACTTAAAATATTGGAGGAGCTATTTTTAGCATTATATATCATTGTGGTAACCCTAAAAGGACTTACTTCTTCGCTATAATAATTTCTTTTATATGCAAGCGTCTTTAAAACTATTACAAAGATGGATTTTCATTAACTTTTTTTAGGTTTGTGACTACCTTCCACTTTAAAGTGCTAGAGTTATCGTTATAAACTCCCAACTTTAGCGCATACACAAATCTCTCCTCTACTATGAAAAAATTAATTAAGTATTTAAATCTATATTAAGCAAACTAATCTCTATATGAACAACATCAAAATAGTCTATAAATAAAAATAAATTCTGTTTTAAATCAATATAAATGTGCGAAGTGTTAACTTCTAATTTGAATATTAGTAAATAATCAGGGCTTAAAACCATCAACATAAATCAAAAGAGAAAAAATGTAAATTGCGCACTTTTGTCACTTTCGATTTAGAGTTCAGCAGCAAATTGAAGCGATGATATTTTATGTGCGACCTTAATTTGCTCGGTGGCCCACCATCTGAATCAATTACTGGGTCGCCACAAAGTGAGCACATCGCAGGTGGGAACCATTTATTTGTGCGGTCTTCGGCAGATAAATCAAATCATTAGCTCGGGGTCACTGAAGCTGGTAGGTACGTCAATGGGTCAATGGGTGAGACTGGAAGAGAGTGTGTAGGGTGTGGGGTGTGGTGTGTATTAATGCCAAATTAGAGACGCCCAATGGAGCGTGATTACGCGCAGGCCGAAATATCGCACAGAACACATAAATACACATTTGCGTTGTTGTTTTGGGCGTACGGGAAAACGCTTATTTGCGTATGCGTGGCACATAAAAATCCAGTTCTTATTAAATTTCCGCACGCCTACGCACATGTCCTGGGCGTGGGGATAACCCAGAGTTTTAGCATCCCCCTTAACCCGCGGCAGTCGGCAGTTGGGAGCAGCTGTTGGGCCTGGCTCTTGCCATTTGCTCAATGAATTTTGCATGTTTTTGTCGTCGGCCTCCTTCCTCCTCTCTGTGTGTATGTTTTTTTACACTTGCCAGAGGCTAGGATCTCTCGCATGGCCTCTTTGGAGAAGCATTTGCCCGAGTTTGGTTTCCTATTTGCTAGCCTTGAGTGGGTCGGAGGACTGGCTGGCTTTGTTACACCTTCACGACCCACAAGGGGCGGTGGAGGTAAACAATATTAACATTAAATTAACATTTATTTGCTTTTGCCAATGGCTTCCCTGCCCCCCGTCCCCCTGTCGTGTGTCAAATAAATACATTTACATACATTACGCAACATATGAAGGAGAGTTCGGTAGTTCCTGGTCGCCTCTAGTTGCCATTAAAAGTGGCCTAATGGTCCGCCGGCTCCAAGTAAAAGCCACAAAAAAAGTGGGAAGAAAAATGTGGAGCAGAAGGGGGAACCCCCGAAAATGGGAACTTCAAAAGGCAAAGCCAGAACAAAGTGCCAACAAAGTAATTGCAGGGATTTGCCTTGCGGCCAGGTCGGTGGGTAAGGGAAAAAAAGAGAGGAGAGGAAGGAGGCAGACCCCGGACCACGCCTATTTTCCATGTGGGAAAATAATACTCAAAGGCAGGCAGAGTGGGCTTCGAGGACTAGCAACAACCAGTTGCCGCGCCATTTTCTCGTTTTGTTTTTCATCCCACTTCAGAGGATTCCATTTCTTTTTTTTTAATGTGCCAAAATGTATATTTGTAACTGTCTGTGGGGTTGGGTGGGTTGTCGTTTGAACAATTTTACGCATATTTGCACTCAAATCTGACATACACATGTATGAATCCTGGGCCCAACGCCCAGATATTTACGATGGCACGTTAATTTTTATGACATTCGCTCGCTGGCAAATGTCCGCCGCCAGACAGCGATTCCGAATCCCATTATATTCCGGGGATATGAACGACGGTCCTTCGGAATGCACCTCAAAAGGCCACAAAAGGACGACAAAGTACAGGGGCTAATAAACTTATTAAATCTGGTGATAAATGTCTGAAAGGCGGCTTTAAATATTTTATACCGCCTTTGAAAAGAGGAGTAGGAACGGAAAATGGTCTTCCATATATAGTTCATAATAAAAATTACTTGTTATGCAAATTTTCGCTACGTAATTGGAGCTTATTTAATTGGCAAGGCAACTGTTGAAAGGATATTTATTCAGGTTTTTTTTCCGTTTCCAATTTGTATTTATTTATGGCAAAGATACAAAATTAAACTGCCATTATGTTGAGATTTATTTAGAAAGTCACAGCTATTGGCACTTTGTATATTGAACAAATATGAGTCCTTGCTGGGCATCATCCAGTTCGAGGCCATCGACTGTGTGTCTTCAGTTTTATTGTTATTGTACTTTTGTTATTGTATATTTTTATGGGGCTGCATCTTAACGATGATTACGGTTATTATTCATTAGCCACGCTTTTGTCAGCCTGCTCCTTTCCCTCCCTCCTCGTCCTTGATTGTCCGCAATTTCTTCTGCCAGTCGAGAGAGCGTGGGCCAACGGAGGAGTGTCTGGCCATGGTTCATTGGCCATTCAATATCTTTTCTTCTGCTCGATTGCTTATCTCCGACACGAGACACGATGGCCAGGACTTGGCTCTGACCCCTGACTGTTCCCTTGGCTACGTCCAGGTGGGCGGCATCTTGGGTGGGGCGGGGCACTCACGTACGTACACATGCCCAGAAAATAGATGATGTGTGTGTGTGTGCTCAATTGTTCCAGTTTTATCTCTTAATTACATCTTCATCTGGCCATTGAAAGCCTTCAGCTCGGAAAGTTTAATTAACTTGGCAGGCAGGACGACGGCTGGCAGGACCTCTTACTGGCCGCCAGTCTGGAGTATCGATGGGCGCCAGATGCGAGTGCTCCAAACCGATACTGGCCATCATTTGGTCCAGTGCACCGCATTATGAAGCCACATAATTGAGTTGCCACCAAAGTATACTAAATATGACAGAAGCAAGCGTGTGCTGTGCGGGTTATGGCCAACTAATAAATTAATTTCAGGAATCAGAATTAGAACACAAAAGAATCCTTTGTTTCACATTATTTCAATTATTATAACCCGCTTTTTGCATTTCATTAATCCGCTTTTTCCTCAATGAGCCATTTTTTCATCAACTGAAACTGAACTATTATTTCATCAAAACAAGTTTGTATTTACTCAGCGCAAAATCAATTAAATCATTGAATATTTGCACAAGCAAAGTTATTATTATTTCCTTTCAAAGAAAGTTGTATCTTTTCCCAGGAAAAAGAAGCAGATAATCAAATTAAATAGCATTTATTTCGCTCAAATTAATTTAATATTCACTAATTTCTATTTTCCACACATTTAGCCATCAAATTCTGTGTAAAATTTCCCCTTTAACCATTTTTTGGAACCTATTCCAGAGCAGACAATAAATTTAAATCAAGCAATTTACTTTCAATATCTGCCTGAATTTCCAGCAAACGATTTCCACCAAGTTAAAAACTCTAATCTCGGACAGGCAGAGCATTTCAGCTAACCGTTTTCCACTTAGCACGACTTAATCCCCTAAACGGAAACTCAAACTGGAAACTGGTATAAATTTTCCTCTTTTTTGTGGGCCAGGACAATGGGTAAATGAGGGGGAAAAATGCAACAGTAACTGTCGCTCTCGCATACGCCCTTATCCAGTATGTATGGCGCAAAGTGCGTTGTGTGAGCCTGTTGGCTTTAATTGCGGCGCTTAAAAGCGCTTGCACAATGCCAGACGAGTTTAGGGGCTTAGCAGCAGATGCAACAGCACTTTCCCAGCCATTTTCCGCAGCTCTCTGGGCCTTCATGCCACCATTTAGCCCCCTCGTCCAAATTGAGCGTGCTCTGCTCTCTCTCTCGGTTGGTTGACAAGCCGAAAAGGAAAAAATAACTCGTTAAAAGTTGCGATCCACTTGAGCGCAAGGATATGGCTGCTTCGCCTCCTTCCTCCGAGAGGCTCCTTCGGCACTTCGATTATGTTGGCAATCTGTTTACGTTAACAATAACCCCACCCAGCCAGGGCGCATCCTGGCACACAGACAGCAATTTGTTCCAAATGACTTGAGCGTGGCGCAAATTAAGTGCATTTTCATTAGTTGCAAGTTCCGAGTTGTTCCCGGACCATTTGAGAAATTAAATTGCCAGGAATCACTGACAGAGCAGGGAGCGAGTTGTTGGTGTTATATCGTTGGACTGAGAGGGTGCTTCAGATTCCCGGACAGCAATTATTTTTCCGGCTCACATTCGCTCTGAGCTTTGGGAGGCCACCCAGCACGCAGGCTATCCACAGGATAGCTTCCACCACTCGACGCAGTCATCCATCCTTTATGAATTTCGCCCATGTGCAAAGTTATTTGCCAGCGGAAAGAGTGCAAAAAAAACGGGCTGGTAGAACCTTGCTCCAGTTAAAAGCGAATGGCGAAGAGATCAACAAAATATTTGTGAAGAGAACGGGTGTAGGGAAGCACCTCGCACAGGAGGTTTATCCAGGTGAAGCTCTGGTGAAGAAAAATGCATTGGTATTTCCACCCAATTCCAAAAAATGTCCCCAGTCATGTTTTTGTTTCACCGAACTTTTCACCAAGTGATGTTCGTGGCAAACTTTGACAAAACAAAAAGGTGACGAAACAGTCGGCTTTAAATTTAAGCCCCTGAACTTTTGAGTTTGCAATTTTTAGAAAAGAACTGGCACTTTCCCAAATTGGCATTCAATTTGGTAACCAATAATTTACCCAGAATTGAAAATTAAAAGCAATGCCCACGAGAGCTTCTAGGAAACATTCGAGCCCCTAAAAGCGAGAACCCCAACTAATAGTACATATATTTGAACAATTGTGGTTTGCGGGCCAAATCAACCGCAGAGCATGATGTAGAGCGGCAGCCAGAGGTTCGCCGCATGCCGTTTCGCCGAAAATAAAAGCGCCACCACCACGGCGTATACGCAATAACTAACAAGAGCGCACTGGCCTTTACATGGAAATTGCATTTGCAGTGCGACTGCATCTAGTTATAAAAGTTTTCAATGCCTGTCCAGAGCTCCAACAGGCCAACTAATTAATAATGCATTCGGGATCTGATTTGAAAATGTGAAAATGCGCGAAAATGTAAAATCCAATTCCGATTCCACGGAAGTGAAAGCCAAGGGACTGGCCAGCGGGCAAGGGCGGCATGAGCTCGCTTTGCATCTGGCATGGATTTTTAGCTTTGGCTTTGGCTTTGGAAGGGAGATTGAACTGAATTTCATTAAAATGCGAAGAGAGGGCTCTGCTCTGTGGCAAATATGAAAACTATCTGGCGTTGCAAAAAGGCTTTCAAAATGAGTGTAAATATTTGTTTTCCAAATGAAATGAATAAATGCAGCAGGGCGTGCACATTGCAGCTCCAGCTCCTCCACCTCTTTCTACTCCTTCGACTACTGTCATCATTTTAATGAAGTTGTTTTTGCCATTTTTCTGTGCTGTGCTGTGCTGTGCTGTTGCCTGTGATCCCCACCCAGCACGCATCGTTGGCTGACAAAGGTCAATGTGTTAGACTGTTGCATGCAACAGGGAGCTCTCGAGGGGCTGTCATGTGCGAATCCCACAGCAGCTCGGCTTACACAGTCACTCCTCCGTCTGCTGCTGTTGCTGCTGCTGCAGCTGCTTCTGTTAATTAAATTTTATTGTGCAGCCATCAAAAGTTGCGGTATGGGAGGCGCCACCATGAAATATTTGCAACCAAGGAGCAGCAACATCAGCTGCTGCTGCTGCTGCTAATGATGATGTCGGTTGTTGACTGTTGGCTGTTGCCTGTTGGCCGTCGCCTGGTTGCTAATTTATACATACAGACATGTGACACGGTCGCCAACAATGCCGCCCGTTGTGCGGAGCAGACGACAGCACAGTCAGGACATTTATCTGTTTGTGTATCTCTGTGTCTGAACAAGGGCCTGGGCACCACCTGCAGGAGGTGAGGGAGCAGCAGCAGTAAGAGCAGCAGCAGCAGCATCAGCAATCAATAAATCCCAGGACCCAGCTCCTGTTGATTCTTGCGCAAGACTGTGCATAAATGTATGTGCCCAGCTCCCCTGGTTAACTTTGCATGTGGGCTGATTGCTGACGTGCATGCACCGAAAGCTGCAAATTTGCATGGCCATCCACAGGAGCAGCAGCAGCAGCAACAAAGGCATTACTGTGGCAGCAGCAACAGCAGCAGCATCAACTAGTTGTTGTCATGGCAGCAGGGAAGCCTCGCAGGCCAGGATATGAGCTGTGAATTCTGTGCCAGAGCTCCGTCCATCCCTGGCATGGCCATGAATACGTAAGGAACTTAGAGAGATGAATATGATAAGCTGGAAAACGGTTAGACAAAGCACGACTTGAGTTGAGCGAGAAAGCAACTGACAGCTTGCGGTGCATAATTTATGCTTGGATAAAATAATTACGAAAACGTAAAAACTCTCGGATTAGCCAAGAGAATTATGCTAAGAGAATTCGGAGCGGAACGATTTAATGAATGTCTGCAAATTGCATGATTCTGTTTCCGTAAATGGAGCATTAAAGGAATTAATGAGCTGTTGCTTTATCATAATTTATTATATTAAAATAATACCAAGCAGTCGAGTTTGTTTAATACATTTTCAAGAATTTCAATAATTCAGCGGAGATGGAAATTGACAAATTATTAAAGTTTTGACATTTGGTTTCCCATTCACAGGTAAACATGCATTTTAAATATTAATGAGCAGTAAAATGCTGTTTGATCAAATGTGCATACACATTTGAAATATTTATGCCAGACTAAACGAAAGTTTAGCAGCGTGAAAAGTGTGAAACTGCTGCCGAATGAATATTGAATTGAAAAACTAGTGAACAGCGAAACATGTTGACAGTGCAGCTAAAAATTAAAGTAGGAAAAATAAATCAATCAACATTTAATGGATTTCCACAGCCTAAAATTGTTTGTTTTGCTAATTGAACATACAAAAGCGTTCCACGTTTTGGGATTGCTTGCATTAAAAAAGCTACGAGCATTCAATGAACTCTCGCGATTCAATTAGATTTGGCCAAAACTTTCTTATGTTTAACTAAATCTTCCAGAAAAGTCTTCAACCTGAGAACATTTACACTCCTTCCTAATCAAGTTCCTGGCTGCCAAAATCAATACCTCTGTAAGTGCCCCAAAAGATAGTCCTTTACATCGAAGCCTGTTGCACATGGTAATTAGTTTTACAAGTAAAACTCGTTTAGCCTGCTCTCGGCCCAGTTCCGGCCATTTTCTATGAGGCACATGTACCTGGCTGCAGTTGCAGTCCATGTTCAAATTGGATTAGACCCTGGTGTGGGGCTAAACTAGTTAAAAACATATTTACCCAGAACCAGACCTGGGCAATCCCGTAGTCCGGGAACAGAAGTTAAAGGCCATGTTGCTCCGCTGCGTGCGCTGTGTGTTTTGTGTGCGTCAAAGTTTTAATTAATCTGGTTTATGTTTTCGCCACAAACCAGAAAAAGCATACAACACACGTGGCGAGTGCCGTGCGCCGGGTGCCCAGGGAAAACGAAAGGTGTCAGCGATTAATAGCACCATTTGTTTTAATGGTATATTCTATTTTGTTCGGATAAACATAGATATATTTAAAAGCAATTAAAAATAGCCTAACCTTTCTCTCATTTTGGTTAGTTTATGATCGCCAAGTATTGTTCAATTCCTAATTCAACACTCACCAACATTGCCCTCCGCTTGCACAGGATCTCCATGTGTGACGAGCAGGAGGATCAGCAGAAGGAATCCAATTTGCAGCAGTTTGGCCGGCCTGTTAAGCGCGTCCAGGGTGCAGCATAGCAGTCCGCCGCCGCCAGCGCCAGACCCGCAGCCACGCACCTCGCGGTTCCGCGCCCCCTCACTGATCAGTAGGCGGCCGCGGGCGGGCAGCGTCGGTGATGGCAACTTGCTGCGCTGATGGTGCAGTAGCTCGTGCTGACGGGGCTGTACCTTGGGCGGACCTGGCTCCTGCTTCGCTAGCGGATGCTGCTGCTGGTGATGGTGGGTTCGCTGCTGCTTAGGTCGGGCCGGCTGGCATGCTCCTGCTGCTGCTGGATCCTGATCCTTTTCCGCTCGTCGTGCTCTCTGATGCTTCGGCTCTTCACTTGTGGTGCATGGATGTTGCTGCTGTTGTTGTACATTGCTTGCCATGATAATCGGCACACCTGAAATTGAAATCATAGGTTTGGTTAAGTCTTAAGGTAAACAATTTAGTTATATAAATTATATAATAATAAATTTCATCACTTCAGACTTCATATCCTTAAACCCATACAGCCCTAACACTTGCCACGAAGAATTTAAGGATCAGACCTTTTCGGATTTACAAATTAAAAGCTAATTTTATTTTACTCATAAAACATGCTAATTTTATTAACCCATTTCGACCGTTTTTAAACTCTAACGTCCGCTTTAGCTTGTAATACCGTTATTTTTAATTATTAATTCTATTCGCCTTTTCAATTAGTTTCTTTTCACATTTTCGCCTGGGTCGTATCTCCACGAAAATCTCTTTCAGAAATTTATGCAGGCATTCGCCTAATAACATGGCCCTCCAGCTCAAAGTGGCTGCTCCTTATTGTTGTTACCGGAAATTAGCAATGTATATTCGGGGCGCTGCCTGGCTCGGCCCGTTTGCATCTTGAGCGAAATTGCATTTTATTGTGCCAGGGACAACTTTTCGCTTTCCGGCATTTCCATATTTCATATTTTCACACAATCCGCACAATGCGGCACCGAGCACCTCCGTGGGGGAGGCACGGAATGGAATCTTTGTTGTTCGTGCCCATTTGTCGCGCTGCAGTTTCCTGTTTTTTAGTTGCTGCTCCTTTGTGCGAGAGCTCGCTTAGCCCCCGGTGACTCCAGCTGCCGAAGAATGCTTAGCGAGAGTATTTCTTGCTCTTTATATGGTAATAAATGTCAGGCATCGGTTTGCCCGCAGCCACCGGAGCCGTGTTCAGCAAAGGGAAATTGATTTTCTTTGCCGCTTCACTGCCTCGCCGCCGTGACTGTGATGGGCAGGTGGTGGTCGGGGTTTGCTCTGGATCCCGTCTGGGTCATTTGGCGATAAGCGCGTCAGCCTCGCTCAAGGTTGACATATTTCGGATGGGGGTTTGGTTCGGCTGCCAACTTCATTTCATTCTGGAGGCTGCGACGGAACCACCCACGAAATGGGATTCCAGCTCATCAACGCAACACCGCAAAGATGTGGCGGATTAGGGTCCCCGAAGAAGAAGAGACGTCAAATTATCGAGTGAACAAGATACCAAATAAAATAACCTGTCAACTGCAAACAAATACGAAAAGGACATATGTTTGGTTTGGGAAACTGAAAGCTTTTCCCGTCATCAAACTAATTTCCTAAACAAAGTGAAATCAATCAATTAGAAAATCCCTGGAAATCATTGCCATAAGTCAATTATGGAACTGCAAATTCATAGAAAAGGAAGGAACACTTCTTGGTATTCGCAAATAAACTAGTTCTGTAAACATTGTGTGTAGTAATAAAATCAATACATAAATTCATTAGGCGAACAAGAGCAATATACAATAGCAGCTGCTGCTTGTCTTGGCTAACATCTCAATTACAGAAGCATCTTTAGTTGTAACATGTCTGGGACATGGTAATATGATTTCAATCATTCCCTGAAACTTGCATGATTAATGCGCTCCAGATTCTTGCCCCCAGCCAGACATCTAATGGACTTGGTAGGGCCTAGAACCCGCTTCTTAGCCATGTCTTCTTGGGCGCTGGGTTGGGTTCATTTTTCATGCACAGGCCGTAGCAACAACTGAACTACAAAGCTAAAACTAAGCCCCAATAACTTGGACGGGGCCCAGATGACACCGCAGCATATGGGGCGGGATAATTAATCATAGGACGAACGTGCCACGCCAGCCAAAAAGTTTTCCCATCCCCACACATCTCCAGCTCCAGTCCCAGGGCAAAACTCAAGTGAACCGAAAACACATTGAATCGAGACGAATCGACCGAAAAGTTAAAAGCCGAGCTGAGCTCTGGTGAACCCGATGCGAATTCATGGCTGGCCGAAAGGGAATATCTGATTAGTTGGCCTCTCGAATTCAATTAAGGTGACAGGCCAGAAGACCTTGCGGTGGCCGCCTGCATCATCCTTGGCCCCTCAGGTCCTCCTTGCGCTCCTGCTCCAGCCACTGTGCTCTGTCGCTTGTGAATAATTTATGCAACTCAATTAGGCGTTGACCTGGCGATAAAGTTTAATAATTGCAGGCGGCGGTATCCCCTCTTTTTTATTGCTCGCACCTTAATTAAAAGAACCGAGCAATTAAAAACGCATCATGACACAGAACAGAGCGAAGGAAGAAAAAAGGTTATAGACAAGGACACCGGCTTTCAGATACCTGGTACAAAGATCGCGGTTTAAAAATATAATGTATTATTGTTAAGATTAAAGCTGTATAATATTAAACATAATTTTAACCGTCCAACATCTGACGACTATATATTATTGCTGACATAGAAGCGATCAGTTCAAAACTGCAATTGCTGTTAAATTGGTTTTCTTAACTAGGAAAAATTTGATCACTAATTACTGATCCATTCTGATCTGTGATCATGTTGTTTTGTTCGATACTATCGTCATATCCTTGGAATTTCCTATCGCAATGTCCACCATCGACGGTGTACAGTCTCAGTAAACACATTTTACTAAAAGAGCAATCCAAAGTAAATGTAATTTGCAATTTCCGGAACGAGTGTAAGCGGGGACGCGGTAATGGGGCGTGGCACTTTTTTTTAATATAGTTAACAGCAAAGGATACATACATACCCACATACATTTGAGCATAAACTGGACCCTGGGAAATCCAGAGCCAAAAAGCCGCAGTGGAAACCACAGGAAACACCCTGTGCTCCACGGCGAATCGTGTTTGTGCGGCGCCTCCAATGGAGGTGGAGAACTATCGATAGTCGGCGCCATCGATAGTGAGCGATTGTTTTTTTCAAACCATCGATAGTGTCGATAGTACCATCGATAGTCACCGATAATATCGTCCGAAATTAAAAATTTTTTTTTTAAGTTTTTAAGAAAAATGGTTTATTTTAACCAAAAGTTTTGATTCAAAAATAACAGGATGTTAATGTTTTTCTCTTTGAGCCGGGTGCGTCTCTCGGAAACAATTTGCCCTGCCTTGCTAAAAGCTCTTTCCGATTCTACGGATGTTGCGGGAATGCAAAGGTATTTGCAAAAGAGGCCCTTTATGCAGGGAAGATCAGTTTGATTAACCTGGAATAAAAGTAAAATACGTATGTAAATATTGATAACTTATAATTTGTTTTCGAATCATACCTTAATCCATAACAGTGGATCCACATCCTGACTGACAATTGCCCTCTCCAGATATTGCCTTTTAATAAGTATAGCATCCACTCGTGCGTTTCCGATTTTGCTATCTGATCGTTCACCCAAAAAATCAAAAAATGTGTCCTGGGTACTTGTGTCCGCTGCGATGGTCAGATCCTTTCCATTTTTAATAGTTTTTTTTATAATTCCCGTCAATTTTAACAATTTTTCAGTTGTTTGTGTGAAGTTGTGTGTGAAATGCGCGTTAAAGTATTTTAGCGATGTGAGACGCCCGCTATCGATGGCACTATCGATAGTGGACGGGCCGCTATCGAAGGTGTCTGCTGCTATCGATAGTGGCTCGATAGCGCCCAACCATCGATAGTGTCGATAGTGCCATCGATAGTTCTCCACCTCTAGCCTCCATTTTAACCGCCGACAAACCGCGACCACAGCTGCAATTAAAATGGAGGAAACGCTGCTGTTGCTGCCGCTGCTGCTGCTCCAGATGAACATTTGTCGCACCGCTCCCCACTTGACTCCTGTGCATTGTTCCGGGCCACGCCATTTCCATGGCTTTTCCGCGGCGACACGCGCCTTGTTTGCACATTCAAATAGTTTCCCGGAAAGCAAGCCAGAGCCACAGAGCTTTCCTTTTCCCCCAAGTTGGTTGTGTCAGCTGAATTTCTGCGAAGACGACGACGACGACGACGACCTGCACGTCTCCAGTATGGATTTCCAATCATCAATTTCAATTGAATTGAATTGAATTGAAGTTGCGGTGCTTCCGGAAAACTTTTATGGCCCTGCAGTAAAGTGCAAATTTTGCCTGGCAGACGCAATTTTCGTTTTCCCGAATTTAGATTCCATTTTCTAGCGTCTATCGTCAATTTTTTTAATTAGCTTACAGCACTGAAAAATATCGATATCGATGATTTTGGGGCCGCTCTGCACGCGCACCTTCCTGGTGTGGCTGTTGCATTTGGCAGCCGTCAAAGCAATTTGCTCTGCCTTTGACTTTGAGTATCACACTCATTGCATTATTGCACTCTGCTAGCGGCAGCAGCAGCTGGGAAAAATTGCTTGGAAAGAGCTCATGGGCGTGGAGAAAACATTTTCTTAGAAGTTGGAAAACCAGAAGCCGTTGCGAAATTGGAAAATATGTGATATAAAAGGGCTGTTGTTGAAAAACCTTTAACCGCCGTTTTCTATAAAAATGTTATGTTTTTAGTTAAGAGGATACAGCTGTTTGTGATTTAACAAGCTCTAAGAAGTTCTAGTTTAATTGCATCGTGGTATAATTATGGAAGGTTAATGGACTTATGGCAATTAAAAGTCTTCAGTAATCATAATGATTCATATTGAAATAAATACTTAATACATAAATAATTAACTTCAATAAGTATGGTATTATTTTCCGTCATCCACTATTTATCTTTTCGTATACGGAATAAGTAATTTTACTTTATATTTCAGGAATGGAACCCTTCTTTGACCCATCTGACTGACCGTGCAGAGAGGCCGTAGCCCAAAGCACGTTCCGAATACGACTCTGTCAAAGCAGCGGAAGTTCCTGCTTCTCTCTTTCTTTTGTTGCGTCAACGAAAAGATTTACTCCAGAGCTCCCTGGAATTTATTCACATATTGTGTGTGTGTCACGCTGATCCATTTCTTATTGCCAACCACCAGCAGCAATGAAGAAGAAGCAGCAGAAGATGAAGAAGGCCGCCCAACTGGCTGCCAATATCAGTGCCGAAGCGGCTGCGTTGCAGGAGAAGATCGGCGAGGGAAAAGGGGCAATAGGAGCCGAGGGAGCTAAGGGAGCTGCAAGCGGCAGCAAGCCCGAGCTGGGCCCCGCCTTCCGAAAGAAGCTCAAGAAAGTGATAAACCTGGTCGACAAGCTGCCCAACAGTGTGGTCATCCCGCCGAAAGCGCAGAAATGTGACGACGAAGAGGACGGTTCCACAGAAACGGATGACGAGGCCCCGGATCTGACCAACCCCGACGATTCATCCAAGTTTGGCAATCCATCCGATTATGGCCAGATGGGATTAACGTCCCTGCATGACAACCCGAAGTGGTCGCGTGCCGAAAAGAAGGCGCGTCGTCTCCTTATGAAGCTGGACCTCAAGCCCATCAAGGACGTGTACCGGGTGACGATGAAGAAAAGCAAGAATATAATGTTGATCATTGAGAGTCCGGATGTGTACAAGTCCCCTACCGGCACGTTCATAATCTTTGGTAAGGTCCTCGTAGAGGACATGACCAACACGGCCGCCACTCAGGCCGCCGAGCGCTATCGGGAATTGGAAGCCTTCAAGGACAAAGGGGCTGACAAAGCAGCAGCCACCGATACCGCTGGAGCTGCTGCAGTCGACGACGACGACGACGATGGCGATGATATGGACGAGGCTGCCGCCAAGGATCTGGATGAGAAGGATATCGAACTTGTGCAGATGCAGGCTTCCTGTTCCCGCAAGAAGGCCATAAAGGCGTTGCTGCTGAACGGACACGATGTGGTCAACGCCATTATGGACCTGACCATGGGTTAAGTCCTGATAACCAGACTATCGCAATCAAATTTGAGATGCACAGATTACACCAATTGAATTCGAAACTTCAACCTCACAATAAACTTGAAGTAGTTTTTGAAAAAAAGAAAACACTTCTGTTTTGTAGTACTTTTTGGAAAATCCACTTCATAATCGAAAAGGGAATTCTAGTTCAGATCTCTTAAAGATGTCACAATGTTCACTTGCTAAAATCATGAGAAATTACAATATACTTTCCCCAAAAAATGTTGATAAGAAACTTTTTATTTAAAGTTTTTAATTTAAACCGACACCCAAATTGGTTAAATCCAAGTTCGCATCGTGATTGAATGCACTCCTCTCTCAACTGCATTAGCTTTATTTATTTCTTTTTATCCGGAAATAGCTCAATTTAACCACCAGCACACTTCCGGTGAGCGGATATTTACCATGCATGATACAACATGTACATTTCCTATTCGGTTTTACTTTTATAGCTGTTTCTTTTGTGAGGGTTTTTTATTGCTTTGATTGCTTTCACTCGTCACTCGGACGAAGGAATGAAGTACTTGTGGCAGGCACAGGAAAAGTTTCAGTTTGTTTTACAAGCTAGACAACTTCCGGTAAACAATTGTCATCTCGATATAACCAGTTGAATTTTTTGTAATTTATATTCAAAAAATAAAGCAGGAGTTCCTGATGAAAGGGAACATGTTTCCTGTTGCAAAAAGAAAATTCCCTATTGAAGCATTCATGGTGAGCTTTGCATTTCCTGTTTATTTACACAGCACCAAAGGACCATTTTAGATGCATATTGACAGAAATTTAATTATTCCTTTGACAGTTTCATCAAACTACATGCGATCTGAACTCTATTTAAATTTTTACCCATTTTTTCAAGTAATTAAAACCCAATTCTCACTGAAGCCTTATCAGGGCTATTTCCTTTCTATTTGCTCTTCCATCAGCCGGCGGCATTGGCAATTTTCCTTTCAGGTACTGTTGTCATTTGCCATTTTTCTTTTGTGGGGTAAAATTTAATCGCTTCTTTTGTCCCGCTGACGCTGCACTTTTGTTTATTCTTCACTTAGTCTCAGCTGCGAGGTGGCACAGCGTCCTGCGTACTTCATCCTGTGCAGTTTTATGTGCTTCTTTCATTTTCTTGGTTCAAGTTTTTTGACAACGCCATGATTGCATTTTTGGCTTGCTGCTGCTGAAGGAGACGACAGGTCTTTCTACCGGTGGATGACAGGGATTCATAAGCCCTGTTCCGTGGGTATTCACTCAATTAAAATGTCTTGACAGTTCCCTTGGCCAGGACGCAGGACGAACAGCTAATAAATTGCCAGCTCCAACTGTGGGGTTTAATTTTATTTAATTTGCAGCTGTCGTCAGCAGCCGTAAAAAAGGCTTTAGTTTTGCATTGTGGGCGCTCAGCAGTCCGTGTGGCTGGGCACGTGCTCGCTTTTCGCCGCTCCCCATTCGCTCTTCCTTTTCGCACTTTGCCCGGAAAAAGTGGAAGTGGAAACTTTGTATGCCTGCCGCCTGGAAAATGCTCGCGCGTGTCGGGTTGAGTGGAAAGTTTTTGGGGATTGGTGGGACTGGGACTTCTAGGAGCGCAGCAGATCCTTCCCCTAGAACTTTCGCCGGAAATTGATTAAGTTGGTTTTGCCTCTTTAATCAGCGGAATTGAAGACGCTGCCGAAATACAAATCAGTCGACAGACAAGGACCACAGCCGACATCTGTGTAATTCGAGCTCCTGCCATCGCAATGGTACTTTGAAGTACTTTCGTCCAGAGTTTACCTCCTGTGTGTTGACCAGCAGCGCTCTTGTTTTGGCCGGAATCCCGGAAAATCCGGCAACGAATTCGAAAGTTGTAAAATGCTTAATAGCCTCACTTAAGTCTAGGATTCAGCAACTACGAAGAGTAAGGACTTTCTCTTTAAAATAGGTTTTTGTGCTACACGCTAAAATATTTGACAGGATTTAATCATCTATTTAATTTCAAGATATTTTAAATTAAAGGAGTTTGTCTGTATTTCTCTGTAACTTCTTGCCTCTTGTAAGTCTTATGAATATTTTTAAAACCTCTAGAAAATACACCTCCGCAAATAAGTTTCTCTCCATGCAGGATAACAGACTGGCCACAATTTGAATACCACCTTCTGTGCCTCGTTTCTGGTTTTACAAGATTTTTTCTTAGGCATAAAACGCTTTTGGTATCCGGTTCTGGCCCTTCGCTCTGATGAACTTTTCCTTGGTTCCTTTGGTTGTTGCGGCCAACGTTTGGCCTACTGTGTCTGCGCGCCTGAAAAGTTTCCCTTTTCGTGGTTTTTCATTCACTTTCAAGTTGATTTGGGTTTCACATTTCGATGCGCATTTCTTGACCAAAATCTGCAAGATTTGTCTTTACCATTGTCCTTCCGCCTGTCAGCTCGTCCGTGTGAGTCTGAGCATGAGAACCAGTTCGGACTGGGGCTTACGGCTGGGATTCCTGCGGATACGCCGCACTGCGAGCACGCTTCAGTGGCTCCCACTGGCACAGTTCATCACTTTGGAAGCCGGCAACAACGCGCTGTATATACTGCTGAGCTAATCATGACGCCGATGATGTGGCAGCGTTTGTCTCTGCCTCTGCCCCTGCCCCTGCCGCTGCCCCATTCCCCAGCTGGCTTTTGCGTATCCATTTCCATCTGTCGGGTTAAATGTCGAATGCTGCCGTAGGACTCTTGCCTTGGGCTCCTGCTTCGAATCCCAGTTTTCGGTGGCAATGGCTTTTTGCCATTTGATTTGACGCGTGTTTGCCCTGGCTTTGGGTTGAAGAGGCTCCTCCAGCTCGGGCAGGTGTGTTTGCCTGCACTTTAGAGCTCTTTGGGACTCCTTGGGGTTCTATTATTGCGAATATCGAGCACCTGAGCCGCCCGCCCGGCGCTTCCTGGCAGGTGATTTAAGGGCTTGACAGGCTCCAGTTTCCCGGCCTTTGTGTAATTGATGCCCCCGCACAAGCTAAAGGATAACAAATCGCTTTCATCCTGACTTCGTTTCCGCCCGCGCACAATGTGTACAATTCCGCCATCCGCAAATACACAATTCATAATTCCTTTTTTTTGGATAGCCCAGCGTGAGAAGGGATTTCCACCGCCTCGTGAAAGGACCCTGCATCCTACATCCATCCCAAAAGCAATTAGATAAACTTTCCAGCTGGATTCGGCAATTTAAAGTGGGCGTGGAATATGGCGAGGGTGGTGCCAAAGGACCTGGTTCCAGCTGAGAGTGGCAGGACAATTATGAAAGCGAAGGGCCTGGATAATTCAACAATTTGGTCGGGTGAGGGGAATCAGCGTGGAATTATTCAGCTAAGTGGTTTCAATTATGATTGTAACAGGGCTCGAGGACAAATCATTCGGGATTGCCATTCTGCCTTTCTTTCATTTCCCTTTTATAATTAATTATAGTTGTGTAAATAGCAAAGTTTAGATACATATGCTGCCTGTATAAAACTTGGAAACATTTCTTATTTTATTACCTAACCATTAAGTTTTCACCCCTATAATTCTGTGAGAGCACATAAATTTCCAGCTTCACCTGCCGAAAGTTATCTCCTAACGATTCTTTTATAACAAATGTGTATATTTTTATTTAATTGCTGCCTGTATCTAAACAATTGCAAGTATTCTGTTGCGAGTCAGGTACATCAGATACATAGGTTGTTTTTACAAGCTTTATCGTCCTCTTTGCCATGTTAAGCAAATTGCTTTTCCTTTGCCAAATTGTTTTTCATTTCAACCCGAAAACTTTTCGCATTCCACAGTCGAACCTTTTTGCTCCCCCATTACTGCATCACAGCAATTATAAGCTACCAAGGGAATTTTCATGGAATTTGGCCATGAGTGCCAGAGTGCAGGAACCCTCTTGGAACCCTATTTGGTAAGGAGATTATATTTCAGGGGGAACTTTGCTTTCTGCTTTCTGGAAGCAGCATGCTCATGAGCACTTCCGTTGGATGGAATTTATGTGCACTATTTTATTCAGATGGCGCTTAATAAATGCAGCTGGTGGAAAGCATGCCGAAGGCCGTGGATAATGAACCAGCCAGCACACGTTGTACAGCATTTCCAGGGAACTGATAATATTGTTAAAGTGCACAGGCAGGCAGGGAGTCAATTTGAGGAAAAACAAATTGCGCAGTTCGCACTGGGAGGGGGCCCTGTGAAATCCATATCGCTGCAGTTTCCGCTGCTATCAAATACACATTTTCCCCGGTCGTGTGTGCGTATATCAACCCTTTCACAAGAAACTATATATATTTAACGGGAAACTGATAATAGGCTTTTCCACTTTGATAACTTATATATTTCACTAATTAAGTGACTTTTTGTGTAGCCTCTCTGACACCTGATATGAACAAAAAATCGTTCAGCGAATTGGAAGGATTTCATAATAATTTGCCAAATGCCAATGATTCGACAGGAATTGTCATGAAAATAAATAGGATTCATTTACATTTTATAATTGAAATCGTATACTTCTTGGTTTTTTAGTTAAGTGACACGTACAATTCTAGAGTTTGATTCATTGGATAGTGACTGCATTTTATAGTCTAGTTTTTTGGGCATCGCAGCTTTAGCAATCATGTTTGTCCTTTAATTTTTCGAAAAATCCTAATTCCTATTTAGTTGGCCATACTGGTATTATGGCTTCTATCATTATCAATATAACACTTAATTGCATTAAGCCATGGCATATGTCCTCTGTCGTTATAATTATTGGGAAAATCATGCCCATGAAATGTAAATGAATTTTGGAAAATTTGCCTTAACTCGTGAAATTGACATTTTCAAATTTTTAGTGTGAAATATGTTTATATTTCGAATAAATATTTTATATAGTTTATTTGCACATATAAGATATATTTTATTTGTTTCTTAATTCGATTGACAAATAGAGATTTAAATTTTGTGCGTCTTTTACAAGAAGGATCGAAAAATAATAAAATATTTTCTCGATTTGGTTTCACCCAATTCAAAATAAAACCGAAAGAATTAAAATTAATAATGTATTAAAATTAAAAAACTTTAGTCGTATAGATACTAGTTCTATGTAGTAAAATGTAAGTGCTAAAGTTAATTAGGATAGTTTGGTAGCTTAGTAGTACATCTCATTTTAAAAATGTTTTGTTATTAAAATTTAATTAAATAATTTGTTCAATAAATTCCAAAATAGTTTTAAAATCAATTAGATATCGCCAGAACTGTTGATTTTTTTTATCTTTTTATTTTCGATAAAATTGATTAGATAATAAATCTTTAGCTCTGTAGTGATGTCATGACAGACATTAAGTATACGCTAAATATTAAGTATACGCAACGTACACATGTAAATATATGTAAATAAAGAATTTTTATGACAAATTGCAAAGAATAATTTCAAATTAAATATTTCAGATTCCACTTATAGAAAACGATAACCGAGTTAGTTGTTATTTCTATTTAAATTCTAAAAATTTTAGAAAATAATACTACTTCTGGCATATAAAATATAATTAATATTAGAAACTGCACTTAGCTAGAAAGGATTCACTATCCCATTGCTGGGAATCGAGCCCGCGACTCACCGCAAGAAGTGCCGACGGCTGGCATCGATGCTGGGTGCCATATGTTAGGCTTACACGCTTATCGGGAGCAGAACAGGAGGCCAGGACGGCTGGCGATGGCAGGAGGAGGAGGAGCTCTTTTCGGACGGCGGGGGGTGGCACTCGGTCTTCGGACGACGAAGTAGCTGGCGCAGAACACTGGCTGGGACTTCCGCCTACTTGTTGTAGGCGGGCACTTTTCTTATTTAACCGCTCAACACTTGCCCAGCGTACGCTGCGCTACGCTCCCCAGGTTGAACTGACGGCCGGGCGGACTGGCAGCTCCCGTCGAGCATCAGGTAGCGCACGGCAACAGCGCCCGAGCGCCGCCGATAGTCGCCGAGTGGGGCCCGAGGAGCGCTTCCAGTTGCCGCCGTTCCAGGCACTGGAACCGAAACGCCGACGCTGGCCTGGGGAAGTGGCGGAAAGCTCAGCACGGCAAGCTTTTTGCTGTTGCTTCGCCAGCTGCTGCTGCTGCTCGACTCCTTCTCCCGCTTCTGCTCCTCCTCCTGTTGCGCTAGCAGCGCTGCCAACGACGTCGCCCACGCAAAGCTTAGCCGCGCACGCAAGGAGCTTTCCGCGAAGGCGGTGCCTACGAGCGAAGGGAACGAAGGAAGACATGGGAAGAGGGACAAGGGATACGGAGCAGGAGCAATCGCGAAGCTTCTGTCTCCCTTGCACGTCCTCCTGCTGCGCTCGACAGCCAAAAATAGCAACAGCGCGAAAGCTCAACGTGATTCACTCATCCCTCTTTTTTTTTGTACAGTGGAGGTTCCTTAGCTCAAAATTTCATACAGTTATGGAGATTTGGAAAACGCTTTTGAAACCGAACGACATTTTAAAGCTTTCCCCATTTTTCGCTTTCGTTTTATAATTGATAAGTAATATTTATGTATTATTTGTGTCTGAATAATAAATATTTCAAGAAATTAATAACATTGCACACTTTGCACTTTAAATCCGAATGAAATTTTAGTTTTGCCCAGTTTTTGTATTAATTTTATAATTAATAAATAATTATTTGTGGTTGAATAATAAATATTTTAAGGAAAATAATAACTTTGTATGTATTTAAATAATTGTGAACAAGTTATGGTCTAGTTGTTCTACTTAGTAAAGTTTTTCTAAATAAAATAAATTACCAAAGCTTTATAAAAATAAGTATATTAATTAAAGGATTCTTAGGTATATAATTTGTATGTATTTGTATTAAATGCATTTATAAATCCAAGGTACTAATATTCATTAGACAAAGTAGCTACTTTTATGGAGACTTTATAGAAAAATCTAGCCATTTAAAAGCTTAAAGTTGTCCTTGATCTTGGCCAAAAATTTTCAACCACATTTTGCTTATTTTTATCTTGTAGGGAGGACCGACTGTTGTTGCCCAAAATGTTGCTTTCATTTTCGTTTGGAGATGCTTCCCATTTTATGTGTGCTGGGCCACTTTCCGTCTGTTTAACAAAGTGCCAAGTCAGTTTTGGGAGCTTAGCTCACGACCAACCGCAACTGCCCCACCGAAAATTGTGTCGAAAATGTTTATAACTTGATATCTGTGCTCGCATTTAGTGTGCTATTTATAGCGCGGTGGGTGTGTGTGTGGCCAGGGTTGCCACCATTGATTTTTCCCACTGCTCTCGCCCCTCACCCCTAGCATTTTCCAACCATTTTCGGCTGTTGTCTGACGCAGCGCCTTTTATGAATGAACTTGGCTCACTTAAGGCATTCGTTATATGTAACTCCTGTGGGACGTTGCACCCTTCTAGAGGGTTCGAGGAGGTCCTGGGGCAACCCTAATACACGCGTTTTCAATGTCACCAAAAATGGTTGCGATCTCATTAAGTAAATGGATTGGCATTGTCGTAGACGTAGACGTAGTCTGGGGTTTTGTAATACAGACATTTGTCCATATGACGCCATTGTCCTTGTATCCCCACCCTCTGATGTCATGGATGTGTTTGCCTTTGCAAGGATATTGTCGTCTAACTGGGGCGATGTGCTCCAGTGGCTCCAGTATGGAATTATGATTAATATTTTTTCAGTTTAAAATTAATTGCATTCAGCTATTGCCCCGACAGCTGTTGCCAATCCGCCCGGACTCCTGTCCCTCCCCTCTGCCGTTCTATTCCTTTCATTAATAATCCCGCAAACACAGAATGGATGAGGTCAGGTTATCGGGGATTAACACGAACTGAGTTGCCACTGCACTGGCTTACACAAGACAAGGTCGGAGCAGCTAATTAAACGATGCTACGGTAATATATTTATATTACGTATACGTAAAAAAGGTAGAGCTAATCTGCGTTTTCCTTTGATCAGACTCCCCAGGGGGAGCCCAGGCGGGGCTCATTAGCAATTAAAAGGGATATAAATAGATTCCAAAAGCTGATTAAGTTGCTCCATATATATACTTTCAAGTTATTATTCGCAATGAGCACAAAAGTTGATGAGGGTTGTTCCATTGAAAGCAGCCGGGATTCATGTTTTAATGGGATTTCTAAAGAAAATTTTATGCAGAAATTAAAGCCATGTAAGAGTCACTTTAAAAACAGGCGTTAACTTGTATAATGCTCAAATATCTTTCTAAGAGAGAAAAAATCGAAATATTTAAGAATGTTACTTGGTTTTTCTGTAGGTTTTTATATTCCTTTAAACATAAGGTTTCTCTTATGTCTTAAATTAGAATTCTGCTCTGTTTTATCCCTAAAACTCTTCTGAATTTAATATTTAATGTGTGACCTTTGCGCAAACTTAAAATAAATTGATGTTACAACTTTTTAAAAGGTCTGAAATCAATTTTAATCTTAAATAAAGGCCCCCAAGAACTCTCTTGCTCTCTCTCCCAATATTTCTTCCTGGCAAAAATTTAATATTCTGAGCCAAGTTAAAGCCAATTTAATTCACTTTCAGCCGCCATCAATCTTTGTTATGCCAACAAAACGGCAACTTGTTTGCCTGTTTGCCCGGTCAGGACCGCTCCAAAAATATTTGTGCAATTGCCTAGACTTTGTTTTTACAGGCCATCAAAATATGATGTTATATTCATGCATGTTTAACTGTTACGGCTGCTGTTGGTCCTTTAGTCCTTCAGTCCTTTAGTCCTTCTGTTCGGGAACTGTGTTGGTTTAGTATTAAAACTAAAGTGGCGTCGCAAGTTCGTCCGCATTTGTATCTCTGCGCTTTATGAGCGCTCAACATTATGAATTTCTTTTTTATATGGCCGGACTTGTTTATGTTTACGCGCAAAATATTTTCGTTTCATTTTTAGTACCGCCCTGAGCCACGCCTACAGCCCACCGCTTCCGGTTGTTTACGCAACTCTTAATCAAACTGCCAGCCATTGTGCGACATTTATAGCCAAAGTCCGGCCCGGGCTAAATTTAACGCACTTGTGGCTATGCGGCCTCAGCCTCATCCTCAGCCTCATCCTGTTTCGGACCTGTTCTTGGTACTGCTCCTGCTCCTCCTCCTCCATACATATGCCCCGGGACAGTAATGTCAACAGCATTCAATCAGTCGCAATGAAGCCAACACAAAGCCCACGCCCAGCAGGTCGTCATTGATGAATGAGTCCGTGGGCCCAGCGACGACGAGTCCAGTTCGAAGAAGAATGACGACCATGGCAACCGCAGCTGACATCCATGCTCGAAAACACAATCGCATTGAGTCACATGTCCTGCAGCCTGAGAACAGGCCGCCGGACAGGCGAAACAACAAGTTGCCCTTCGACAAGCAAAAGTCGTAAAGGGATTGCACGGCCATAACGTGCGATAAAGCTGCCACGGCATCAAGGGTGCTAATCCTATATATGTGTTCCTATATTTTCCTGTCATTAATACGCTATCGGGGGTTGTAAACCATGAATGGGTCTCTATATCGTTCAGTTTTTCAATATTATTGACGAACTAATTGCTCTGTTACCAAACATTACAAAATCAAGCTATTACGACATATCCTTATTAGAGTTTTAACTAATATGTAACACATAAAAAAGGGTTCTCTTAATTAAATAGTTAAAAGCAGAATTTAAATTCAAATATATATGTATTTATATAGCAATTAGGACACATCCTTATATAATCAGATTACAGATATGTAATATATAAAAAAAGGTTCTCTTAATGAAAAAGTTAAAAGCTGAATTTAAATTCTTATACATATGTATACGCTTTTCAAAGCAATTACAAATTATCAAAGTAGAGTATTAAAACAAGTCTGGACTTTAACTAGAACATTGTTATTAGAAGTCAACATCGATTTCTCACAGTTAATTCATCAGTTTTATTCTTTAACAACTTACTAAAAATGTACTTTCCTCTATGGGTATTTTAGAAATTTCCAGAATAAGAAATATACTGAAAAATAAATTATAATTGTATCTAACAACATGCTCTGATAGGGCAAAATCTCTTAACTAGTTTGGGGTTTATTGTATTTTTCATTAACCATCTTAAAGATTTTATATCACTGCGAAAAAAAACATTAAGCAGTATATATTGGATATATAATTATATATCTAATACAAGTATTCCTCAGAAATCACTAGGAAAACCTTTAAAAATTTATACAAAACTGCTCTCTAAGTCGTTGAATCATAAAATTTATTACATCAAACAATATAAATCATAGTATTAGGCACCTTTTTGAGAGATTTCAAATATCTAGAAATTCTTCTAGAGCCCGCAAATAAATATTAATTTTCAATTAAATGCCACTTTAACTGCCATCAATTCTGCTAAATCAATTAGGTTAACGGAAACGCCCACGTCATCATTTCCTACGCTTCTCTGTGGAATGCAGGCAGGACTCTTCGCGCTAAACGATTTTCCTCATCGGTTGTCCCAGGAGGGAAATGGCATTTAATTAAATATTTAGCATAGCCCTTGAAGAGAGTTTCGCAATTAAGGAGGAACACGCGCCATTAATTGCTAGCTTGCTTGCTTGCCGTTGCATTGCCTACCTCCGAGGGCAGGGGGTGAGGGGTGAGCGCCGCTCACACCTGTTGCCAAAAGGTCAAATCACTTAGCCAGCTCAGACTGCTTTAACAACACAACACAAACAGAGCGGCACACACACATTGTGCTTACAACTAAATATAGAAGGATGCACGGGGGGGGACTTACCTCAGTTTGACATTTATGGCGTGGCTCATGTATTTGTTTATTTCATTTTCAGCGCAAACGAACGAAGACATGCAAAATGTTGTGAAATCTTTAAGGGTAATAATGCTCTGCTTTCGTTTCCAGTTTGCCGCCAGTCGTCCTCACTTGTTATTGCTCCTGTTGCCCGTTCCTGCTGCTGAATTTTTGTTCCCGTTGATTGTGGTTGCTCCTAAATCGTAGAAATTTTGATTAATTTGCTATGTAGAAAGTATGTGGCAAAGTATATAGCCCCATTCGCGTCGCTGGCAGCACTTCTTTTTGACGCAAACAACGTCAGCGACTGACGACAGCAGCCTGAAGCCAAAGGCGAAACCGAAACCGAAAGCCAGAGCCCGCTTTGCCTCGAAGACGTTCAAAATGAGAGTTGCCCAAGAGCGGGAGTCAGGGAGAGAGAGAGAGCGAGAGCGAGTGACAGAGAGCTTCCAAGAGCACCGGCTACGTGCGAGTGTGTAGGTGCTCGTATCCCAGTGTGTGGGTGTATTTGCAGGTGTTCGCAGGCTAACCGATGACGTCCGATTATTTGTGGCCAACTGGCGTCTAATTGCCGCCTCGCTGTTGATATTGCCTGGTCCTAGCCAGGCCCACATGTTTTAATTTATCCAAAGAAAAAATTGTGAACATTATTTAACCCACGCCTGTGCGGGGGACCACAACGAAACAAGCCAACTACGCAATAGCTAGGATCAGGGACAGGCACAGGGACAGGGACAGGACCCTCTCTGGGCCCCGGAAGATGCCTTGTTTTTAGTTTCGTAGGCCTTGTTTTCACTCTTGTGTTAATTGTGGGCGCGTGCACAAAACACGAAAAACAGAAATAGCCAAGAGAGCAGCTAGCTGGGGTTGGGAAGTGGGTGGGAAAAGTCGAGGAAAAGCCAGCGGGAAACGGGGCAAAAACAGAGCAGCGACATTACCAGCATATGGCTGGCTGACATTTTGCGTAGCATACTTCTAGGCTGTCTTGTCACTTGAGCTAACTGCTTTTGTTGCTCGCACAATACGCAGACACACTCGCACACCCGCACACCCGCACTCTCGCACATCCGCACACTCGCACACACACTTGATGAAGTTCAGTGTCAAATTTTTCATTTCGCTTTCAGCTTCAGTCACGTAAATAAAACACACACGCCAGAACCCGAGCTTTTCGTCGCCATATTTGTTGCAACAAATATGTTATTTAATTGAATAACAATAGCTAATGGCTTACTTTTTGGTTTTTGATTGTGTTAATGTGTGTTTTTTTGTTTCGTTGGTGCCAAAATGGATACCCAAATCCCTGCTGCTGCTCCACTGCTCTTTTGTGGCTTTTCGCGTTGACCGTCAGCCGAAGGACTGCCTGTCCTACTGAGGCGTTCCTCGCCGTTCATCGGCAGCTTTGCCTCGCGGTCGGCTCTTACACAGACACAGGCACAAGCACTCACATATAGCCGCCGCCGAGTCGCACACAACAAAAGAGGCAGCCGAAATTCCTACGCATTTCGCTTACGGCCCACGGATGTGTGTGTAAGTGTTTGTGTTTGTGCTTGTGTGTATGTGTGAGGGTGTAGGTTAGGCACACGCACTATTAACATAAAGCTCCAAAAAGCTTTCTCCATCATGCTTTCAACCTTCTACAGATAAGGACAACATAAAAGGCCTCACAGAGGGAGAGATGTGATCTAATCTCGAATATTTTGACACATATATAATATAAAAGAAAGAAATGAATTAAGAATCTTTAGATAGCAAATAACTGATAAAAGGTCATAAAGTATTATGTTCAAATTCGTATTTTAATTTCATTTGATTTATTATATTTATTATCTTAAATATAATTATTGCTTTTATCCAAAATACTGGGTTCAGTAAAAGCAAAAATAAGAAATTAATAGAAAATGTATATTATATTAAAATACCTATTAATTTTTAGTTTCGTACTATTCTCTTGATCCCCACTGTGCTTCGAACTTTGTAGTTGCTACTTTACATTTGAAACCGTAGGAGATATCATTCACTGTTTTACCACTGCCCAAAATATTTACTATCCGAGGTAAGAGTTCTTCCACAAGCTCCATTTTACAGGGTATATCGACGGAAAACTAAGCAAACAAAAAATATATAGCCCAGAGTCGAAGCTAATCCCCCACGAAAGCTGCCCGCGAGCAACAACAATGAGGAGTCGGAGGAGTCGCTATATCGCCCACTCCTTTGGCCATTTGACGTAGGTTGACAGCTGTTTGCGCTGGCCAAACTTTATGGCTATTGATTTTGCTCCAAATTCCGAACCTGGGCGCAACAGTTTGAAAGTCGCAGCTTTCACTTTCGTGGCCAGAACCGAGGAATCGCTCCTCCGCCCGCCGCAGCTTCAGTGTTGTGCGCCTGTCCGTTGCCTCTGTGTTAGTGTGTCAGAGCAGCGCCTGCGCCGGATTCTCGTGCGGGACAAGTGAAAAAGCTGCTCCGCAACAGCCTGTTGCCGACGTTGGCGGCACTGCTCAGCCCCGAGTGTCCGCTTCCAGGTGGCGGCATTGCCGATGCACTGGAAGAGGACCTCCCAAAGCCCACTCTTTCTCTGCGGGACCTAGGCAATGACCGTGCGAATGCCTAGGCGTCGCAGTTGGCTAACCGAATTAATTTGATCACCCGTCCGCCCAGGCGAGCTGCATGCTAATGCCGCTTTAATGAGTTCTGTTTCCGCCAGAGAGCTGGGATTACGCAGTGTCACAGGCGGAAGGCTAAGCACACACTCTCTAAACGTTGAGCTTTGCACTTTGACTTTGCGAAAGGATGAGAATGAGAAGGAGGAGGAGGGGGCTGCGGCTAGTGCCTAGTGTTTGCAACAGGTTGCCAATGGCATCCGGCGCTTTGAGAAATACGCCCCAGAGTGCGGCCATTATTATTCAGAGGATGGGAAGCCATTTTGTATGGCAAGCAAGAATGTAGGCAGTGAAAAAGTGCAGCAATAAAGCGCAGCATACTTTGCGGCTTTCGAGTCTTATGAATGGATTCCTTCAAGTTATGTAAATTCCATTTAGAATTTCATTTAATAAAGCTTTAAAAATGTAAAACATTTATTCGTTTTTCACAAAATTCAGTAAAGCTAAGAATTAACTAAAATTGGTTTAATTGAATTAAAGAAACCTAATAAATATGCTTTTAAATATCAAATATCCTAAAAAAAGTAAAAATTTATTAATTATTAACTCCAGCCGAGAACATTGATGCCGTAAACAAATAAAAAATATAATGGAATTACTTTGAAAATGATAAACCAAAAATTTAGGAAAAAAAATATATGACCTTAAAAACTTAAAGTTTGAATAAACTTTTCAAATGGCCATAAAATGTAATACTTAATAAATAAATACATATTAAAACTATATCGATAAGAAACGATATTTAATTGCAGCACTTGTGCAGATCCGTCATTTCCCCATGTCAGCATGGATTTATGAGGCGTAGATCAACTACTACAAATCTGCTGGAACTTACCTCATTTGTTATTAGAGGTTTTCAACGCAACCTTCAAACCGATGTGATTTACACGGACTTCAGTAAAGCCTTTGACTCGGTTAACCACTCTCTTCTCGTAAGGAAACTCGACCTAATTGGGTTTCCGGTCGATCTGCTTAAATGGATTTTGAGTTATTTGTCTCACAGAACTCAAAAGGTTCTGTTTAAAAATGCTCTCTCCAAATTCCTCAGTGTCACATCTGGTGTCCCACAAGGTAGCCATCTTGGCCCACTGCTATTTACATTGTTCATCAATGACCTCCCGCTAGTTCTAACCAACTCTCGTGTGCTTATGTACGCTGACGATGTTAAACTATGCCTGCAGTATAAGGACAGCTCTGGCCAGTTGGACTTACAATCGGATCTTAACAATTTTCAGGCATGGTGCCGTGCTAACTTATTACATCTCAACAGCTCCAAGTGCAAACTGATGACATTTTCACGTGTCACTCCCCAGTATGCCACTTATATGCTTAATGATTGCTCTTTGGAAAG
>VNJS01018372.1:0-23019 GCA_008042575.1 Drosophila watanabei | reverse complement strand
CCTTGTCTTGGTCTGGGGATGTCGTCGGCGCTGAATGAATTTGTATAACTTGCAAATCATGTTGACTGACGGGGAACAGCGTGATGAGGGATATGGAGGAAAAAGGGGGAAACGGGGAGCAGGGGTACTGGGAGCTCCCAGCTCCGAGGCTGACGTTTACTTTGGCCGGGCAAAATTTGTAAAGTGTTGAGCGCGGAGCACAAACACCCGAACCCGGGCCCGAGCCCGAAGCCGAACATATTGTGCTGCACATATTATGAAAATACCAGAGGCGTGCGGGGGGGGCGATCTGGGGATGTCTGTTCTACTAAATCAACATCATTAAGTTTTCTGTTTATAAAGAAAACACTCGAGCATCGTTTGCGAGCTCTTCTTTTAGTTCCCCCGGAGTTCGGCGCTCGGCTTATTGCTCCGGCGGAGTATTTACACAGACCAGAGACCAGAGACCAGAGGAGCGAAGATGCGTGCCGTGTTTTTTTAGGCTGGTTCCATCACGGCCAGCGCGAAGTCTTCAAAAAGCGATACAGCCAAGTGCCAAACACAAATTAGTAGTGCTGCCGAGTGCTGGCCGAGCAGAAAGTGGCAGGAAAGTGAAGTTTCCTGCATATTTGCCAAGGCATTTTACCAATGCCCTTGCAGAGGAAGAAATTTCGGGAAGTTTCGTTATCGAAATACAAATTTCTTCTTCTGCATCGTGTCTTATCTGAACTTTTAACAAGTTCAGTTTGGGTTTATCAAAGATTAGATTAGCTCTATAGTTCCTGTAGTATTCTTTCTGTGTATCTTTTCTCTCTGTGTGTCTGCTGGCGGTCCCAGACATCCATTACGTGTGTCGAACGAGCGGTGCAACAAAATGCGAGGCAAAATAAACAACAAAGTCACGAAATTGTTTATACAATAAATAAAGTGTGTGTGGAGCGCAGCGTCTGCGCCGAACAGCAAAAGTATCTTAAAGATACAAACAAGCAGCGGGCACTGGCGCACGCATGCCGAACATGCCACCAAGCCATCTCCATCTCCATTTCCATCTCCATCCTCAGGACGCGGCAAATCCAAAATGCATCGCCCAGATACTCCGGCGTTCCCTCGGCGGCGAGTATCTGCGCTTAGTATCTGCACTTGCATGCGGCTCGAATTACAAGCGGGCAAATGTTTAAATACTTGAGTGCCGAGCACGAGCATATTAACTTTTACTCAGCGCTGGCTCTTCGCTGTTCGAAATTGTCAACACGACAATTCACTTAGATGTGCTCCTCCACCAGCCGCCATCCGGCAGATGCACTGCCGCCATGTCATTAGAAGCCGCTCCCCCCGCAGCCCGGATCTCATGGCGCCCCAGGATAAGCATATGGGGGCCAAGTGTGCGGGTTGCCAGAAGTTTCCAAGCGCCGTCCTGTTCTGCTGTTAACTCACTTGTCCGGACAAAACTTGCCTTCATCAAATTCAAAGAATGGCGTCCAAGTTTGGCACAAGGATGAGCGGATCTCGGAAGCTCCTGTGCTACAGTTTTACCTTTTAAATCAATTGAAGTGGTTACAATTTTTGGTGTTTGAAACAAAAATAAAATTATATTAAATTAAAATTGAATGTATCTATTTTTGAATATGGGCATATACGCGGGTCGAGAACTAGACTAAAATTGTAGAAAACAAATAAATAAAAAAGCATTATGTTAGCTGTATGTTAAACATGCACCAATGGTGTTTTATAATAATTGACAAAGCCCAAATTTACTTATGTAACTCAATAACAATAGTTTTTTAAGAGTATTAAAATTTATTGTAAGTGTATTATTATCGGTGTGTAATTATCAACTTATGCTACAGGTTTCTATTCGATTCGGTAATAAGGAACGATTCCTTAGGTGTGTAGAATACAATTGTTTCAATCTTAATGTTCTACTGTTCAATAGCCTTCTTACCAAGGCTGTCCACTTAACTTTAACTATTTAAATACGCATCTCCTGACATCTCCTATCATTGGGATTTTGAGTTTTCTTTCAATATCGATATTTCGGATGTACCATCCCGCTCCTGTTATCCTTCGAAGAGTTTGTGTATTGCGAATTTTATTAAAGTTTGTCATTGCAGCGCTACCGTACACTTGCAGGCCGTATTTCCAGATTAGCGCCAGGATTTGCTTATAAATAAGCACCTTGTTTTTCAGTGAAAACTTGTTCCTTGGGCTAAGTACCCAAGCCAGACTACTCGCCTTGGGCCTGGAACGCTTCACAGCGTCGGAAAGAGAGGTTGTAATGTGAGACGCTTGTCCAGGATCACCCCAAGGTACTTATGAGCGAGGGTCTGGCTCAGGAGTTCTCCATGCTGGAAAAAGAGTAGGCCCTAAAGCACTGAGGTACGCTGGCTCTGACTATTTTCGCATGGGAAAACAGGCTTGAACGTTGAATTCGACATCAGAAAATTGTACATACGTACTTGTATTATAATTATAGATCGCGCAAGTATAAGTGGCAGATTATAGTAAGAATAAGCTATAAATGGCGAATATTATAAGAAATGCATTTCATTGCATACTTTTGGGGTCTTGCCCAATGTGCTCCAGATTAGCAGGAAACTGAAAACAAATCTAATAAGAATAAGGGTTTTTGTCCATTGTATTATTGTTAAGATCTCAGAACTTCTATGGAACTTGAAATTATCAAAAAATTTTCAAATACATATTAAATATTAGGGAAGCAAATTTACAGTTTGGTGCAGTTTGTTAAATAAAACATTCCCAAACTTGATATAAAGTTTGTTTTTAAAATATCTGTAACATCTTTTAGCGCGAAATAAAGCTTTAGTTTTTATTTTCCAATAAATATTTTACAGGTAAATACACAAAATAATAGAAATACAAAATAAAATTTGTAAGTTGAAATTTAATTTGTATTTCCATTTCAGCGTATGAGTTAAATAAAACGCCATCTATGGGTTCCTACCAAATTAAACAAAAAATGCATTGTACAAAGCGCCCTCTATTAGTGATATCCGTCTTTCAAGGCACCAATGTTGCCAGACTTTTTCTTCCTTTCTGTTCTTTTCTGTTTCCTTTTCTTCGATCAGCAGGTTGTGAACTTCGCTGATAAAAAGGTGGGAAATTAAGGTATTAAAATTTTGCCCAAAAAGTTCGGGACATTTGAGTATTTACATTTCCAGTCTTACCACATGCGTGTAAATAATAATATAATTGGCGCTTTGTTTAAAATCCATTTAATTATAAATTGAACAAAATAAAGTTTCTTAACTAAAATTGGTTTTCAATGCGCTGAATTCGAATCGAATTTAACCGCTGAACCGAAAACTGTAAAAATGCCGATACCAACATGACGGTTATAATCAATAAAAATAAAATTAAAAAAGTTTAAAAATAATTTTGCTGGTTTGAAATAACCAATGATTTCCATAACTTTTATATTCGTTAACTTACATTAAAATTTTTTAAAACATTCTTTAATTCCATATAAATGCAAAAATATTCAAAAATTGTGTATTATTGATCATTCAAGTCTTTCAATATTTTGTTTGCGGTAAACTGCATTTTACTTTATGAATAGTTTTATTTAAAACAGATCCATATTTTTTTTATGACAATCAGAATAAGTAAAAGATTAAACTCATCAAATGTGAGATTTTAGATAGAAGGCGCTAGGCGCCATCTATGTTTAGCTAAATTTTCTCTACATGACGTAAGTAGTGTAAATACCGCTTCGGTTATGTATGTAAAATAAGTATAGGAACGCGTTTAAGATAATTTGTCCCATAGCGCCACCTAGTTTTTAACGATGAAACAATGCATTCTTGAAAATGACAATTTAACGAAAGCGACATATAGGTGGTGTAAACGTTAAATATGCATAGTATTAAACAACCAGTACATGGGCAGCACTGGATGCTCGAAAAATGTGGAAGAAGAAGGAAAATGCAAAAAGGCAGAAAAGAAGAAGACAAAATGATTTTTGACGACAAAAGCAGGGCACAGACAAAAACGAAAGATAATGCACTGCTTGAATTGCGCTGTAATATATGCAAGAGTTTTTTATTAAAATAAATAAAACAAAATTGTTTTCCAATAAAAAGATTTTTTGTTTTTAATTTAGAATATTTTTTTATTCCAGATGCCCATATATTATCCAGTTTTTTACCCGGATTATGCTAGATACAAATTAAAATAAGATTTTCAGCATTAAAATTATCTTGTAGACATTTTTTTGTATTATTATTTTTTTAATGAAAACTTGTTAAATTTTTCTTGGTTTTGTTTTAATTAAAACCTACATTTACCGCATTTTATTCTGAACGATCGTGGTCTGTACTTTGCTAATTCGATATCGAAAAGGCTCTAGTCCTGATAGCTAATCTTTTTTTAAAGTTCACTATTGGTTGAAAACTTTGGTAATACATAAAGATATATCGTAACGTATCGTATTATTATCTTATGTTTTAGTGAAGATATATCGTATCGTATTTGGCGCATGTTTCAGTCAACATGTAGTATGACTATCGTACGTTTTAGTAAAGATAAATCGTATCGTAATAAGTATATGTTTTATCGTTTTTTTAAGCATTTTGAAAAGTGCTAATAACGTATAATACGCAGGCTGTCATTATGCTGCTGATCCATATTTTATTGGGCCTTTGAGCTAATCTGCGTCTCCATCTCTTCTCCACCCTTCTCCAGGCACATCGGTCAGATTTTACTTGTACAGACGGCGATTGATGAACTTGGCCCTTCTTTATGAATTTGGCCTGATTGGGGAACACAAATTTTCAGATTTTTTAGGAAAAGTGGCAAAGTTTCGATATAAAAATATACTGGTCTGAATCCTTGATCGAAGCACCCGGCATCTCCTGAATCATTTAAGATTCTTCTCGATTAGGTTTTTCGTGCAAATGCTCAACATGTTCGTCTTAACATTTCACCTGGCAACATTTTATACCATTTTATGTAGATACATACTTTCATATACATATTTGTACATACAGATGTTGCACGCGAAATAAAAAGACTACTTTGGTGGTTGTTCGATATTCTTATAAACAATAATGCATTTGCAATGTATTACCATAATACTCTTTTTAAACCCTTGCAGTCAGATTTTTGCAACGTAATAAAGGAGTCATCTCCGACCCTATAAAGTGTATATATTCTTAATCATCACCAGCAGTAGAGTCGATCTAGCCATGTGCGTCCATCCGTCCGTCTGTCTTATTAAACTCAAACTAATCTCTCAATTTTAAAGCTATCTGAATGAAACTTTGCAGATACTTACCATGTATATACATAGGTCGAATCGGAGCACTATATCGTAAAGCTGTCATAAAACAATCGGTTCATTTTTAGAAAAAAAAATTATAACTTCGCCGTTGTTCAAGATACCTTCATATACTCTGAGATATGAGCATTTTCTATTTTAGAATTTCAATTTTAATTTTATGAAAGGCGGTCGATTATATCATATACATATGTATATAGCTGTCATTCGAACGATCGGGAAACGTAGAAGAAAATGCTAAACTGTAAATGTAAAACTATATTATATGAATATGAAAAACGTAATTTCTTTGTAGTTCTTCCAACGTGTTTTATTGTTCTTATTTTTTTATTGTTATTATATTTTATATTTTTTATATTTTTTTGGGCCTACTTCGGGTCGTAACCGGCACTTTACGTTGTACCAGAGCCTATAAATTCGCTCCTCTCACGGATGATCTATCAATCTATTTTTCTCTCCTTCGATCAAGTGGCAACGCTGTACGAACGACCCACAGGTGGCGCTGCAAAAGTATCTTCGTATCGAGCAAGCATTTCTTCTCAGCGCTATAACTTTCTAACGGCATCGAAAACCGAATACCTTTAACCACATATAGAACATAATTTATAGAAGCTATGTATGGAAAATTGCTATCGTTTTTCTTCTTAAACATAACATGGGTCCCCACAACTATATTTTAGTAATAAAATCATATGGGCAATTCTCTGATGTCGCACGCGACATTTGTACGCATTCAAACTGAAATAAAACATGTTCTAAAACATTATTTTAATTTTACAAAATTTGAAAATTATAGCTCTTAGTAAGCTCTATAATTGGTGTTAGGATCGATTTTGTAAAATTTTTCGTTTTCGAGAAATTTACCAAAATGTATGGAATTCGCACGCGACAAAAACAGAAGTCACTTTTTTAAAAAGGCGTTCAAACACTGATCTCAGCAAAACCTGATGAGAGATTTTAGTGCAATTAATTTTAATGTATTATGCATAATGTTGTCTTCAATTTATTTTTAATTTGACCCTAAAATATAAAGTAGTTTTTTTTTAAGTTAAATTTATATCGATGTCGCACGCGACATGTCGCACGCGACACTTTGTTCCATCATACTTTGCATGTTGTTTTTTAATATTTAAGTAAATTAGAAGAGCCTATATTCGTTTTATTTCGACACTTTGCATTCTTCTTGTGATGTTAGGAAACCAAACTTAAAGCAAAATGCCTTTGTTTAGGTGTTTTTATCAAAATAAAACAAGCTCTTTTTTATGATGTTTTTCATCAAAATGATGAAAAATCGCATTTACGCAAAAATGCATGCGAATATTTCGAAATCTTTTTTAGAATACGTTAAAGGCTTCAAAATGTGATCTATTGGAACACTTCCTAGAGTTACTATGTTGACAAAAAAATTTTTAGAGAACTTTTAATTTTTTGGCCGTGGTTGTTGTTTTCAGAGAATTACCCATATGTAATATACAAAAACAACCCCCAAGTCCTCGAGAGAAATTACTTGTGTGAATCCTGTACGGCTAAAATCAGACAGGAAACCGAGAGAAAAATACATGGGGTGAGACAAAAAATAAAATTTAAGAAAAATAAATTAATTTTACAACTTTATAATTCGAATAAAATACTGTAGAGAAGTATTGAAATTCCCACAAATTAAGAACATTTATCCCCTCGCCAAACTTACCTTTTAGTAAAATGAACGAACGAAATTCACACCACATACAATTTAATACTTGGTTCATAGCATTAGAGAGTAATTTACAATTAAATAAACCTTAGCTTAAATTAGCGAACTAGGATAGGGAGTGTCTAGTCCACGTAGAACTGCTCGATAGGAACGTTTTTCAGGAGCTGGTTGGCCAGTTTTCCGAACTCGCTGGCCAGTTTCTTCTGCAGCTGAGCCTGCATGGCCTCCAGGACGATTTGTGAGTTATCCCGCAGAAACAGATTGGTTGCCTCCACTGCAAACAATAACAAGGATTTAATTAGCCAAACAAAGAATAAGTAATATTAGGGTTCACTCACGCAAAATACGGTTGTTGTTGAAGGCTCCTGAAATGCTCATTTTCACATCCTTCACATCCAGCACCAGGCTCAGGGCATCGATATGCAGATACTTTCCTCCCTTGGCCGCGGGCCTCGATGTTTTGCCAGTGAGGTCTGCACTCACCCCCTCGAAATTGGCGTGGAAGTCACCCCCGCCGGAGGCAGGCAGGATCAACAGGACCCCGGAGCTCGTGTACTTCGCCTCGATCTTCAGCTTTGGCATCACGATCTTGGCCTTGAAGGGCTCGCTGCCATCGCTCAGCTTGAGGGACTTCACCTGGAAGTTGCTGGCCCCAAAGGCCTCCATGTTCTTCAGAGTGATCTTATAGCCCTGAGGGCCCTCCGTTAATTGAAGGGCCAACGTATCCATTTTGAAGGGCTCCACAGAGGGCAGCTGGAAAGGTTTGAATATAAATAAGGATTAAGTCAAGATAAACCAGGACTTGTAGACTGACTTTTTGTAACAGGGATTGAGACCTGATAAACTTTAAAAATAAATAGAAAACATACAAATCATCAACGAGTTCTTTACTATTTTAAAAAGGGTTAAATAGGGTAAAGAGTTATGTTCACAAACAGTATTAAGATCCTAAATTTCAGGTTTTAGGCTGTATTGCCTCACTGTGCAGAGACCACTTCCGCAGCTTTCCCCGCGAAATCTTTCATTATGCAAGTCGGAAAGTCCCAGTGACTTCCATTTGATTTGCATCTTATGCAACTGCAACTCGTTTTCAAAGTAAACGCACCAAAAGAAAGCCAAACGAGAGGCGCAAAAACTAATGCCCCAAGTTAGGGGGTTACTCACCTGGATTTCGGGAATTCCATCGGCCAGGTAGGGCTTCAAGTGTTCAATGGCTCCAATAAAGCAGTCTACCAACTTTGGGTCATCCCTGCGGCATTGTTTGATATAGGCGGCTGCAATGAATGAAATAATTAATTAAATAAAGAAAATATAATTGGTAGCACTCATTGAGTGCTTATTTGAATATACATTGACTAAGAAACCAAATTCTTTGCTCAGGCATTCCTTTTCATGTATATTTCTTAAACTTCAAACTTCGTTAAATAATAATAAAAACAAATACAGATCAAAGTATAACTTTCTTTTATGCAAACGCTTTTTGAGTCCGAATTATACCTAAGTATTGCTTTCGTATAGTCGGATAACTCAATCTTTTCCTGCGCAATCGGAAGATAAACACTCAGAAGTGTCAACAAAGTGTGAGATCAACATCAACCGCAAATTTAATTCCTGTAAAGTTCATCGACTCTGCAGACGAGCTTAAAAACAACTCCAAGACGCCGTGGCCTTCAAGCCGAAGCCCCAACCGCGATCGAGATTTCGATTTCGGTTTAGTTTTCGGTTTCGATGGCAAGGTTGTCGCTTGATCGAGAAGTGCAGCACTAGAACCTGTTGTCGCCGCAATTCTGTGGCACATGACACACATATTGGCGGCTACGCCGGTGGTTATGGCTGGTTTATCATTATAGGTACCATTATGCCCGGGCGATTTAATTAGCGGCATTCGTCGGCAAGGCGAGCTGCAGCGGGAGCGATTAAAATTTCAAGTTGAAGGCTGTTCAACGGCCACGGTTGGTGTTAATTAAATATGGATTTGGTTCAAACTCTGCATTTTGAGTGCTTACATTCAAGCCTCAGGTCTTCGAGTGCGATGCGGAAGCGAATCTCTGTTGGCTTTCGTGGGCTCATTGTCCCCCTTTTCTGTGTTGCTTCGCTCATTTGTCTGACAAAACTGTGTCGCCTCACGCAATTAACACGTTATTGTGCTGTTTTTGTGGGACTGACAGCTGGTTAGACAGGGTAAACTTGACATTTGACATATTCCCGAAGATGTGATTGCATTCTAAGTCCAGCGAGCGTGAAAGTGCTAATTGCACTTACTCAGTGGGGACTCACTCAGACGGAGTTAATTGGAAAACGTTAGTTTAATACCCTGTAAAGTACTTTTAATGGTTTTTATACGAGACATTTTCTAAATTAAATCATTTGTGGCACGAGAGCTACCTTCAGTTTTACCTACTTAAGTGTTTACAAGGTAATCATTGTATATAGATAGTAATATATCTATTGTTTTTCTATTGTCTAATGTGAATTTTTACTATTAGAATTTCTAGCCATGTGCATGTTCAACAAGTTCCTAATCACCTTAAACACTCTGCACATTTTTAGTAAACAAAGTTTAAATATCTTTAGTTTGTTTTGAACCAATGTTCATATTTGGTCATAAAATCCAGAGAAATTAAAAAAAATTAGATAAGAAAAATATAAAGGGTATAGGTATGAATGTCACAAATAAATTTGGATATTTTCTACATATCTACCGAATGAAGAAGTAAAATCAAACAGCAAGTAATTGATTCTATTACAAAAAATACTCCGGGTTGATTTGATCCTTTATATTTTTCCTAACACTGCAAGTAGCGAGCTTCTTGTTTAATCTCCATAAATACAAAATTAAATTGACATTTTTGTGATTTTATAACATTTAAAAATATTTGTTTAACATTTCTTTTCAGGCCCATATTGGGACTGGCACTTGTGTCTAGACAGTTACATAATTTCCATTTTTTTTCTTACTTTATTATATACAATTTCCAGAAACACTATTCACTCCCAGCAATAAATTAAGTCCCAACTTACGGGTCTCGGCCTGCACCAGAAGGAGGGCTTGGAGTACAATCACAAGGCACGCGGACTTGAGCATTTTCGTTAGGAATATCACTTGAGCTTAGCTTTGAAAACTAATAAAATGTAAGAAATATGAAAACTAATTTATAGCAACACGATTCTAAGTGACCAAGTCTGAAGCTGAAGCTGGTCGAACGTCCGTTCACGCGAAGCTGAGAACGTAAACTGCGGACAAGTCGCCGGTCGATCGCCGATTTTAAAGCCTAGAGCCGCGGAAAATGAAACGAGATGCAAACTCTAGTCCCGACGACGACGCCTGCGTTGGCAGAGATCTTCAACTTTGCCGATCTGGGTACAATACACATATATCCAGCAGCTAGTTGCGACGCGAGTGGCTTAGGTCCACTGACTGACTGACCGACTGGGGCCCTCTCCTCGGCGTCTTCGGCTTCTGTGCAACTTCTTGGCTTGTTTGCCCAACTGTCGAGTGCTATTAACAGTAATTAAGCAATTCTACTTTCGCAATCGCCTGCCTGCGAAGATGCAGAGCTGCAGAATTCCCATCTGTTCGAGCCTGATGAACTTCACCAAGAGGCAACCTTCCACAGCCAACCACAAGTGAGCCGTGACGATAGACCTCAGTTGTGATTAGGCCGAGGGATTAATGAATGAGCTCGAAGATAAACCCCAATCGTGGTTTGAAGGAAATTATAATTTTTAATTGCTCAGCTCAAGAACTGCAGTAATGAAACCTGCTTAGCAGAGCCTCTCTAAGTCCCATAAAATTTAAGATTCCTAGTGCTTCCTTTACTTGCGGAACCTTGAGTCGCACAGATTCTTTATCTTCTTGGAACCGTAACGAGGTAAGCTGGAAATATCGCCGCCTCTAATTAAAAATGTGTGTGACGCTTTAATTGTCCATTAGAGTGAGATAATAGGATGTGTGCTTAAAAGGCAGGCCCAGGTAAGCGAAACCTGACTTTGCAATGCTTAGTATTAGCTAGAACAGCAAAAGACAGCGAATCTGTTGCTGCAAGTTAATAAGCGGCTTCGTAATGAAAAATGAAAAGACAAATCAATTTAATTGTAGTATAAAATTGTGTTTTAAAACAAATCAGTTTAGGCTATTTGCAGATTTTATATAGAATAAGTTACTTCATATGTGGCATCGCAATTGACTGACTGACTTAGTCTTACAACTATTACCTGGATATTACACATGTTTGCTTATTAAAAGTGCTTCGAAACAGAATTCTGCTCATATTTTTACTAATTTCTCATCAGAATACTTTCCTCACGCAGTGCTGGGAATGAATTATTCATGGATCGAACTGGTTGGCAGCATAGATCCTCTACGATCTTGATAGACCAGTCCCAATGGAATTATATAATTTCTAGAGAGTGCCTAAGCTAATGTCTAGCAGCCCATTTCGCGGAAATACAAAGCCGTTTCGACTTCTGTATCTAAGCAGCATCTGCATTTCACACTAACATTATTGGAGTCGGTGTTACCTACATATTATTATGAATATTTATAATAGAATCGAATAATAAAGATGTTCATAGATAATTTGACACGTGTTTTTTTTTAATCACGAAAATACGGGTTATATTTTTCTCTGTGTGACAGAGTTCTGTAAGTACTTCGTTAGCCGATACTTTGCACTGCGATCGGAACGGACTGAACTCTTAAACTGTTTACAATGGCCCTGAACACAGACAAATAGAGCTATGGGGAAGTATCGGGCAATGTGAAGATGCCGATGGGAATGCTTATTTGTCGCACAAAGGCCTCTTTGCCGATTCTGAAGCCTGTCGACGGGTATTCAGCACAATGTGGTTATAAATACACCGCAGTTTGTATCTGTATCTGCACAAAAGGCGGCTGAGAATAATGAGAAACGCTTAGAGGAAGGAAAACATTTTTCAAATCTAATTGTTTTTACGTCTGTTATTGTTTTCTCAGTCGTCTCCAACTGACTTTGATTACTTGTTCACAGGGCGCTCATATTTTAATTGGACTTTCTTACTAATGTGATAATTATCAAAGTGACTAAGCCCGAGCGAGTAAGTGCAAAGTTCCTCGACACAAATACCAAATAAAGGAATATTACCATATACTAAGAGCAAATTAAACTTGATATTTTAATCATGGAAATAACTTAATTTTCAGCAGATACAATTAACACAATTTATTCGCAAACGAGTTCTACAACATACTACTCATATAGTTTAGTTTCAGATGCACAAAATAACTTTCGATTTCTGTCTATCTTTGTTCACATAATTTGCACTCAATTAAGAGATATTAAGGCTTCTGCTTCCTTGTGGCCCAGATACATGTCGTTCAACCCGATGCTCCGAAGGGACGGGGACCCGCTGTTGCATTCACAGTCGACTGATTTTCGGTTGACGTTGACCCATTCAGCACCAATCCGCCTTGACCTTCAGCCGAGTCATTGGCTCAGGGCCAAGTATCCGATTACACACGCAACCCAGTGTCTCTTGGCCAGCTGGTGTTGTTGCTTCTGTTGAGCCTTTCTTTTTAGGGGAATTTTAGGTTACCATTTGACTTAATCAGTGCTAAATTTAAAATTATTTTAATTATGCTATGGCAAAGGAACCTCTATGAAATGTATCTATCTATCGAAATTAGGTTTATTTAAAGCTATAAAATATCCTTGTTTTTTTATTTAAATAAAAAATGTTTTTTTTGTTCAGATAGCTTTTTAAAATAAAGAACTATCTTAAGCTTAAATTACATTGTAAGGAAAAACTACAAACGTATGGTCTCATATCTTGTGTCACCTTGACTACTACCCAATCAACCCATATTTTAAATTGCCATGTATGTTTATAATGCATGCTTTGGCACTACCATGAATGCAAATCGAGGGCGATCCAGCGAAACCTTGTAAGATTCTTGTTTAAATAATCAATATTTACATTTTTTAAAAGGTGCGTAAGCTCTATCACCTTAACAAATGTGAACATCAGTGCCAAAATACATTATCTACAGGATCCTTAAGAACCTAACAGAACCTGGGGATCTCAATTTTTAAGTTCGAGTAGCAAAAGCTTAAAGTCCTCCTTTAATCATCTCAACTATTGTTTGATTAATAGTCTGTAGTATAGGTTTATGTGTTGAGTAACAAAACGCAGCATTTAAACATGTATATATATTTGGAAAATATATAGTATAATAATATATATACATAGTTGGTTGCCTATAGATTTTAAATATATATTGTTAATATACCCAACAGTATTTTTTTAAGGCATTGTACATGTTTTATTGAATATACTACAGACTATTTTATCTACAACTATTATTAAACATTTGTTTATAGAGTTTAAACCCAAAAGTATAACTTTAAAAGATTGACCTTTTTCATTCTTTATTTCATTTACAAACAAACTAAATTTTTACACAGCATGTAAAGTAAAGTAAAGTATATTACAGAACGTTTTCTGAGTTTTATGAAGACTATCTGAATTTCTTGTGGCATACTTTCAGGCTGGACTCACAGTAGACGGCGATAAAATCGAACATGCCTTTTACTTCAATACCGGTTCAATCCATACGGCTATTGAAAGTACTGCTTCTACCCTCAAAATTAGTTTTTATTGATGTATAGGGACATTTTTAAGGTCAGCTTTAAATTAAGCGCATCGAAAATTTTCGGAAGTGTATAATCTGATTCTGGTTCTGCGATATGTTCACGGAAAAACTTATTTTAAACATTTTCTTTAAATATCTTCTATGGATATCGATAACCCCTACTTTGCGTTGATGAATTTCATATTGTCTAGAAGTTGCTCTACTTAGCTACGTCCTCTACCTCCGTACACATTGTGAACACCGTATAACTTGCTAGAAAGGTACATAGATATGTAATTATGAGACTGAACTATAGTTTTCTTACTCGTGGTTTTAATGCTTTTTTTTATTTGTAAGAAGAAATAAAACATTGAAAATAGATTGACTTGAACTGCTACCCATTCGAACGTTAAGTAATTTATAGGTCTGCCTCAAAAAAAAACAATTATATTTCAACATTTATCTGTTCCTGGAAATTATTAAGAGCCCCCATAGCACACGACTCACGAGACGCTTCCACCTCAAGTGTACAATTTAAATGCAAAACGCACAATGGCCAATAATCGAAACGTTCCCGACAGCGCATAAAGTTCTCTGAACAGTTTTCAAAGACAATTGCATTTCGTACCGAGGGCTTGTCTGCATTTCATCAATACTTCGACTGGCAGAGCAAATAAATACTTCTGATTTATTAGGGTTAACACACTGGCTGCCTGGGACGGGTTCAATGGTTGGACGGCCTGAATGGCCGGGTGATGAGTGCCCATTACCGCACTCGGCACTTGGTTCTAATCGCACGTCTTGACCTTTTGGCAGCAAGTGGAAGCGCGGCCCGCAGATGGGCCGAAGAGCAGAAGCACTGAAACAGTGGGCTCAAACGGAGGAAAGCAAGGCACCGAGGCTAATCCCGGCTTGGAAAATCGCTAATGATGCCAAGCGGCTGGGATGATTCATGACAGCCTCATTACCAGGCTGCAAACACGGCTGTGGGAGATTGGGTTCCGAGTCAGAGACCCTTTAAACTTAACCTTCAGGGCAACCGTAACCACTACACTGTACAAAAATGAATCCAATAATGCATATGTGTAAATAGAATATCGTGGCAAATATTATTAACATTTTCTCACTTCCAAGTTTTCTTAGCTCCCTCACTTTTCTAAGACGGGAACTAAGACAACCTAAGAAGTTTTCCGCTTAAATTTCGCATTTTTTTTCACAAAGTTCAAATCATTTTTTGCTGTGCCGCGATGATAACGCCGTCGACATGTCTACTGCGCCCGATTTCTGGGGTGTGGCAGAAAGGCCTTTTGTTCGTCTTTCTTTCCACGGCTCTTTCGCTGCATTTTCGTCGGGCTTTCGAGCCGACTTCTTGTTGGTTAAAATGGCTTGGACCAACGCAGTGCGAGCTCATTCCCCAGCCGAGTCGCGTGAAAGTTGGACGCAAGTAAGCGCAGCCGAAGAAAGCAGCTGAAGACCGAAGACAGTACAGCGGAGACAGTCCGATTCTTTTTTCAAGAACAAACAGTGAACTGGTTGGGCCCTGGCGCTTTGACCCACTTCCAGTCCGAAACGAAAGAATTTCCGCTCCAAAGTGAAACCCGCACTGATTTCAGATTTCGGATTTCGAGTTGCGCCGTTCAAAATTCTTTCCCGACTGTTTTCGCTTTCGCTCGTAAAGACCAACGAGCTGCTACGTCATCTAACCGAAATTAGCATATATCCATATCCATATCCATACACATATATCACAGACAGAAGAGAGCGCCCGGAACGTGCTAATCAATTACGAAACTAGCCAAAAGTGAAACACAACGAACACTCATCCATATTTCTGCAACTTGTACTTTCATGCAGACGACAAACCATAAAATGTGCCGGAGTATTGGATTAGTTTTGCTCGCCGCCGTGCTGGGCTCTGCCCTGGCCCAGGAGCAGCGTAAGTAGCGATCGAACTATATAACAAGTGATACCTATTTGGCCGGGGCTTTCTAAGTTACATCAAACGCCGCACTGACTTTCCAGCCGGTCCTTAGACACGTCCACCGAGCGGTGGATTTGGCATTGATTAATTACCACCCCCAGACGTGCCTCGGCAACAACGAAAGTTGGCCAATACCGCAGCTGGGCAAGTGGTTCCCGGAATAGCAATGGATGGCCGCGATTTCCGAGGTAATAGTTCAGGTTCTGGGGTTCTTCACTCGGTTGCCCAAATCCAAATTGCACATAACTCTGGAAGCAGGGTAATCACTTTACAAAAATAAATCCATTAGTGCGAGCTGATCTCTGTGTAAAAGTTGGCTTCTTATTAATAGCTAAGTGTCTAGACGTACTTAAGCACTAAAAATCCTTTTAAAAGTCAAAATAGAGAACGTGCCCAGATAAATCTCTGAACTTCTTTCGGGTTACTCTTTAAAGAAGTTTGATAAAAATACCCCTTTTTATTAGTTTTCGGTGAACCAAAAAGAATATAATTTAAAACAATAAATGTGTTCAATCGTATTTCTGAACACTACGTTATAAATTGTAGCACACTTAAAAACCTACCCTAAAAATGTAATAGACTTCATAATAATATTCAACCCTGTTACCTTCAACAATTCGGATCCAAAAAAAGGTCTAGGGATGAATTCCTTATATAGGTGACATGTCATGGCATTTCAAAGGTAAACCCTTTAGTCTTTACTAAGCTAGTCTTGAAATTGATGCATGCCTCCTGAGTGTATATATGTTTTAGTCCGATTTCACTCCTCAGTATAAGGATTCAAATTGCATGCAAAGTTCTAACTTAGCTATGAAGAGAACAAAGAACAATCGCAGTTATTCCAGACTTTTGCCCCAGAGAAACTAGCATGTTCCCGCTTTTAATGGCAGCCACATATCCCTGTCCACTGTAACATAACCGCGTTAATTGCCCCGGCAATAAACCTGTCACCAGTAGCATTTTGACTCCGAGTGCGGGCCGGACTTGTTCACAGCGATTAGCCGGCTGTGAGACCGGCGAGGTAATTGTGGACTTGAACCCGCGTCCCCTGACGCACTCGCCTGGGAAGCGCAATTACCGCGAGGAAAGTGAATCTTCAGTTTCATTGTCAGCCCCTGTTGACGAGCTCAGTCCCGGCAGCGTAACAATGCATACGTGAATAGGCAAAATCTGGCAATTAGAGAGCGTGGCACGTTAAATTACTAGCCATTGTCTCACCGCTCGAATGCAATGTCTTCCAGCCTACTACCTGCAGCAATGTTCCCGGGACGAGGCCCAGATCAACGACTGTCTGCGGGAGAGTGGCAACAAGCTGGTCCACTACCTACAGAAGGGAGTGCCCGAGCTGGACATCTACGAGGTGAGTGGTGGAGAACGGATTATTCAACGACTTAAGTTAAGAGCATTTAGATCCTAGATCCCTTCACTATTGTTTTAAAATACATCTTTATAATCAGCAAGGGAATTAATTTTAATTTGAATGACAAATCTATAACGAACGAATTCCAACTAATTTTAAATTTAAGCAAATGAAATACCTCTTTATTTAATTTGGAAACAAATAATAAGAACATCTGTACAGCATATCTGAATGATTAAGTATCGGAGTCTCAAGAAATAAAATAAAACAAGACCCATTAGATTTATATACATATATCCTTATTTAAATTTCTCTTAATTTCATTCCTTGACAGATCGAACCCGTAATGATCGATGAAATCGGAATTGTTCTGGGCAGCGGTCCGGATGGCTACCGCGCCCTTTTCCGCAATATTCAAGCATACGGTGTGAGCAACATTACAGTCACGAATGTCAGGTAAGCTAATACCACGAGTACTTCTTCCTTCCGTCGAGGATGTTTAAGTTATATCGAAGTCCAGGGGATAGTCCAGAAGTCTGTCAGTTTGACTAAACAATTGCAGTTTAACAATCCATGGGCTCTATCTTCTATGTCGCAGTTTGTTTTATTCTCTTCCGTTTCCAATTATAAGAAACAAAAATAAGTATATTTTAAATGGCATTTATTACTTTTCTGTGGTTATTTAAATACCACGTGACAATTTTATTTTGCATTTAAGATTGCTTTAAAATTATCTCCTAAGTCGATCATTAATTTTTCTAGTTGATGGGGCTAAAGCACTCTTAATCGTAGGGCGTTTGACGACAAATCAATACAAGTTATTGCGGAATTTTTTATTTTGAATAAAAAGGGATTCTAATTGTTGGAAAATAGTACAACTTAGAGCAGGTGAAATTTTATTTTAAACTGTAAAGCGACACGGCCTTAAAATATTTATTTATATATTTTTTTAAAAGGCGCAAATTTCGTTCTAATCGTTCTACTCTCCAAATATTTATTATGAAATGTTTTGGCTGACCGTAAATGTTGAAAACTAAGTAGACCTCAAAGCTGAGAGGCAGCACAGAAGTTTTCTAAAGCATCAGGTGGGTTCTCATAGCTGAACATTAATAATATGGAATTTATGAACACATTTATTTAGAATCCTTAATCTCTGTTGTCTTAGATATGTCAGTCCTTTGAATTTTGCGGAATAAGTCCGCATTATTGTAATTAAATGTGCCGATAACTTGCTCAATCGTCCAGTCCATCGGTCAGTAAGTCAATCAGTCAGTTGGCCATTCAATCGACTTTAGACGGCACGCGATTTCCACTTCGATCGTCCGGCGTTGTGTCAACATTGTGGGTGCTGATTCAAATGAGCTCAGCTTCCGATCATTTGTCGCGGGGCTGGCCATAGCCTCGTCTGTATCTCATAGCTCATAGTCTTGATTTATGGCTAAAACGTTTGGCACACGCTGGGAAATCGATTGAGCAATTGCCGATTTGCATTTCAATGGTTCTTCAACTCTAACATGAACGTTTTATGTTTGCTCTGTTCGATTTGTATTCGCGCGGGTTTTTTATTGAAGTCTACGAGTATTTCTAGCGCGTAATTGCCCCGACAAGGTGTTTGCCCATTCCGGTTGGGCTCAAGTGTTGTGGGTGTGTGGGAAATCTAAGCCATGGTTTATCTGGAAATAATCAGGTCGACAGTGACCAATGCTTCGGTAGAAATTTGTTGGAAATTGTGTGCTAGGCTTTAACCACTTAGTAGAAATTTGTGTTTAATGCAGTTTTATGGGGAGTTTTAATCAGCGGGGAAGTCCGGCCACAAAAGTGGTTGTCAATTAGCTGGAGAATACTAATCTTTACAAGTTAATCACTAAAGGGAGTAACACCTTATTTTTCGTGGAAACCATGCTATGGTTTCTAAGTTTACGCTACACCTAGTATTGGTTTAAATCAATTAGGTCACGTTTCAATCAATATTTCAAGTAAAAAATGGGATTTTGGCCGTATAGTAAATAATTTTTTTTATAGAATATGTATAAAGTAGTTACTGTCCAACTCTCTCTGATGGCCTCCGTTTTCAAGCGGCTCTGGGATTATGCAACAGCCAAAGCCAAGAGCACTTTTAGCTTAGCACACCGGTATTTGGAACAACAGCTTCTCCAACAATAGCGACTCCAACAAATTCAACTCCGAGCAACCGGCGACCGTCAATTTGGCTATAGACACTTGGCACTCAATTGGCAAAAATAAAAGACTCCGACCCAAGTGGCAGGCACACAAACACAGAAAGAGACGGCGGGCCCACAGATCGTTAACCAAGAAACGAGCCAGAAAAGTGTGCCAACGTTAGATTCCCTAAGTGGAGAGCAGTCTGTGGGCCGGTTCCGATATCGATTTTGGCATTATCGGTGGCGATATACCCTGATATATATGCATATAACAAAGTATTGCTATATGCAAAATACATATTCATTTTAAACAATAAAATCTATCATCAGAACAAATAAGGGGCTGACTAACTAGATATCTTAGCTTGACCTTTTTAATGGATAATAGAGATTAAAATCATGTTATGGAGGCATTTGGCATGAGTCGACTATATTCTACTAAGAAAATATCGGTTAGAACCTCGATGCCATTACTAAAAGCCAAATTTTTGTGTTTTCTTGCATTGATTTGGTAACGCCAAATGTCCCACGATATGTCAACTGGCTGCAATCGATTTCAGACAACTCTCTTACATAAGCGAATCTTTGACTTAAGAGAGTTTCAAGGTTGAACAGATACGATAAAAACGATAAACAGCGGCTCATCTTCGCATGAAATGAATGAAATGACAGTTTCTGGCAAAGCCCATTACTATGAAGATAGTCACTGTCATTGCCATTAGAGGCGCCCATTAATATCCATATCTCGCCTATCTGTTTGGCAGGTCCGACTTGGATTCGCTGCAGTTCCAGCTGACGTGCGAGATACCGCGCATTCGCGTCAAGGCTCAGTACCGATCCACAGGTGTGCTGATCTTGGTGAAGGCCTCCGGCGCCGGCGACTACTGGGGGGAGTACGGTGGGTATCCGGATAATCCGATATTCTGGTACTATAAACGCCATACTAATGGTTTTCTGTCTCCCAGAGGGCGTGAAAGCCAAGATCTACTTCAAGGCGGTGGCTAATGAGGCGGCCGATGGACGAACCTACCTGACCACCGACTCGGTCAAGATGGACTTCAACGTCAAGGAAATCCAGATGGGAGTGGATAATATCGCCAATGGCAATTCGGTCATACGTAAGTGCGAAGCATTTATAAGAATATTTCCTAGTCACATTCAGAACTAAACTATACCTGTTAATCCTTATCTTATATTATGCCTCAACAGAAGCCGCTCTGAATCTGTTCATCAACTCCAACTCCCAGGAGCTGCTCAAGGAAATGAAGCCTGCGCTGCGAACCAAACTCACCCTTGTCATCCGCAACTTCATGGATCGCATATTTGCCAAGATCCCGTTGGACGAGTGGATCAACCTAAACTAAAATGTATATAGTTCCCCTAGCTTAGGTCCTAATTTATTGCACAGAGTTCAAACTAAATAAAACCAAGTAAAGACGATCGTAGAAGTTACTCAACTAGTTGCTATATCATCAGATTAGCATTAGGCAACCTGGATCGGGGTTATCATTACATGCACGTTAGCTCTTCCGATCGTTTGCGTTAGGCATGCTAATTCAAGGTCTTTGCCAACAATATGAATGAAAAATGTGGAAAAAAAGGTTCTTGAATAACCGGAGAAGGCAGGTGATTTCTGTGTTTTGGAATTTCATATTTGGAGCGCTTTCGTAATACCAAAATTATAGAACAAAGCAACCGAAAACTCCCATGGATAAATAAAATAGAAATTACTTTGAAAGCTGTGTTTTATTTCGCATATGCAAAAACTAAAAGTAGCAACCGAAACATTTGTAGCATTCATCCGTACGTATTTTTCAAATTCACTGAATTAGCTAGTGTTGCTACAAAAATAAATCCTAGTGCATTCATAATCCAATACTCTATGACTAATGGCAGCCAGTTAGTAGCCTCACCACATCCGATTGAATAATAAACGAACGAACGAATGAGCAGCATCTTGCCACATACCAACTTAGCTAATTCTTATATGGAAAGCGGCTCTGCCTGGTTCTCGACTTGCGTGCGCCCCAACAATTTTCCGCCATCCCCAATCAGCCGCCGCATCGAACCATGTCATAGGAAACTGGCGATCCACTCGGCTTCCGAGCCGGGGAAAGCTCTCCGACGGGGATCGGCTTTATGTAATCCACGTGCCGCAACTTCCAAAGTTAGCAGATTGTCAACACACGTCCCCCTGGAATCAAAGATGTTCGCGTGGCGTAATTGCGACAGGCACGACAGCTAGTAAAACGATCTTCCTGGCTCCAGCCCGGCCCCCTAACAAGTATATAGGCACTGGGCAATAAACAGACCCCTGCCATTTAATAGAATCTTAAATATGAGAAACAAAAAAAAACTACGACTATATACAATTTCTTTTCATTTTACTTAATACTTAAAATAAAGATATTTTATGAATTTATTATTGTTATTATTAGTGTTTAGTTCGACAAAAAATAAATAAATATATAGAAAAAAGCAAATAGTTACTGTGAGAGCTGAAAGGAACACAAGATTAAACAAATCATGTTAACACAAGATAAAAAAATTGTTTCTTAAGTCAGTGCAATTTTAATAGGTAAATAACTAATAAAGATTATGACACCATTGATTAGATAGAATTGCAAACTGCAAAAGGACATAAGCATCCGCTTCCTAAAGTTAAATTATTTTCATGTAGTAACTTGACCTATTAGTTAAACAATATTTTTTCCAAGTGTATTCAGCGGGTTTATTTGGATGGCAGGGCCAGCGCAATGTGTGCCAGCTTCCGACTTAGAATAGCGTCTGCATTTTCCCGGCCAAATGGCAATTTTCCCTCTTGCCTATCTCTGGGGGTTTGTCACCGTGGTTCATTTGTGTGGCTGAAATCGCCCCAGCGCTTATTATTGTTATTATTAAACAGTATCTTTGCGTCTCTCGCTCTCTGGGCTTACCTGGCGAATTCTGGCGGGGATTAGCGGGGCGTGCGAGTTCTACGTCGTGTGGGTCCGACTCCGCAGCCAAGCTCTCATGTAAATCGCAGCGTAAGTTTTGCTATAAAACGCGCCGGTCTCAACAACTTAGCATTCAGTACGATCCGTTGACGGTTACTAAAACAACACCCGGCCCAAACAGCTCGAGAACGTTGAGCAGCCTTCGCCCGTTTCTAAAAAGATAGCAAGCCAGTGCAAAAGCAAATAAAAGCAAATCGAATTAAAGCGCAGCTCTGTTGTGTAAGTTTCTACGGCGAGTCCTTGAGAAGCTCAACAAATTGGAATGTGAAGCAAAAGGTTGTACGGATCAACCTGTCGCTTGTCAATCCTTCGAAAAATAATTAATACGACGAATCTGTAGTGAAAGTTCCCAAGCAACAAGTTTAGTGTCCTTAATAGATCGCCTTTTAATATTAAGATTATGAGGTATAGGAGGTCCTGTTAATATTTTGATTTTGTTTTGTGACCATTTTAAGTTTTTGTTTATGAAGGAAATTAAATAAGTAGATTCAAAGTAAACTACAGAACACACAATCAAGTACCAATAAAAATTAAAACTCAATAGTTAAAATTATTAAAAAGTACCATTTGAAAATGGAGAAAATTTCCATTACTTGTACAATGTGTTTAACCTCTGCTGGTCATTTGTAGAAAATGTACAATTATACAATCAATTACAGACCTGCTAACAAAAGAGGCAACAAATGACAGTAATTGGGCAGTCTGCGAGCTCCTCCCATCTATTAGACAACGTCGCAGCGACATTATTCCTATAATCAAGCGCCTGAGATGCTGATCGAAATGGGAGGGTGATCATTTAGCATATGGGCTGGGGTCCGCCGAGCCACGTGACTCCAATATAAAACAAAGCAAATTCCAGTGGTGTCCAGACAATTTACTTATTAACCAACCTTTCCCCTTTGCAGATATAATTCGAATCGAACAAAGCAAAATGCAGTCCTT
>VNJS01018371.1:0-21477 GCA_008042575.1 Drosophila watanabei | reverse complement strand
TGTGGCTTTGGTTTTTAGTTGAAATTAAAAAGGTCAGGGCAGCGCGACTCGGGGCTTCCGTATTTATATCCTAGCCACGTCGTCCGCTTCATTATGCAGCGTTAACTTCACCGATACATACTATATTCATATACATACATACGTACATAAGTTGGTGTGGCAGCTATAATTTCAGTTGCATGACTTCAGCTATAATCGATTTTGAAGCGACGAAGCAATCAGGAAGAGTGCAATTTGATGTCAGTCCGTCAGTCAGTCACTCAGTTAAAAAGAGTCACAAACTGACTGACACACTGGGGAAAAAAAAGTTATGCCAAAGCGGGGTCAACATGACAGGTTCCCATTCCGAAAGGCAAAAATGTAAATAAAAATAAACTAAGAGAAGTTTTATTTGGTTGTCTTTTAGGGATCCATAGTTTCTTTATTCTACTTTAATAGTTTTTGATTGCTTTTATGGTTTATAAAACTAAATTGTAAGTCAGCTTGTAAACTAAACGAAAACTAAATTTTTATTAACGGAAGTAAATACTTGCTTTCTTATTTATTATTTTTGATGAAGATCTTCTCCAAAAAAAATGTTATGATCATGTTTGGCATTATTTCTTCCCGTGCTTTGTGGCCTGGTTAAGTGGCGGTTACCATATTCATAAGCCTCGATCGATGGGGCTCAGCGGACATGGCGTCCGTTACTCCATAATGCGACAATTTGCTTCCCGGAGCGGGGGAGGAGGGTCTTGCCGCGGAGTTCGTTGAGGAAAACGCTAATTAAGTACAATTAATGCAGTTTCCGCTGAGAGAGTCGTAAGAAACGAGCCTCGCTTCTGCGTGTGACACATTTCTCATTGCCACACAAACACTTGCCTTTCGCCGATAGCACTTATCAGCAGTATTTTTTGATTTTGGCACTTCTTACCACTTTGAAGCCCCCCCAACTGCCTGGAGATAAGGAGTGCATTTTCTATGAATTTCGCCCCGATAACCGGCATATAAATGTCCGATTAGCGAATCTCTCAATAACAATGGGTATAATTTATGATAAACAAGTTTCAAAGTGTGCGAATTTTAGCAGCTTGCTGATTCGAGCCTGTTTTTTGTTGTTGTGAGCCCCCTAAAACTTGTCTTAATTTTGCATTGTCTATAGTATAAGTCTCCATATAATCGTCTAGAGGCACACACACACACATATATAGTATATGTGCAGATGTCTGGGTGGGTTTCAAGGTCAGTTGAATGGCCAGATTTTGTGCCTCGTTTTCGATTTTGGAACGGAACCCTCGCCAGTACGAAACACGATAAACGAGGGCAAAAGCAGAGCATAATTCAGGCTACAAACATATATCGCCTTACGCCAGACAAAAGAGATACTGTTATTGCATTTCAGGGGGGGATGGACGCCTCCGAGAACAATTCTGGACCCGCCTGGAACCTTGCCAAAGCTCTCGAGACACGCTTTGACAATGAGCGAGGCTCTCAGGCGAGACTTTCAGGCGTCTCTCTGTCTCCAGGTCCGTTTCCATTGCCGCGCCGCCAGATGCTTTCCATTCGCTTTGGCTATGCCGCCTTTCGGCGGTTCCTGCACTGAGACAAAATGTTAACTACGTTACTTAGATATATTTGTAATGAAACAGAGGTGATTTTATAGTCTAAAAAATCTTGGAAATATTTATCAAATTCTTGTAACATTATTGCTTTTGCATTTATAACTATGCCGCCATACATTTTCCCAAACAAATAATATATCGTAGTGATACAGTAATATATTTCTATTATAATCATTTTGGTTTATAATTAATAACCATTAAATATTTACATATATACCAGTATTTACATAACTGTTAATACGTGTATTAAGTGGATCACATTTTTCATTTCATTTTATCGTTGCCGCTATGCGTACTTTTGTCTAGAATACAAGAAGGAAAGCCGAAGTTCATATACCCTTGCAATTGGATTTTAGATCAAGGAAAACGATCATACTTTTTTTTGGAAATTTTGATGAAATTAAGGTAAACTTTCATTTTCAAAATATGGCTAGATTGACTCGGCTGTTAATGCTAATCAAGAATATATATGATTTATAGGGTCGGAAACGACTCCTTCACTGTGTTGCGGGCTTATGACTGCCCTAAAAAGGGTATAAATATCGGAACAACCATCAATTATATTGTTAAACCCAAAATATTTCCATTTGTGTCTTATCAATGGGGAATTTTGGGTACCTAAAAATATAAATACAATATATTTTGTTATCATATCACAAAGTATCCTGAAGATAGCAAAATAATAATATTTGTGGATGGGTACTTTATATATCTAAAGCTTGGAACCCAGAGTAATTAAATATATGTATACAAATGTTTATTAATCAATGAGAAAGAAATTTCTTTCTTTTAAAATAAATATAATAGAATATTTTATTATTTAAAACTTTCTATCTTCAATTCACATTATCTATGGAACAAAATCGTTATCTTTCGTTAATGGCTTTCTATTTTCTCACTTTTAAAATAAATAAATAATAAACGAGTTTGTTTTGTTTAAGAACAACCCCTTTTTACTGCTATTGAAGAAATTTCGCTCAAAATGTTTGCAAAAGTTTTGCTTGTTTTTCTTAGCAAACTGGTACCATACACTTGTTTTTTTAGCAAGAACAGTTTCTTACTGTGAACTCGTATATTTCGAGACTTATTTTTTGGCCGTGTGGTCTTTTGCGCTTTGCCTTGGTTTTATGGATTGCCTCCAGTCAAGCTCAACTCGGAGCGGCGCTGGTCAATGGTCAAGACCGCCCGCTCCACGCTGCCCCCTTTTTCCGGCTCCGCCGGTGGAGAGTGTCGTGTGGCGCATGCCGCTGAAAAAGTCCGCGGAGCGTGAAGTACACCAGTCAGTGCTGTACTCACTGTTTTTACTTGGATCGGTATGAAAAATATGAGTATTATGGCATGTCGTAAAAGCCATTTTCTTGATATCCAAACTGTTAAGAGAGCAGGTTGTCATAGGCCACAGAAACATCAAACGGTGGAGATCAAGACGCAGCCGCGATCCCGACTTTCTCTGGCATATGACAAATAATTTTTAGTAGTTGGCGTAATTGCCAACGCAATGGGTTGTTAATTAAGCCGGGAGTTTCACAAAGAGAGCGCACCGCACCGAGCGAGCGGTACTCCATAGTCCATAGTCACCGTGTCATTCCGCTCCACTCTGGTCTATTCCGGTTTGCTTTTGGGCCAGGCCAACGCACGATATTCCGCCCTCATGGCACATCCATGTACTTGCGTTAAAACAAAATCAAGTGCGACGGCGCATTTGTCACACAACTCAGCAGCAACTCCACATTGGCAAAAAGTATATTTCAATCGAATCTGTCTTTGAATCGCTATTTATAAACAGCGCGGGAGTGATGATTAATTGGGACGTTTTCCGAGGGAGTTTGTTTGGTTTTCGTACACTGTACATATTGAATTTTTCTTAGCCATTAAATTAGCTCAAATTTGTTGAAGAGTTTTAGAGGTCTTCTCATAAATCAAGCAGCTAAATTTCTACAAATAAATTTTAAGGCTTCAATCTGTAGAGATACTTTTTCTGGCTCTTGTTTGCTTTTATTATTAGAACATAAATCATGGTTCTATTTTGACGAGTTTTATTCAACCCAGAAAAATGATAAATGATCAAAAGAACCCACAACTTTAAATAAAGTTTGTGGTTTAATATAAAAATTAATAAAAAATGCTTGCCTCTTGTACTTAACCCTTTACCATTTATCACTCCCTGAGAATGAATACTGTTTCTATAAAACTTATATTAAGGAAATAAAATTGCTAATTCATTTACTTAATCACTTATGCAGTCTAGTGAAATCCTCAAAGTCTGAGGAATTTTCCAGCTTATTTTCACTATTGCTCAATCTGCTTTTCGAAACAAAAAAACTTTCCAGCAAATGCAAAGCGAAACTTTTGCGTGCCGTTGCCGTTGACTGAGAAGCCGCCAAAAAAAATTGTTTATAGTTTAAGGCACTAAAAAAAAGTAGCAACTGCAACAATAACAACAACAACAGAAACTGCGGCGTCTAAATCAACAACAATAAACCCAGGGGCAAACTTCAAAAAAGCGCTGAGCGATCCAGTCGGCCGATTCTTCCTGCTCCCCTTACTCGCACTCGAATTATGGTTGCCCAATGTCGGATGCCCAATTCCCAAGGCATAATACTCATATTCCCGATCCCCGAGAGCCCCAAAGAAACCCCAGATTCGTGACAGCCAGCTGGCACCGCCACGCCCTCCGTCCACTGATCTCGGCCCCGCCCCTATTCGGTCTTAGTTATTCTTTCTTTGATACCCAAAAACACATATACAGATGGATCCCAAAACAAATTGGAAACTGTTGGGAGGGGCGAGGAGAAAAACTGAAACTGGGGAAAAGCAAAGCCGCGAAGTCGAGACAAGGGAATCGGCTAAAATTTAGAAAATCATGCTTACAATTTTCTGGTCCGCTCTGTGTGCATAATGCGCGATAAGTCGGCAGGTGCAATGCAGAACGAAGAATCACCAAAACATGGACGCGGCCAGAACGAGGGAAAGAACCCGGAAGAGTCAAGAAGTTCTCCGACTTCAGACCTGGGTCTCCCGTGGCCCCTTCTCCGAAATATAAACTCACTGGCACTGGTCGAAAAGGAACACATGTTTCAAGATCAATGATCGCTTTTGTTTAGGATTTATTAGAGTGCTAAAAAGTGTATATTTAAAACTTTACTTATTTTGATACTTTTGGGGAAGAGACAAGACAAATAATAACAAAAATGTTGTAACTATTCTAAGTGTATTTAGTAATATTCTTTAATTTAAATAAGAGACAAAATCAATTATAGTTCTTAAAGAATTCTTTGATGATTTTTGAAACTTGTTTGTTATATTAATTTATTTCAATTAATTTACTATATTTTCTCACTGTGCTGCGCAGTTTTCAATTGACGTTCGTCCCCCCAGAGGAAAACTCGGTGCGCACAACTTGCAACTGCAACTCATTATAACTGCAACGGGGGTGGTGGAGGGGCTGGTGTTTGGTTCGGCTGTTCAGCAGATGCGGGCTGAAACTACTAAAAAAAAGGGGGTGTGGCATGGACGGGAGGGAACGCGGGGATGGCGGACACCGACCGGGGGCAACTCGATTGTAATTCGCGGCACAAATGTTTCACTTCATTTGAGTTTCAGTTGGAGTTTCGTGGATCGCTGGCGGCACAGGAAGTGCTTTGACAACTAACAAAACGTTGGAAAAACGCTGGAAAAACGCTTTTCGGGGGAGTGGAGCTCTCCGAGGCGTGGCAAACCGCCCTCGCACAACCAACTGGGGGGACACCTGTTCTTATGTTCTCTCTCTCCAATGACACCCAGTTTCCATATCAATTAACCATCGCCAGAATAAAAAAAACCCTACTAAAAAAACATATCAATGGGGTTCTACGAGCTGCGACCATCTGGGATTCCGATTCGGGTTCCAGGGGTTCCGCTAATACCCGGCCCCAAGCTACGACACAAAATAAATTGCTTTAAATACTCTCTGTATGGGGAAATAAATTGTTTTCAATGCAACTGCCACAACAGACAGAATAAAAGCGAGCGGGGGACAGCGGACAGCGGAGAAATTTATGCAAGCGAACGTTCGTATTTCCCCTTTTTCATTCGGATTGGAAAAAGTCCGGAGCATGTGGCACGGAATCACTGACCAAGGAACTCAGATCGCATAAATAATCCCATCCAAGGGCAGTGCGTTTCGAAAATGAATGACAAATATTGTCTTAATAATATATTTTATTTACGGAAACTTGCTTCAGTTTTATAACCATAAATATGCCTAGAATAATTCCTTAAATCATCATGATTTTCATCACAACACAGCTGATTATCTATAAATAATTTATTATTATTATTATATTGACGTTTCGGGGTATTAATATCAAAAGGAAAGCGTTTCCGACCCTATAAATCATATGTATTCTTGATCAGCATTTAAAGATCTGGTCAGAGGTCAAAATTTGCAAGGGTATAAAAACTTTGGATTCCCGAAGTTAGCTTTCTTTCTTGTTTGTATGTATTTTTTAATAATCAAACAATTACTATATATTTGTAAAATCATAGAAAAACAGTTTGGTCTTATTTTAGATTTTTTTTTAAATATTTGGCACTAAAATTCCATTTAATTCTTTAAAACCTCTTGTGAAAATTAAATGAACCTAAATACATATATTCATAAATAGTTTGTATATTTATGGAACGCACTGTTTATGCAGATGCAGGTCGCAATTGTCATGTGATTTGGAGTCTGTACATCATACTCGTATATCTGTTTGTGTGGGAATGCATAATTGAGGAACAAATTGCCGAGCGGTTCCCAGAAAAATAGCTTGACCGGCGACGTAGATGCGATAATCCGTTGAATTCTGCGGATCAGCACTCGGATTTAAATGTGAGAGAGACAGGGAAAAATTGCACGAATATGTGATAAAAACTGAATAGTAAAAGAGTTGTGAGAAATACCACTACTCATAAAGGTAGTTCTCTTAATCCAGCTTAACTCTCACCTCTGAGCGGGCTGTAAAATCAGCGAAAACATTAAATTAAGACCCCCGCTCTGTTCAATGAATGGATGCTAATCCGAGATGAATGGCAGATCTCTGGGAGATCGGGGAGTTTGACAGTCAGACCGCCAGACAACGCATCACAGAGACATCAAACGCTGCAATTAATGCCGAGCGAAGCGTTAAGCGCGCCACTTGTGGCACTTGCAACTCTCCGACTTTTCCCCTTTTCCCATTTCCCGTTTTCCACTTGCCATCCACGCAACCTGGCTTAGTGCAATTAACTTGGCAAAGTCAGCGACATCGCGATGTCGCCGGCCTGAGTCTCTATTTTTGCTCTGCCGAGCGCCTTAATCGAATTAGCAGGGCCTCCTCGAGAGGAATATACTTGTCCATTGATTGGAGCTAATGGGCCGTGACGACATCGCCCTCAAGGGTTTCCATTCTCCGCGCGGCACCAAAAAGTGTTCCATAGAGTGGGTTCCCTATGTACTTTTATAGCTTTCGCCTTGAAACAATGTGGCAACTTAATGTTGCAAGTTGCACACGGAAAACGATAGTTTGCCATTAAAGTCTGGCCTTGTCAATAGCTTTTACAATCCCCAAATGACGTAAAATTATTGTTCTGATAAATAAGTTGATAAAGAGGAATCTTTTCTATAAAAATTGTCTCTAAATCATCGATTTTCCCCCAGTGTACTGATGCAGCGTCAGTTCCGGTTTAATCACACAATTCCGCCAAGCGCCTTGGCATAGACACAGTGACAGACCGGAGAGCCGGCTTCAGATGCGAAACGAGTTTTTTTTCTGGCATCTCGGCGGACTTGCAGACTTGCATCTTTCACTGCCAGGGCCACTTGGCACTTGGATCGATTCGTGGATTAGCGGCGACAACTTCATTCCGTTCCCGATCTCGTTCCCCATCACTGTTGCCCTTCCTTTTCCTGGTCTTGGCAGCCACAATGTGTATCTAGTATCCAGCAGATACTTTGTGTGTGTGCTTAGTATCCAGCAGATACTTTGTGTGTGTGCCTGGTATCGCTGTCTGTAGACATGTGACTGTTTATGGCTTCGCTTAGCCCCTTTTAGCGCCCTTCTTGGGGGGGCGCCCAGCAGGAGGAGCAGCAGCGCAGATAGAGATTGAGAAGGAGGCCTTGCCGGAGGAGGTGGCCCTTGGATTCTTTCCCATTCAACGCTCTCGAGTGGTCTTCATTAGGGGGCTGTCTTGTCTAGATGTCTAGATGTCTGCATGTCTAGATGGGAAAACGAGTCCAAGCCGGCCTTTAAAGTCAACTCGAGCATTGCCCGAGTGGCAGGCAGGCAGGCACGACTCGAGACAGCCTTTAAGGCCGTTTACAGGATCTTCTGGCATTTCTTTCCAGGTAGAAAATAAAAGAAAATACAGGAAAATACCAGGGGAGCGGAAGGAGAGGAGCAAGGGACGGCCAGCCAAACCGGTTGGCAGTTGGCCAAGTCTGCTGGCCACTCGCAATGTACGGTAATTCGCCTCAAATAAACTTCCAATTTGACGAAAACAAAAAAAAACTGGAGCAACTTCATTAAGATCTCCCTTCGCTGATGAAATCGCCCAATTTTGGCCAAATCTCTGGGAGATCGCATAACAAACATGACGCTAATGACGTGTGTCTAACTGCGACTGTAATGTAAAGCCAAACATGCTGAAAATTATTATAAAACCTTTTATTTTCAAATGGGGAATAGTGGATGCTCTTACACTAAAAATGGAGTTTAAATCTTTTACCAAATTCCCTTCGATTTGACTTGCTAAAATTTTTAAATTATTATTTTAAAGAGAGGAAAGTAAACCCAATGTTTATTTATTAATTCAGTTTAGGTTTTCCTTATAAATATGACCTCCTACTTGGTCATGTGTACATCTTAATGTGAGTCAACTAGAAATATGATGGTAATGATGATGGCTGCGATAGGGTGCGAAGCTAACTTCTGGGACAACAATGTTGTGGCATGCCAAATTGGATGCGAATTTGGAAAGTTCCGCAATGATGGGCCACAGCTGTCTGCGAGTTGGGTCAACGTGCCACAGAACCAGCCGCAAAAAGGCACAATACACACAACACAACACACGAAATGTGTGTGCAAGTACGGGCATTGCGATGACGATGACGACCCCACGAGACAATGCTACTCATAATTTATTTACGTCAAAAACCAGGCGACGGTTGGCCCAGTTATATTTGGGATGTCGGCAGGTGTTGGCCCCACTTCATGCATTTTTCATGCCGTGACTGTCGCCTTCGCCTGTGAACTAGTTCAAGTCAATCACAGCCTGAGGGGGCACACAGCCGACGACTGGTCCTGCTGCCGGTCACGATGCAATGTCCCAATGTCCATCGACCAAGTCCATCGTCCATCTGTTCTGGTTGCGTGCCGGGCAACTTGACCGAAAAAATGGATTGTACTCAAGAATCCTATTTTTGCATTCGGGAAAAGGTCGGTGGCATGCAACTTGTTTGCATTTAGCTGCTGTGTCGCATGCCGAGAGAATGGGAGCGGGAAATGGGGATCGTGCCGAAATGCCAGGCATCCCAAAAATACTCATCTTCAAATGTGGGTCGCTACCAAGTGAATCACTGCACAGGGAGAAGTATTATTTAGATTGTTATATAAATTGATAGAAGTTTTTAGGTATCCAGAACAGATTGGATTATATTTAATATTATGCTATTATTATTTATGATAATCTTATAACATTATCTAACTCCTAGTCTTGATTTCATCCTCAGAGCTCGGCCATGTCCGCCACTCTCTTCGAGATGGCATCGCAACCGGAGGAACAGGAGCAGCAGCAGCAGCCGCAGATGATCTGCCTGGAGGAGGAGCAGCAGCTGGTGTTGGGCATGACCAGCCTGGAGCTGAGTGAGTCAGGAGTGGCGCCCAGCAACTGTGATGGCAGTGACAGTGGTCTCGATGTGGCCAGCAGCTGCTGCCTCTCGCGTGTGACCCTGCAGCGCGGTCTCAGCAGCACCAGCGGTGGCTATACCAGCAGCAATGGCCTGGAGGACATCTATGACAGTTGTGAGCTGAAGGTGATCACTACCACCACCACCACCACCACGGTGACACAGACGCCCAGTGAGGCGGGCAGCGAGAAGACATCGCCGCCGCGCAGAACAAATGGCTCCGTGAAGAAGAAGGTGGCCATGTTCGAGCCCGAGCAGGCGTCAACCACTCCGGCCAAGGATCAATTACGTGGACGGGTGGCTAATCTCAAGAGAGCGGAGAGCCTGCCTCGGAATAGTGCGGCGCCGGGGTCACCTGCCACACCTGCCAACACCAACAACAAACCGCGCCTGTCCTCCGCGTCCTTCCGCATGCCCAGTTCCACGGCAACGCCCACATCCGCCCGCCTGGCACGCCCCCAGAAACCGGATACCCTGCCCAATGCCCTGAATCGAGCGCAGTCTGTCCAGCGGCTAGCCCAAGTGCAGAGAACTCCCTCGTTGAGCCGGGCCCGAACACCGGGCACTCCCTCCGACGATGGCCGTTGGCCGGCGAATCGAGGAGCAGCACGTCGCGGAATGTCAGTGACCCCGGATGTCACCGCGAACCGGATGCGAGGCAGTCCAGCGCCCGGCGGAACTCTGCCACGACGCAGGAAGCAGCAGTCAGTGGAGGATCTCACTGGCGGTCGTCTGTCCAGGAGCAACTCCATCAGTCGTGCGGCCGCGGTGGACGCCCGCATGACCTCGTCGGTGATGGTGGTTCCTACGAGTCGCAGGAGCTTGGCTCCCGCCACCGCCAAAGTGAACTCCTTGCGAAGACCTCAACCGATGGCGCCCAGAACTCGAATCTATCATGAGACTGCGGTGCAAACGGCGCTGACCAGCGAAGACTTAGAGCAAGTTCTGGGCGGTGGCCTCCTACAGACACGCGCCCTGGATGCCGTGGAGCAGCGAAACCAGAGCACCCAGGCGGAATCCGATCAGAGAGACTCGGAGATCGAGCAACTGCGTCAGGAGGTCCGTCAGCTGAGTGGCAAACTGCAGCGGGAGAGGGAGGAGAAGCTGGCCATGCAGCAGGAGCTGCACTTGAACACGGAGCGGGTCATGGGCATGCTGGAGCTGGCCCGAGTGGTCAGTGCCAGTGCCGGAACCCCCACTTCGGAAGACAGCGGCGATGGAAGTGGCCACGACAGTCTCCTGATGCTGGAGTCACAGATCCAGATGAGTGGCCACGAGCTGTTCGAGCGCCAGCAGGAAATAGGCCAGCTGAGGGCCATGTGTCGCGCCCTCCAGATGGAAATGAGGCGATCCTTGGCCACGCAGCAAGTCCTCCTCCAAGAGAAGGCCGCCATCGAGCAGGAGTCCAGCGAGCTGCAGGATTTCCTGCAGCACGAGAAGGCGGCACAGTGCGATGCTCTGCGGGAGCTTGAAGCGGACTATCAGGCGGTCAAGTCGCAGCTGACGAATCGCGAGGAGGAGACCAAGGTCCTGCGGGACGAGTGCCGCCATCTGGTGAGGCTAAACGAGCAGCGGCGCCAAGAGAACCGCCTGCTGCAAACGAAATACTCCGCCTTGGAGAACAAGTCCCGGGAGCTGATCCACCAGCAGAATGCCTCGGTGGCTGGAGCCTCCACAGCCCTCTCGGGGCTGCACTCCCGTCTGGATGGACTGGTGGAGCAGCTGGTCTATTCCTACAGTATTTCCGAGCAGGACTTGGAGGTGAGTTCATGAACTATTTACCTCTCATGACTTTTTCAAATTCATTGTTTATTCCCTTTCAGGACATTCGCTTCCAGGCGGAGTCGGAACAGGTTCAGAATGGCCAAAGGCCCAATGGCCTGGACTTACCCATTTGTCCTGCAACTAATGGCGATGCCATCCACACCCTGGTCCTGGCCAGCGATGGTTCTCTTTCACCGCAGCGCAATCAGTCCTTCATTGCCGCCGTCATCGGTGCCATTCGCCAGGCCACCACTCACTCCGGCAAGCGTCTCTCCCTCCGCCAGGCGGGTAAACGGAATGGAGTGGCAGGAGGCTCTGCCCAGGCCACGAGCACAGCTGGAGTCACGGGTCAGGAGCCACAAGGCAATGGGGGTAGGAAACATAAACACTCCTTAAAACTATTCTTTATTAATATTACTTGTATATTATTTTTCTTAGACGATTCTGACTCCACGGAAATGCTGGACTCGGAGACGGAACCCTGCCTTCTGATGATGGACAACGTGTTGGAGGATGTCGTACACCCCGACTCCCATTCCCACAACATGGTTTCCTCCTGCACGGGAATGATCTCCCAAATAGAGTTGCCCACGGAATTGATTAGCCAGTGCAGCCATCACAACAATATCAATGGCTGTGGAGGCGACGACTCTCTGCAGCAGCTGTCCCAGGCCATCACCAATCGCCAGCAAATGGAGCTGCACATGCATAAGATTAGTGCCATGCCCATGAAGTGAGTGTCTTTAATACATTTTTTATGGGATCAGTAATCCTTACTTCAATTCCTTTTAGTCCTCGCGATCCGTGCAACACAGATGAGCTGAGCTGCCACGATTCACTGGCGGAATTGGCGGAGCTGCCTTCCCTGATGGAGTACAGCACCGCCCAGGCAGTCGTAGATCAGGTGATCGAAGTGGACACCTTGGTGACCAAATTGCTCAAGGTCCTGAGACTGGTGCAGCTGGACAACGACAACTGCATACAGCAACTGATTGTTGACAAGTAAGTTAATACTTTGTGTGCCTAGACCTTAACTTAATCGTTAAATTATATTTTCTAACAGAAACAAGCTGCAGCAGCACAAGGAGGACATGCTGGAGAAACTAAAAGACTTGGAGGACGTCAATCTGAAGCTGCAGGACGAACTCATGGACGCCACCCAGGAGCTGATGATCAAGGGCAGCGATCTGAGCGGCGCCAAGGCCGAGATGCAGCGCCATCGCAACGAGATCGACGTAAGGTTCTAAGAGACTTGATGGCCACTGATGGCATTTTGTGGACTTTTCTGTTGCGCATCCTTCGAAGACATTTCTATATATCGTTATCGTTTACCGTCAGATATATTCTCATATGTTGTACACCCATCTCGATCTTATTTTGATTCATTTAGTATTTAGTTGTAGATCTTAATTTGAATAAATTACTTGGCTTATTTACCCCTTGAGTTGTCTTGCTTTGTAGTCGTAGTCCTTGATCTTTAGATATCATTTCTTTCACATAATCAATCATCAATCATCACTTTACCATCTCTCAAACATCATCAAACGACATCTCGATGGTTCGACAGTCCCAAATCAAGTTCAAAAGCGCACTCTTTCGTTTAAAATGAGACTTCGAGTCGAGACAAACCAAACTAATTGCCAATGTAACCATCACGCTACTGCTTCTACTGCACCCCATATCCCCAACACCACGAACGCCACTAATCCTGGCCAGCGCCTGAACGAGGACATCTGCACCCTGAGCACACTGTGCAGCAGCTACAAGAAGCTGTCGCCCACCACGGAGTTTCCGCCCATGCGGCTGCTATCGCCGAATCAGGACTCCGAGCAGGGCGACACCCTGGGCATTCTGAATCTGCTCAAGATGTGGCAGGCAGGTGGCCAACTGCAGGATCCCAGGGTCAGCGGATATCTTCAGAATGTCAGTGGGAGTCAGGTTAGTGAAGGAATTAAAATATATTCTTATAATCCCCCTAAACTCCCTTCCTTTAGGTGCAAAACTCGCCTCAGGATAACAACAATGTGGAACGCCTTAGGATCTATGCCAATCAACTGGAACACGTCTCGCGCGTCCTGGACGATGGCCTGCCCATGGAGCTGCATGCTCCGCTCCAGCAGCTGCGCCAGGACATCGAGGTGGTCCGCACAAACGCCAGCTGGACGCAGCTGCTCGAACATAACGAAACGGATCACAATGCCAATGGCGATGTGTCCACGCCTTGAATAGTGTCAAAAGCGAAACTGTTGTTAATTGTCCAGTTAACTATATAATTAGGACTTGAGCGTTGTTTAATTTTACGTAGTTAGTTACAAATGTTTGCGTCCAATTCGATTTGGCAACGAGTGCCATCGATTGCAACTCTAGATGTTTTAACCACGTCCAAAGGAAGGCATATTTTAATGAGACCATTGCGACCATAGGCGACTTTCTTTGACCTCTGCACAGGTGATCTAGGTAGATCCAAATCTAATATGAGTTTGGGTTAGATTTTAATTTAAATTTTATAGCATACCCCGCAGCATTTTTTATTTTCTCTGCTGCATACTTTTCGTCTTGCGTTCTTTTTCTGCAGCCCTGCTCAAAGTTAGTGGGTTTAAAAAAGTATTATGAAAAATCGTATTATAAAACTGATCTTAAATTTAAATTCATTGAGTTAGCAACCTAAAAAGGACTCCCACATGCCACAACAGATTAGCGCCAATCACAAAGCAGATTTAGTAGAAATTAAGCTCTGTTCAGAGACAACTTTGCTTATGAGTAAATGCTAGATATCCTTCGGTATGTCTGGCTCGCCTCAAACGGAATTCCTTGCCGCATTGCCAAAATTATGATAATTGCAGCTACAATTTGCTAACCAGTCATCAGGAATGTGAGAAAAGGGAACAATGGACCCTGTGTACTGAAAAAATAATGAATGCATTCGTGTTTCGAAAGCAAGCTGTTTGTTTAATACACGTACAATAAATAAGCATAAACTAAATACATGCGTATGTATATAAAAATCAACTATAAATGAAAAAACAATTTCGCAAAATTTTTGAAATCCCTTGAAATGGTGAGTAAACCTAGGTAAGTCTATGGACGTAGGCATAGGCTGTATATATCTGTATATATAGAATGATATATATATATATGGTGTGTGTATATATAGACAGCAAAGTCCTGTCAACGCCGCCGCTCCTTTGTCTGTGTTTTGTTTGTCTTTTGTGTGTTGCCGTTGCTCTGTCTTTACATTTACAAATAATCTCACAATTGGGGGGTGGATCCTGCAGGATCCTAATCCTAGAAAGAGGGCTTGCTGCTGCCCATGCTGCGGGCCGGCAAGCTATTCGTCTTGGCCGTGGGATTGTCGCGGGCCTGCGAGTGGGCCACCACAATGCTAAGGCACTGCACCCACTCCTCGGCGTTCTTTCCATCCTTGGGCTTGAGTATTAGGGTCTGGTCGGCGGTGAAGATCTCGAAGGCCTTGGGTATGTTGCGAGCTCCGCGCGACACCTTCACCGATCGTATCTGGTTCACATCGATGCTCTCGCCGCCACTCTAGGGATGCATAGTGTTAGCTTTGATCGAGGTTTTATAACTACAATATACTCACAGATCCCTTGCAGGACAGATGTGCTCCGGACAGTGTAAAGTAGCGCGTGCGCCAGCGCCGGAAGAGTCGCCACTTGCCCTTCTTCTCCTTCAGCTGACCCTCGATCATGGGCTGATTGCTGCCATTGAGGAAACCAACCGCCTTGTCCGGATGGTTGCACAGGAAGCAGCCCCACTGGAACTCGAGCTCATTGCAGTTCGGGTTGGACTTGTCGGTCTTGGAGACCTCGAACACGTCCAAAAAGCCCGAGTGACGCAGCTCATTTACCAGAATTTCACGGTCCTGAAAAGAGAGGGGAATATCAAATATTAAGAAAATATTTTAGGTGTTTTTATTTCATTTCTCAAACCCACCTTGACCTGCGGAAACTGGCTAGTAACCAGCTCTGTGAAGCTGCGATTCTCGCACTTGAGTATCTGCCAGATATTCTTGAGATTGCTAATACCGGATTCACGCGTGCTCAGCACGCATTTCTCCTTGACCTAAAATAAAGAAATTATAAGGAATATAATCTCTTCTCTAAGCTCAAAAAGTAATGTCAAAACTCACGAAATGCCGCACTTGAAAGTCCAGGAACATCATATGTATCCAGGTCTTGGGATTGCGCGTTCGCATCGTGAAGCAAGTCTTGGAGTACAGGCAATGCGGTCCTCGGATCTGGCAGGCAAAGTGCAGCTTGGCCACCTTTTTGGTCCGACGCTCTGCGAATTCATTGGAAACTGTGTGTGATGTATGTTCGTGTGTGTGGTGTGTGTGTGGTGGGGAATGTGTATTTATGTGCGGGATGCGTGGACAGGCGAGGGAGTTAGAGATTGAGGGAAAAGCAACCGCCAAGAACTTACCCTCGATGCTGCAACGCGTCGGCGGTGGCAAGTGCTGCGACACCTCGTCCATGTACGACTTGATCGAGTTGAAGTTCTTCTCGCAGAACTGCTGGACGGGATCGCGCATTATCTGGTAAGGCTCGAAGGTGCTCATCCGCTGATCCATCACACTGTTGGCGTTCAGTAAGGTACGGCTGGTGTTGTCGCTGCGTCGCGGTGCCACATTGGTCGTGGGTCCCGACACAATTACTTCGCTCTACAAAGGATGTTATTTTAATTCCTATTTTGGGTATTCCTAAACTCAACTTACATTCCCATTCACGGGCAGCTTCATCACCGACTTGGCATTGCCATTGCTGGAGGCCTGGGGCAGCGCAGGAGAGGCGTGGTGCACGGACACTGCGTTCTGCGTCTGAACCGGAGCCGAGGTAGCCGCTGACGCAGACTGTGGTATGGAGATCGAACCCACCGACTGGTTCAGGGCATCCGTGCTGTACTTCATCAGCACCGTGCTCGAGTTGAGCAGCGTCGACGGGCCCTGGGAGTGTGGCCTCACCTTCGAGGGTGACGTGGTCACAGTCACGCCGCCAGAGGTCACGGGAATACCGTGCTTATTGTGTCCGGTGATGACCACATTGTTACTCAGTGGCGGCACCGGCGTTACGGGCGGATTGGAGAATGCGGTTGGAGTCTTGGGCGTGACTCCGGGTTGCACCACCACATTGCCGTTGGAGCTGCCACCCGGTTGCTGGTTAATCTGCGAGTTGCTCAGTCGTGTCATGCTCTTGTGGAGTCCTCCCACAGATCCGCTGGCCACGTTCAGCCGGGTCACACTCCGGTGCGTGTTGCTGGCGGGATGAAGGCGACCAGTGCTCCTGGAATCGCCCAACTTCACCCGCCGCGTATAGCCAGCGTGCTGTGGTGTGGGCGTGGCCGTGGACACGGGCGTGGAGGTGGCAATGGGCGCTGAGGCGGAGGCGGGTGGAGCTATAGGCGTGGCACTAGCTGTGCTGGCCTGCTGTATAATTGTGGTATTGCTGGACGGCGCGGCAAGGGGAGCTAGGGATATATTTTTATTAATTTAATTTTTAATTTGGGATAAAATAGGATTCCTACCTGGCTTCAGCTGTGGGCTGGGACTGGAGCTGTTCAGACTGACGATGGTGACTCCGCCGGAGATCTTGTTCCCTAGGGCGTTGCCCACATCCTGCTGGGAGCTTAGAGCCGCGTTCTTCTGCCGCACACAGGCCAGGACCTTGTCTGTGAATAGAACCGGATAGGCGGAACAGAGTCGCGTGGCCTCCTGCTGCAGCAGTGCCTGGGTGGGCAGGTGCTCCAGCACAAAGTCCAGCGCCTGCTGGGCCGTCTCCTTGCTCCCTATACCCGCTGTGGTCATGATCTGAGCGCATAGCGGGATCGTACCCGGATTAGTCTTGGCCGCCAGGCGCAGCTGCTCGAAGTGATCGACAAGGAGGTTGGGCGAGTGTTGCGCCAGCTTCAGCAGAATCTGCATGGTAATGCTGGAGGTGTCGCTGTCGAGCAGGAATCCGCACAGCTGTGGCACACACGACTCCAGCACCTCGGGCGACTGCTGCACGATTAGCAGATACAACTGGAAGACCGCCATCCGCTCCTGGGGATCACATTGTGGCAGCAGAGGCATTAGGAGAGGAGCATGCGGTGTCACCGCCTCCGGGGCCACCTCGTACACCTGCGAGAGGACACGAAGCAGGCCATAATTCCCCGACAGTATGGAGTCCATCACAGACTCCGTGTGCGGACTCAGCAGACAAGCATGGTCGATGGCCGCCAGCGATAGGTAGCTGGCCAGGTTGCGGGACAGCTCCCGGTTACCCTTTGGCAGGAACTGGACGGCAACGGGCAAGGCAATTTTCATCAGTTCCTTCTTGTCATAGTTCTGGAAAAGATTAGAAAATTATTTATATATATTTGGGTATTATAATAAAAGTTATGATCGATTTTCGATCAATTGTATATAAACTTCGGCTTTACAAACTTAGCTTTCTTTCGTGTTACTAATAGAATTACTTAAATATTACCAGAAAAATGCTAGAGATGATGTCGGCGGCTATCTTGGCATGTGGCGGCTCTTCTTTCGTGGTGCCCGATGGCTGGAGGTTCCACAGCAGGCAGGTCTTTAGCAGATCCACCAGAGCGGCACAGTACCGCTCCGCAGTGCGCGTTTCCCGTATGCAGGAGAGCACACGCGTCACACAGATCTCCACCACGCTCTGGTCATTGTTGTTCTTCACATAATCCGCATGCGAAATGATGGGACTAATCTCGGAAAGCTGCAAGTGGGTTGGGAAGGTGAGTTGTAACTTTTGGAAGTGTCTTGGGAAATGATTAACTTACCACCTCCGTGATGTCGTCTACAATATCCGCATCCGGCACGGAAAAGAGATCTCCGGCTCGGGAGAGATCGCGCTTGGCGAGCACTTTGTTGAAAAGGTCGTGCATCTTCGGAGAAGTCTCCCAATTATGGTTGCTCAAATTGCATCATTTGTGGCAACTGTAAGGGAATTATAAAAGCTTTTCTTTGAAAAATTAAGTAGCGAGAATAAGTTCATATAAAACTTATATGAAATGTTGGAAAATATTTGATTATACTGTCAAAAGGTTTAATAAATTTTAGACCATACAGGCTAATAACTCCTGTAAATTATATCCCAAGTTAAAATCTTTGTAACATTAACCATAAGTGAAAATATATATTCCTTTAATAAGAAGGTAGCATATAAATTCTTTTGCACTTCAAGTGCATTTCAAAAATCCCACCAAACCAGACAAGATCAAGTAATCATCGTCTAGTTCAAATGAGAATTGGTAGGGTGTTCTTTGACTATTTTAGTCACTGCATTTTTTCAGTGTCATGTTTGTGGAGTTGGCCCATTGCCAAAGTTCAGGCGCCTCTGGCAGCCACTTTTTATCTTATCGCCCGGCAGTCGCTGGGGCGAACTATTTAGTCCGTTGGCGAATATAGAGGTTCGTCCGGAGCCCCGAAATACTTGTTGCTCCAGAGCATTTCTATTCTCGTTTGCCGCTAAAGTGCATATATATAGTTTTGTATACAAATAGATATTCAGCGGACACCGAATACTTGTTGCATTGCCTCGCCTCTTATCTCAGATACGCGCACTCGGATGCCCTTGCACAGTGCTTCGAGGCACTTGAATTAGTGCGAGAACTAAGATATTGGAGTGCTATATTGGAGTACTATAAATCCAGGTGAATTACGATTCGTCATAATTATATTCTCCTATCTTTATGGCTAGAGAGTATCTTTATGGAAGCAGCGAATAATTGGGAATATGTGCAGGTTTTGGCACACATCGATTGCGTCCGTATTGAGTTTGTTTATTCAAGTGAACCGAAAAATTCGAATGCGGAGTGTAGTGCAGCACCTCATAGCTCATAGCTATTCCGCGAAATGTTTCCCTTCTGTTTTCCGTGGGGTTTCCCGCAAACGATGGTGTTTGCTGTCGGCCACCCTTGTTTGCCCTGATAGCCAGCCGTCTAATTTGTTAGCCAGCGACGTCTTTGGACCTTCGTGGAATGCACGCCGAGTGAGTGTGTCTTTTGATTAGATGCGCAAAATTCCTGACGTGGATTAGCCGCGACTTAGGGGATCATCAGCCGGGGAATTCGCTGGCTGGCCAAATGAGTGGGCAGCTTACGAAAAAAAAATTAAAACGAAAGAGCTGGCAGAAAAGTCATTTCCCGCGGCTGTCCCACCATCAAGGAAGCAGACGCCAACGCCAACGAAAACGCCAACGCCAACGCCCGGGTTATTAAATTTTCAAATAAAAACCAAAAGCCAAAACCAAAACCAAAACCAAGAGTTGCATAATCCAAAGAGGCCAGTCAGCCGCTCTGCACGCGAATTGCAGACGGCCTGGGCCTCTGGCGGACAGGCGGACAAGACTGACGGACAGGCATTTGCTTCCTGGAAACCGGGACAGCGACTGTGAAGGAGAGACAGAGCTGCTTGAGTTGTTGTTGTTATTTATGGCTCATTCGCGCTCAGGTTGCAGCACCAACAACAAACAGAAAAACTGGTTAAAAAATAAATAAAGAAGCAGCAACAAGTCGCAGCCGCCGCAGCCGCAGCAGCAGCAGCAACAGCAACAGCGGCAGCAACTTTGAGCGCCCGAGAGAAAATTAAAAGAGAAATAGAAACACACATATGTACGGGTAAGGGTATAAGTAATGGATGATGGCGTTGGCTAAAACATAAACCGAAACCGGTGCGGCAGGTTAATACACACGAAGCCCGCGGCTTCGATGCCCCAGAAGAGAGGGGGCGAGGAGCAGGCAGGGGCTTTGGTCGAAGGGGGGCGCCGTGGTCGCCAGATTTCGGAGACAGAGTGGAAACAAAGGCTGTGCCAAAAAAACCGAGGCCCCATAATTCACCGCTTAGATTCTATTTGCATTGCTCCACAAAATGGCAGAGTTCAGAAACGAAATAAAACAGTCACTAAATATATACTTAGTATTTCAAATTTGTAATCTAAACTAATGCGTATTAGTCTATATTTTGTTAATCCCATAAAGAAATATAAATAAGCTTGATATTATTTTAAACTAACCTTTAAAAACTAGTCATACTTTAATTTTTAAAGTTCTGGTTAAAGGTTAACCCAAAAATAAAAAGTACACGCAATTTCCAGAACTTGAAGACATTACTCGATCTTGAACGTGACAGATCGCCGTTCGATTTGTGGAAGTTCGTCTGTATTTTGGCAGATCGTGCGAATGACTCAATTCAGCGATAGACTGAGACTGAGACTGAGACTCTGAGATAGAGCAGAGATTCTCCGTTATGAGTAACTCTACCTGTTGGCCAGGGCTGGTCCATTCGGCCAAGTGGCACGGCCTCCATTTCGTTACCACCTCCGCCGCGATCCCGGACCCGATCTCCTTGTAGGGAGTTTCCGCGAACCCGGTGCGCCGACTCACATAACCGTCACCCTGGACGTATACGTATTATGATCCAGCGAACATTCCGCTCCTCCGAAACCGAGTCGCATTGCGTGCCCGGCGAGCAGTGTTCGGTTCTTGTTGGCGCATTCCATTGTCATACCTGGCCGTTCCCGGAGGAGCGTCAAGTGTCTCGACAGCCTGGCAGTGGCAACTCGCAACCAGCAACCAAACAACCAAGCAACCTGCAACTTGCAACTTGCGACTGCAATTACACGTCGGTCCAAAGTCTGGCCAGCGGAAGGGGGCAATGGTTTTTGGCGGCATAACTAGTATTAGTCGCAGTCGGAAAACTAGTTTTTCCTCACCTCCGTTCTGGCTACTCTACGCATGCGCAGACAGACGTCGCCACCGCTGGGCGGGATGGGTTGGAACTGGTGACTGGCAACTGGGATGGGTTGGTATGGGATTGATAATATATTTGTCTGAGCTCTGAAATCTGGGTTGCAGATGTCATTGGTAATTATTGGTTATCGATCGGGTGTAGTGGGGTATCTGGTGATAATGTGGGAACGATCTACTTTGTGATCTGGAGAGAGAAAATTGCTAGGACTTGGGGTAGGTTTGCAAGTAGTTTTAAAATCCATTTGTTTTGAAGAAGTATAAAGATATTTTTAGTATGGAAAGATTATAGAATCATTTCCTTAATTTATTTTAGATTATTTTCCAAAAAATTATCCATAATTAAGTCCAGATAAGATCGAAGCATAGCTAATTGTCCAAGTTGATTGCATCACTGTTTAAATTAAAATGTTATCTACCCCACCGAAGCCTCAAAAA
>VNJS01018364.1:0-13073 GCA_008042575.1 Drosophila watanabei | reverse complement strand
TTCGGTTTGAGTTCTTCGTATCTTGTATCTTTCTGCTGAGACAACCGCGCGCGTTCGTTGCGTTCGAGCGAATGAGGGCTGCGATCGCGACGACTTGTTGGATGGAGTCGCACTCGGACGTCGCACACAGATACACACCCACACACTTGCGCCACTTGCTCTCACTCTTTCTTTCTCTCTCTCGCGTGCGGCAGCGGGAAAGCAACAGGTAAGCGAACTGCCGAAAGGTGTGCACATGTATCTGTATCTGTATCTGTAGCTGGGTATCTGCCAGTGCCCGAGCATGTGCTGATAAGATAAGCGCGGCGCAGAGAAGCCGAAAAGCGCTACGCAAACATAAACAAACACCGGGCTGCGCGGAAACTCCTACGATTTTCCCCCGTGGTCGTGATAATGACCACATAGAGAAACGTGGATCAATAATTTGGCCACGACCGCTGTCCGGCTAATTTGCCGCAAATCGAGCTGTTTTTCTGCTGTGTGCAAAATCTATATTTAGGTTGCATGCCACTGCCACAGCGCTGCGAAACTGGTTCCTCCAGTTTCCTGATAATCTGGGTGACGGCTACACAACAACCCAAAACAACACAACACCCCGATTCTGGCTGGGCAAAAAGCTCCACTCGCCGCGGCCGTCGCTGACTGCGATTTTCCTTTTTAGCGCCAAAATAAAAATCAAAAGGATCTTTAAAGGCGACTTGGTGGAGACTCTTTTTTGCTTCGGTTTATGAAATTATATGTCAAAAGTATATTCAATACAATTTCAAATTTAATTTTTCCTCTTACTTTGTTTTTTTATTTTATTGAACAGTTTTGAGAAGAAAAAGAAAATAATCTAAATGTTTGCAACAAATAGATTTAAAAACACTTAATTTATGGTTCATGTTCTAGAGCGCATTGGCTCTTTTAGCTCCCAAAACTCTTTCTTAATCGTTTTTGAGAAAAGCCCTTAAAATTGGTGATCAAAGAGACGACAAAAATGGTTTAAAATCGCTCCTTAAAGATTGCAAGTCAAAGCAACATAAAGATCATTTACTCGCTCATGAAATTAGCACTAACCAATAAAAGTAAAAATATTGAAAGTAAAGATATGCTATTAAATAGTTTTTATATTTTATTGATATATATTCTCAACTTTCAAGCCAAATAACCACAACCCTTTTGGGAAGGGTAACCAAAAACCAAGTGCAGTTCCTCCCAAAAATAAAGCAAAAACCAAAAGCCCAAAGCGATCAAACTGCGCAGTTGGCCAAAACCGGTTGCCGCCTTGCAGATCGCCTGCTGCGGGCCCTTTGCAGTGATATTGACCAAGAGCGCGACGCGATGGCGATGCGGGCCAACAACAGAGCGAGGCGAGAAGAACAAACAGAAACCAAAAGTGCCAGCCCCATGAATTTGGCTAATGCGCGCGAAAGCGGCAATAAATCATTTAGCAACTATTCTGTTTTGTTTTCCTCAGCCCCAATGGCAGCTGGAGCCTGAATCGAGGAACGAGAACAGAAGCCAGGCATCTGGAAAATGTCACGCATGCGTTGTTGGCATGCGCGTAATTGCGTTGAGGATGTGCCGAAAGGATGTCCAGTGCGGCACACTTGGCTTGGCTTTACGTTTTAATGAGCGAGCAAATAGAGAAATTTCCCAAGAATAATTAAATATAACTATTGTATTGAATGAAGGGATGTGACAAGTACCTTCATGGTCTGGGAAGCATACAACAATTAATAGTTCAATAAGTTTTTTCTTAACAAAATCAAATAAACAAATATTTTGTTGTTTGAATTTCGAAGCCACAGTGGCGCCTAAACTTTCGATCAATCGACGTCGTGATTTGGAACTACATTTCTGAAATTGTTATCGATTGTCCGTAATGTATGTAAAAATATGTAGAATTAGCTGGTTTTATTACCTATTTCATCGGTGTCTAAAAGTATGCTACAAAAATGCACTTCATCATCCATATTTTCCCGCCTTTGGACTTTTCGCAGTGGCTTTCAGCCTAAGTAATGTGTACTTTTTCTTAAAAGTTATATTTATAATCATGATATTTATTATTTTAATTGTTTTTTTTTATGTTTTTATGTATTTATTATTGATTGCGATAACTGTGGTAGCTTATTGAACCTTGAGGTCATTCCAACATTGAATGGGTATTTCAAAGAATTATTAATGATTAATGGGAATTTTAAAGTAAATTTTAATGCATCAAGTGATAAGAGACCCATACATATATTTCAAGTTCTTAGAACATTCACTTTTTAAGAGATGTCACACTTATTAATCTCATTAAACTCTCGATCCAATTCGAATAGCTTAATACATCGGTATAAACATCCGGACCTCGAAGATCGCTCCGCCCGAAGCTGGCCATTCCAACGAGAGTGTGAACCAACGTATCCCCAAGGGAGAACTGCCTAACCAAGGGACTGCCGCTGGCCATGCTGATTGATTGGGGATGCTCGAAGCAGATTTGCTGCTCTCCTAATTTTTGGTAGTCCCCCTTGTAGCAACTCGTGGAGTTGAGTCGTATTACAACCGCCGAAGATCGCAGGCCAGATCCAATGACCTCAAGGTGTTGTGCTTTGTCAGCCCTTCTCCGGAACGAGGCCGTTGCATTCAGGAAAGGCATGCAGATGGGTCTAATGTGATCTGAAGACAAAGAAGGCTTAAACCTTATTGAGCAAGATCTGATAGGGCCAAACTCACCTGTATACTGCACTTTGGCAGCCAACTTCAGCAGGGAAATGTCGTTTGCGGAAAAACTCTTAAAATGTGGGTGTCTCATCACAAACTCAACTGTGTGGATAACCTCAGTGTCTTCACTATTCCTGCCCAAGCCCACCAAACTGTGGGTTTAGTAAAATAAAATGATTTACTCATTTAAGTAGTTGCTTTGAACGCACTTACAGTGGAGCGCCTGCGGGATAAAGCTGGGCGGTTGAGATGACAAAACCTGGAATATAAATGTAACTTCAAAGGTGGTTTTACGAAAAACTCGTTCACTAATACAAACTGTCGGAGATGAGGGTCCCCAGGGCCAGGGGAAAGGAGTCGATGTAAACATGAGCCAGCCACGGAAAGGCGGAAGTCCTTGATTTTTTGGTGGAGTTGCTGACGCAATTCCCATCCAGAAAGTCCATCTTTGGTATCACAACATCTATGTCCGATTCGAGTACGATTTTCCCTATCCATTCGGCGTAGCTCATGACATCCGTGTACACGCTCACTCCCCGGCACTGGTCGGTGCCGTAGCTAATGATTCCCAATTGGGTTTGCCGTCTCACGCCTGCGTATCTGCCTGTGGCGTACAAAGGACCTCCCGAGTCGCCCCCGCAGGCGTCGGCGCCACTTAAGGAGCCGGCACAGATCTGTGAGGGTCTCTCCGTGTTCCAGAAGTTATCGTAACACCTCTCCTTCGGTAACCTCTCAAGAGTGACGGTCTGGAGCACATTACTTGTATCCCGGTTCCTGGTTTTTCCCCAGCCAACGGCCGTGAATTTCTTTATCATTCTGTCGATGCTCGGTTTCCTCCTTGGATCCAACTGAATGCATATGGGTTGAATTTGGTCGTTGAAGGACACGCATCGGGATAGTCTGAGCAGAGCTATATCATTCTCTTGGCTCTTTTGAATATATTCCTTATACATGTGGGCATGAAGCACATATATATCTTGTTTGCCGGTCTTGTCCTCCGACGATCGGTCATGCTCCCCCAGGCGCACGATGCTGTTCAACAAAAGGATCACGGATCACGGATCAAGTATCATTAAACGGAGGGATGTCACTTACATGGTATTCTTGTTGAAAATACAGTGAGCAGCCGTCAGGACGAAGCCTAGAACACAGTCTCTGATTAGTTTGTGAACCACAGAAAGTCTCTCAAGGGTGCTTACATTGGTGAACCAGTGTGCCAGCGCAAAAGAATTTCGGGGGCTGTTCATCGTCGCCTGGAGTTAAAAGTAGGGCCATCCAGGGATTGGAACCTGCAATCGCATTCTCGCCGTTGTATATCCTTGGGCCCATCTCGGAGGAGGAGTCACTATCGGATCCGATCCCGCAAAACTCCTCCAGAAGCTCGGCGGAACCTTTGCCTAGCAAAAGACATCCGAGAAAAGCCGCAAGGAGACCGGAGACTGTCGTCATTTCGATTGAAGAGATGCAAATCAACTGAAGACAGCACCGAGAGCGATGTTCAAATTAAAGCTCAAGTCAGCTTATCGCTGCTTTTAAATCGTTATTCTAAGAATTGTTTTATTACCTTTACTGCAAGATAAGGATTTCTTCAAATTTCTTTAAATCGTTTTTATACAAAAATAATAACAATCAACTCGGTTCTCAGATTATTTGATCTTTAAAATTTGTGAAACTTTTAATTGAAATTCTAATGGTTGTCTACCTTTAACGATTACGGGTATTCCTTATTTTTAGTTAATTCTTTTTTTAATTCCTGTTTATAATAATAAGGACATTTTTTAATTATTAAATTGAAATATTCCTAATTAGAATTTTAATTACAATTAATTATTGAATGAATGATGTTAAACGTGGATTTGCCCAACCAAGTTTCAAACCCCGATTGATGTCTCTGCTATTGTACTGCTTTTGCAACATTGCAAGCAGTGCATATATGAAAACACAACTAAAGCAGTGCTCCTGTTTGTCCCAAATAAAAAGTGCCCCATATATGGAGCTACTTTTGTATATAATGGCAATTCCAGCAGGGGCGCCACTGCGTTTCTTTTTCACGTTACATACAGTGGTGGTCAAAAGGGTTTACATACAGACAAAAAATATTCAGTTATAATTTTTTCAAAATGGAAACGATAAATAAATTAGTTGCCTCTGCAAAAAAAGAAAGAGGGGTATTCAGGATGTCTGTTAGTTTAAAGAAGTATTTTATTTTATTACTCTAAAAAAAAAATTATTTAAACCAAAAAACTTGCCTCCGATGTGAGTAATAAACCTGTTCATAAGTTAAAGTCTTATATTATAGTTGAGTCTCCAAATTTCTGTAATAGTAAATCAAATTTAGTGAAAATTTCGGTCCAATTATACGAATTTTGAGGCTAATAAGAAGATATCAATATAATTTAAGGTATCTTGAAAATAGAATAAAATTAATATTATATACTAATATATATACTAACTGCTCTTAAACATGGCCTAAACCAAAGAAAATGTAGTGAAGAATATAAATCGGAATCCCAAGTTACTAAATTATTACAACATCACCTGGCAAATATTGATTTTGACAAATAAATAAGTTTAACGAAGAACTCTTGTGTTTTATCTTAAATTTCTCGCTTATAGTTTCGATTTAAAGTGTATTATGATCAAAAATATAGATTTAATTACTGAAATTTAAATATTAATGTTATAAAATAGTGATAAATTGATAAAGAATTGTTTTAGTTGAGTTCTGTACCTTTTTTTTTATCTAAATTTGTTTATTTATTGTCGCCGGAATCGTTCAGAACCATTTGAACATAATCGGGCGTTTAGTAGGTGGGGTGAATATGGTACATATGGGGTATGGGCCTGTAAGGGTTCTGTACCAAAAAGATTTCCTGTGATTCCCGGAAGCTCACGTGGCTTGGCTACGAACCCCTCCTCATTCACCTGACAGATCGATGGACTACTTACTGCCGCCACTTGTCAACAGGAAGGATAACCGTTATGAGTGCCCGAGGATGAGCACGAGGGGCAGAACAGGGCACGTGGCCAGCAGGACATCGCGATAAGGGGCGCAAACAATTTGACAATTTAATGTGGCGACAATCATCAAGCTGCAGGTCGAAGACTCCTCTCTGGAAACTGTAAGGACTCTGCCTCAGCTGAAAGTGAAGCTCGGGCCGAGACTCGTCGTGTGTCCCCGCTGACAACATTAGCAGCGGAGTGAGCGAGCAGCGAGGCTATAATTATAATTCCATTACCGGGGAGCAGCAGCCACAGCAACAGGGTGAGGTAAGGTGCCGCAGCCTAACCGATCCAGCGATCCTGCGCCGAGATCCTGGCCAAGTCAAAGACAATTGAGTGGCGTAATTGCCGAGCCGGCAAACTAATGATGGCCAAGGATAATGCGGGCCGTGTTAATGCGCCCGAGCGCGCGCCGAACTGGCTGACGAGCAGGTGAATCCCTAGGCGACCTGGCCCATGCGGAAGTACGCGCATTTCGCCCAATTCGCAGCGCAGCGCATCCGATCCGATCCGCATTTGATGGAATGTCCGAAACGCTTACTTCCTCCGCTGGGGAGTACTGCCAATTAGGATGACGCACTGCCGCAGCTGCCCCACAGTTCCTAAACTCAACTCACGGCATCTCAACTCTCTTAACTCACTTTTATGGGCCGCCAGGTGAGGTCGGTCGACGCGCATTCGGCGATAAGAATGTCATAACACAAGCGCTCCCAATTAACTGCATCGCCTGGCGGAGGTGGAGCCGAGATTCGTGATCCGTCCGGGGGGCTCATTTGCATCATGCTCTTTTGGCGGTGGATTCAGCCCAGCGGGCGATGGTGCGATGTCCCACCTTGTGAAGGAGAACAGTGCACTGCTCCTTAAAGGCTAACATTACCTTGAATATATAGTTAATAGTTAAAGAGTTTAATTGCATTAACTCTGATTTAAGTTCTCTTTTATGCGTGGGTAAGTCTATTTATTATTTTTTTAGTTCTACTTTAGTGATTTCTGTGACACTCGGATCTTAGATATAAAAGCTTTCATGGGGTTTTGATACGGATAATAAGCTAATAGTGAATGAATTAAATTATTAAGTTATACGAAAATTTAAGGAATATATAAAAATAATAATAAATAAAATAATAGTGACTTTTTTAAAGAGTGTACATAGAACCTCTTCAGAAGCTCCTCAAAAAAATGTTGTTGCATACTTTTCGAGAAGATTTTAAGTAATATGAAATCTCCAGCGAAGTTTTGAATGTTCATTTGCTTACAGTTTTTCCCACAAACATTAAGAATATTAAAATGATGATCATTGATTTAAACATTTTAAGATTATAATTATGAAATTCATGTTAACTAAAATTTAAGCTAAATGATTCGAATAATACTATATAATAAGCTCATAAGCAGACCGACAGATCTGTCTCGAAGTGAAGTAGAGTGCCCCGTTCAAGGAGACCTGCGCAGGGAGTCTCTCTCTCCATCCATGATATCCATCAACGTGTGGCGTGTTTGGCTCCTGTAAGTTGTTAACTCGACTTTTATTGCCGCTCAGTCGGCGGCTGGACCACCGAAGGGTCATTGGCTTGGCTCTGACGATCGATCCGGCCATCGATCAGCGCTCGTTCGCGAAAGAGCCCTACTCCACTCTACCCTCGAACGGTTCACACCCGGTCCGAGTTCATTTCCGCCCCTGCGGCGGCCAATCAATGGCCACAATAAAGGTTAATTATGTAAATGTCACACAGTGGCTACTGTCCCCAGCATCAATGCCCATTTTATTCCCATTTCCATTTCCCACTCCGATTTTGATTCCCATTCCCATTCCCATTCCCATACCCGCTGTGTTGGCTATTTCTAAACCGATTCCGAAACGCGCTCAAAACTCACAATTTAATGGTCTCGAAACGTTTCAATTTTTATTAGTTCACATTGGGTCCTAACCTGTTGTCGGGAGCGTTCTAAATGAGAACATAACTGCTTCTGTTGCCACCGCCAATTAACCCTTCGTTTCCCCTCTCCATCCCAGAGTCGGCTTTTTACGGTTTAATTGTGCCCACGGCCAGAGACAAAACAGAGAAATCAATCTCGAAATGCGTTGACAAGTGAGGCCGAGAAAGAGAGATGTGGCGAGGAGTCACCCCGTACCCCGAAGGTGCATTTAAGTGCACCTTTAGGAAATTAACCATAAAAAATTGCTTCATTTAACAAGGCGGCGGTGAGCGCGCGGCACTAAAAACCAGACCAGACAATGTCCCAACGCAGGCACAAGAAGCCAAATGCCAAAGGCAGCCTTAGGAGAGGGAAACCCAGACTGAGGCTGGGTCACAGCTCCGACATGATGTTGGATTTTCGGTTTGGTTACGAGAGAGGTTCAGGCCAGAGGTTCTGGCCTAGAAAGCGGAAGCCCTGGACCATGGCCCCCAGAGGGGAAGGAAGTCAACGTGCAACGGAAGATTTGGGATCATAAATTTAACTTTAGAGTTGGTCATAAGTTTGAGAGAGGAAATATTTACGGTTACTAGAAGATGGAAGTCTTCTTTGAATTAAATTAAATCATTCAATTTATCTTAAATTCACAGATTATTAATTAATTCATATAATCTAACATAGCACTAAATAGGAAACTGAATTTTAAAGATATACTTAGAAATTTTCAACATTTGTAGGCACATTTTTCATATTTCTCCACTTATAAACTCCTTATAAAGTCCTCGACTTTTCCCGAGATCAGCCTTTCCCTCACTCATCATAATCCATGGAGTCTTTCAGCCTAATTGAATGCCATTAATTGCGGTGCATGCTGCTGTCAAGCCATCAGAGAGCTTCCATTACCATCCCCCATATAGATCGGCTGGACAAATCCGCCTCGGATTCCCAGCCCCGATGTCGTCGCTGCAATGTCAAACATTTGGATCTGCTAATCGCGTAAAACATAACACCATTACCGCCATAAAATAAATTTTCTGCCATAATATCTGTCGCAGAGAAGGGCCTCGAAGACGACATCTTGTGTCCCAGCCAAGTCTGCGTCCGCATCCAAGTCTTCGTCCTCGTCCTCATCCGCGTCCAATTTCCAATGCCTCAACTGGATTTTGATTTATGCCGAAATCGCAGAGTGGCCTCTGCAAAAACCAAAAACACAAATCAAACGCAACAGCGCGACGAAACATTGCAACAATCCATGCCAGCTCTCCGGCAGCTTTCTGGCTTTGGCTCAAACTCTGGCCTGGCTCTGCCTCTGACTCTGACTCTGGCTCTGACTTCACCGGCTTTCAGTTGCTCCTGCCGCTGCTGGCTAACAAGAGGAGCCGGGCTTGTGGTGGCAACCAACACCACAAAAAAAGGCCAAAGGCGAGCGCGAAATCCAAACGCGAGCGGCGCGCGCGTTTTTTGTCGCGCCAAATGTGCTGAGCAAAAACGCGTCTCTCTGCCTCCGCCGCCTCATTGATATTTCGAGCGCGAGCGTATAAAAATATTCTGTCTTTCCCGATCCCGAGATCCCGATGCTCGATGCTCCATGCCCGATGTGCGATGTGCGATGTGCGATGCTCGATGCCGATCCCGATTCCCATTCCGATTCTGAATCTGATTCCAATCCTGGCCTGGCCTAAAAGTGTCGCCCGAGCGGGATCGTCGCTGCGATCAGCAGAAAGTATCGTCATCATCATCATCGATGGGCGATCCAGAAGAGCCCTTCGACAGAGCACTGAAAAAAAGGGAACTCGATCTATATCTATAAATTCATTATTAATTAGTAACTTAAAAATATTTATTTAGGGTTTATTTAAGATTAATATTTTTTAATAAATTGAATTAATAATGAATAAATATTCCGCAGGATTTCTATGACATACTGTCAAGAATAATGCCAAGCGTGCACTTAAAATTCCCAAGTCTGTGACATGCGAGTATAAATAATATATTATATCTAAGAAATGCACCCCTAATACTATTATGTATATTCATTTCTGAGGTAATACTTGAACAATAATATCTGTTGAAACTTAAATTTAATATGAAACTTTATTTATTCTAAACCACTAAACAAAATAAACTTAAAATATTAGGTAGGTTTCTTTTATTTTTCTCTGTGTGAACGTTTTTGCTTGATGCTCTCAGAGGCTGTCAGTCATAGTCATGCCAGGGCATTCCAATCTGGCCATGATCAGGAGGCTTCTGCTACCGATTCCCCGGCAGATCCAGGCCCGGCTCTGCATTCCTCGCCGTCAGTTTCCTTGCGCGCATCCTCAACGCCTTTTAGCATTGTTTATGAAGTGAGTGGAGTGGAGTGGAGTGCAGTGCAGTAAGGTGGTGTGGTGTGGCAAGGAGGCATTGGCCAGGATGCGGAATCGCGGCCTGCACGTGATACAATTATGGCAGCGCCTTTTTTCCACATATTTTTTTGTGGCAAGCTTTGCATAATTTAACCGCGCGCAATTGTCGCGGCAATTATTTTTAGCCACTGATTTATTGTTGGCATATTCAGAGTAGCCACTGTCCCCGAGTATCCAAAGGTCTTGGGAAAGTTTCTCGCAACTTCACACCTTGGCCCGAGATGGAGCGATGCCGCGATGCTGCGCTCCCCAGGCGGCCAGCTCCTGCGTCTCGCCACCTTGCCACCTGCTTACGAATTCCACTCACAATGTCAGCCGCCACACCATGCCGATTCCAATGCCATTTTCGCACTTCCAGTTGCAGTTGCAGCTCCCCGACTAGCAGCCATTGTCGCCTCTGCCGCGTACTAAGACTACGAGTCAGACTCTGACTCGAACTCGAGTCACTCGGTGTAGCCTCTCATCCCTCAACCCTCGCTCCTCCGCGGGCGATCGATAGTTATGGTCGTGTCAGACATCCTGTAATTTCGCCACACAGACCTCCCTCCAGCCAATCCTCCATCCAATCCTCCAGCGTGTTGGCAACTTGTTGACACTTCATTGGCGCGCAAGTTAATTAAGAGGGAGAAGCCGCAGATACCGCGGACCACCGGCGGTGGAAAACACTTCATTTAGTGGCATTTAAATAGCTCTCTTTGAGCTGAATACAAGGGTTTTTCAATAATGAAATGTTTACAAATTAAATTACTTGTAAATAACCCGTTACACTTAAGACAATTACTTCATTTTTGAGGTAATGCTCGAGCAAAACAAGGAATTACATAAATTTTGAGACAGGAAATTGTGGGAAATTAAGGTCTTCAGAGCCTTCTTTATAAATATACTTACCTGTATGTACTTCATATATTAAAGGTATCTACTAGTTCCTGCACAGCACCTAAAGCTTGTTATTCCCTCAATCTTAAATCCCAATTAAAGAACTCTTCATTTACTCAGCACAATACTTGGTTTTTATTTAAATATTTGTATGTAGAATTATGTAGAACCCTTTTCACCAATACGAATCGCAGTCCTTATTGTTGAAAAGGGAATTAATACAATTTCACGTTTCTATTACAATTAGTAATGTTTTCATTTAGATTTAAAGTATTTCATAGGAGATCCAGTTGTGGAAGGAAAGTGGTTTGTGAAATTCTATGGATTCCGATTCCAGCAAGTGACTTCGAGAGGCTTCTGGGGGTAACACTAAATAGCTATATATACACAGATCAAAACTGGGACAGTTGCGTAATCCTAATAAACTCAATTGACCACTTCAACGCTGCAGTCCTCCTCCTCCTCCGGCTCCTGCTCCTCACCCTCGGCCGGGTCCTCATCGTCGGGTATCTCCAGCGGCAGGGGAGCTGGACTATCCTGGCTGCTCTCACACGAACTCGACTCCAGGCACTCCAGACGGTTGCTGCTGTCCAAGCGGAGCCGCTTCTCCGGCTTCTTGAGCAGCTCCTCAATGGAGTACGGATTCCGCTTGCGACTGTGACTCAGAGTTGATCCTGGAGAGGTTTCTGGCGCTGAGCCACCTCCATGGACCCCGCCCGAGGCGGTCAAAGAGAGAGCTGCTGGCGATGATTTGCCGGAATCGCAATCGCTGAGCGCATCCCCGGCAGCACCAGGCGTCGAGAGATCGATGGAGCTCTCCGACTTGGTAAAGCCACCACCACCACCGCTGCCAGAGGCAGACGAAGCGGCTGCCGCTGCCATGGCATGGGGCAAGTAGCCTCCAGCATATGGCAGGAACTGACCCCCAGACGCCGCTGCCTGGGCCTGGATGTGGGCTTGGGTGTAGTACAGCAGGGAGGGATTCCACAGCCAGTGCTTGTGCAGAGCGGAGTAACTCAGATCCAGCCCGGAGACACTAGGATTCAAGCTATGACCATGCCCATGGCCGTGTCCCATGTTCGGCGGCATTTTCGGAGCGGGTTTGATGGGCATCTCGCCGGCGCCTGCGCCGGAACCCATCAACAACGCCGGCGGCGGCTTGGCATAACGTGTCGAGGTGGGCGTGGCAACCGGAGTGGACGGAGCGGCCACAGTCACAGGTGGTGGCGGAGCTTGTGGGGCATAGCCATTGTTGGATGGACCGCCGCTGCCCGCGGCTTGATGGTGATGATGAGCCGCCGCTGCAGCCGCGGCTGCTGCTGCTGCTGCCGCTGCCGCTGCGGCGTTCTGCTGACTGGAGGTCATCTCGTCATTCCAGAGACCGCTGTTGCGCAGGATCCGGTTAATGGAGCTGATCGAGGGCACCGAGCTGGGTTCGCAGACGCGCTGCTGCTGCAGCTGCTCCCGAATCTCCCAGGCAAACATGCCGCTGTTCTCCTCCTTCAAACGGATGATCTTCTTTACCACAGTGGGCGTGGTCACTTGCTGTAATAAAGAGGGGAAAAAAGGGGAGAGATTTAGATTTAGGTTGTCTTGAAGTTGAATTTACATAGCTTAAAGTCTTAATAACAAGATTTATCAACGACTATAATCTTCTACACTATTTAAATTGATTATGTTTGTGTTAAAAAACATGGCTTTTATGACTTCAACACTGGAGAAGCCAATATTGGTGCCAGGAGTGCACGAAAAATTGTCAAGTTTGAATACTGAGACTAATTCCGATGTCCGATATGTAGTAAAGTTCGCTGAGGAAGATTTACCATGAAGTAAAGTGAAACCAAAATAGAAGGCCACATTTCTAATATAACCACTAAAAGTTAAAAATAAAATCAGGACACAACAAACCATTAAAAGAACCCCTTGAAATACGCCAAAAGAAACTTCGTTTAACCTTTGTTTCTGACTTTAAACAAATACCTTGACAGCATATTCATTATAAAGCTAGTAGATGCATTCCTGCGATTAAAATAACCGACACTATTCTCCCCTCAATCCCCCTCTCTAAAAGGGGTCTCCAGTTTCCCCCCGACGATTAATTGCCGTGAAATTCAATTGTTCAGTAAAACTAAACTAAACCAAAGCGCGCACTGAGCGCAGTCTGTGGAGCGAATTTTGCAG
>VNJS01018363.1:0-58280 GCA_008042575.1 Drosophila watanabei | reverse complement strand
CTACTCGCTGGAGAAGACACACGGCTTCTTCCACCGCGATCCCAACAAGCCGCACTTCCTGCTGCCGCTGGGCAACCAGACGGTCTGCAAGGGCGGCACCGTCGCCATTTCGGCAGAGTTCATGCAGACCAGCACGCCCATCGAGGTGAAGTGGTACCGCGACCGCCAGGCGGTCGACGGACCCAATGTGAAGACCCTGGCCGACCGTGGCGTCTACACACTGACCATTATGAATGCCTTGCCCGAGATCGAGGGCACGTACACGTGCCGGGCCTCGAACGCCTTCGGTCGCATCGAGTCGCATGCCAACGTTGATGTGTCCCTGGCCGAGACCAAGGACGAGCGTCCCCCGCTGTTCCTGTCGCGACCGGACACCGAAATGAAGATTGCCGTCGGTGATCCGTTCTCCCTGTCCTTCCGCATTGGCGGCGATCCGAAACCCAAGCGTGAGTCCGCGTGACAGAAGTAGTTTCTGTAGTTTCTCTAACCACTCTGATCCTTGCAGTCACATTCATGAAGGGCACCAAGGACATCACTCAGTCGGACAGGGTCAGCAAAGAGGTGTCGGACGACTACACCAGATTCACAGTGCAGCAGGCCCAGATCTCCGACTCTGGCACTTACTTCGTGGTGGCCCGCAACAACTTTGGCACCGACAGGATATTCGTCACCGTCACGGTAGGCTTTCCGTAACCGTAACGTATTTGTGTCTCCGTTGATCTCTCTCTCTCTGTTGCTTGTGGCTGTCCCCTCTCGATAATCGCTTTCGCTAAACTAACCGCTGCACTCTCTCTGCTTCTCTTCTCTTATTACAGATTAAGATACCCAAAAAGAAAGAATAAAGCTTTATTAATACAAATCTAATTTGCAAATTTCGAACGCCGCCTCCCTCAAACAGCACCAAACTATATACAGACTACACTTTCCTGAATCTCTATGTGTTCATTCAAAGCAATATAATATATCGTTCTGACTACAAAACTTATAGGTAAACCCGCGCGCTCGCTCCGCCACGCCATCGCAACCACGCTGGGGCCTTCCCCTGGACAGTTACAGCGACACTTCGTACTTCAGAGGTGAGTTTTGGGTCTCTTATATCAAGTGTCTAGTCTATTCCTTCCCTCTGTCCGTCTGCCGTCAGTCCTCCGTCTTGTCTGTCGTCCTGTCTGTGTGTCAGTTTCGAGTCCAAGCTGACGAGAATCTATTGCAGATCGACGGTTCAGCCGCCACAACAGACCACAAACGACAAAAGAAATTTCCTGTGAGATCGTAGAAACCCAGCAGAACCACACAGACACTATAAATTCGTGTATTTATCTTTTGTTAGTATTTCTGAACGATTGACTTAATTACTTTATTATCGTACCTACATAAAATAATATAAATAATGTATTATATAAAGCACAGCAATCCAGCTTATACATTTACGTAGTGGAAACAAGAAAATAAAAAATATATTTCTCCGGGGCGTGATGCGTTTTAATTGAGGTCCTCTCTCTCCCTCCTCCTGCCTCCCATCTCCCCTCGAAGCCACATTCATTTACGCATCTTCTCTTTTGTCCAGATCCACCGGGTTGCATTTCCACGGAGCCCCTGGTCGTTGACTCCGGACCCACGCACATCTCGCTGTCGTGGGGCAAGCCGGTGAGTGCCAACTCGGCGCCGGTGATTGCCTACAAGGTCGAGGCCTGGGTGGTGGGCCATGAGGGCGGCGCCTACTGGCGGGAGCTCGGCCTCACGCCCATCAACTCGTTCGACGCCTTCAACCTGAAGCCCAACCTGGAGTACCATTTCCGGGTGACGCCCAAGAACCGCTACGGCTGGGGACCCACCGTCCAGACCAGCTCCGCCCTGCAGGTGGGCGGCGTCGAGTGCCTGCCCGAGTTCGTTAAGATCCTGCCGGGCCAGGCGAAGGCTCTGCTGGGCTCATCCTTCACCCTGCAGTGCAACATGCGTGGCGCACCTCGGCCGCAGGTCACCTGGTTCAAGGATGGCATTCAGCTGAGCAGCAGCTCGGAGCGCGTCAAGGTCCGCCAGATCGGCTCCACCTGCGCTTTAACTATCGCCACCGTGAGCGAACTGGACTCGGGTCGCTACACCTGCGAGGCTACCAACTCCAAGGGCAGGGTCTCGACCTTCGCCCGCCTCCAAGTCGTTGCCGATTCGAGGATCTACGAGGCGGACTCGCGGCTGAAGGAGATCGCCCATGGACGCAATGTGGCCGATGTGGGCGACTCACTGCCCATCTTCACCATGCGCCTGCGCGACCGTCGTGTTCAGTTCACCTACCCGGTGCGTCTCACCTGCCAGATCGTTGGCTATCCCGTTCCCGAGATCCTGTGGTACAAGGACGACCAGCTCATCCATGCCGACAGGAAGCACCTCATCAGCTCCGAGGGGCAGTTCTTCACGCTGGAAATCGCAGCCACCACGCTGGACGACAGCGGCACCTACACCTGCCTGGCCAGGAACGAGCTGGGCTCCGTGTCCTGCCACTGCACCCTGGTGGTGGACAAGGGCATTCGGGCCTACATCTCGCCGGACTTCTATGTGCCCCTGGACCCCTTCTACATATTCCGCGAGGGCTCCGAGATACGTCTCTCCACCAAAGTGGAGGCCTATCCCGCCGTGGGAGTTACCTGGCACCGCAATGGCATGCGCCTGCGTCCGAGTCGCCGCCTGACCGCCACTCTGGACTCGAACGGATACGTGGAACTAATCATAGCCGAGGCCACGCTAAGGGATGCCGGCATCTATGTCTGTGTTGCCTCCAACGTGGTCGGCAAGGTGGAAACCATCTGCCGGGTGGCCATTGAGGAGGAGGTGAACAAGATAGCAACGCCGCAACGATCCCTGGACATACCCCTGATCAAGACTGACGACCTGCCGTGAGTGTTGATATTAGAAAATGTTAATATAAGAGCACCTTATAATGTTTCCCTCTTCGCCCGTAGCTACTCCAAGGAGCCCCTGTTTGTGGTCAAGCCTCGTTCCAGCGAGGCCTACGAGGGTGACAACGTCATCATATTCTGCGAGGTGGTTGGCGATCCCAAGCCCGAAGTCGTCTGGCTGCGCGATTTTCTGAATGTGAGTAATGGGTGAGAGTGTGACGTCAGGCGAGAGGCAGCGCGCAGGCGCAGCGCTCAGTGGCTGGTCGGTGGGTCGGCCAGTTGCATTCGCGGCGCCAACAAATGTGGGTCGTATTATCGTGCTACCGCTGCCAGCTCTCGCTTCCAGTCGCCAGTCTAAGCATATTCCATCAGGGGCACAAGTGGGCCCTCAGGAAGTCTGTCTGAATCGTTAGTTTCCGCTTTAGTTTCTCTATAAAAAGTCAACTCTCCCAGTGGGCCAGACGCTCTAGTGATCTTTTTTTCAAGTGGCACAGTTGCTAGCGCGGATAAAATTTATGTTTAATTGATTCGCGAGTGAGAACAAAGTGTCCAGAAATCAGAGATCCCTAACGGAATCCGATACATAAAGCAAGGTGAAGAATATCGGATTACGGGCAAGTGCGTCATACTGCTGCGTTATACAAGAGCACTGGGACAGATCTTACAGACAGATCTTACAAATCCGATTCGCTGTCAAACGCTAATTCAAGTTCAAGCCATATCAAATAACAGGCTTGTTGTGCTCGCAAAAACAATTACGCGAGCCAAAAAGGAAAAAAATATTAGCCACTGTCGTCGTCGTCGGTCGTGCAACGTACCAAGGAAGCGAGAGCGAGAGCGAGAGCAGGAGGAGGAGGAGGAGGAGGTCAGGGTGGGCAACGCAGTTACCAGTTTTCCTATTCGACAGTCTCGAAACTGAATTTTGTGCTTATATGGTTACGAGCTCAACACAATAATAACAACCAACGGAGCAGCGGGCAGCAGGCAGCATCAGTCGTGATTCATGCCCGCCGTCAGCCGCACTGATCCTTATAGAAGCCACGCGACGTGACCTTCACTCACATCCACTTGTCTCTCATCCGCAGCCGGAGTATTACAAGGACGCCCCCCACTTCCGGCGCATCGGAGACGGACCCGAGTACAGGCTGGAGATACCCAGCGCCAAGTTGGACTTCACCGGAACGTACTCCGTAATAGCCAGCAACTGCCATGGCGAGGCCAAGGCTGTAATCTCGCTGCAAATATTCGCCAAAGGTAAGTCGAGTACTAAGATTTATTGGCTAGTCAGTGCGTCACCCCACCTGGGGGTAGATGTTCGTTAGGCGCGGGAAAACGGCATCCCGCCAGAAATCCTCGGCCATGGTGAGCAGGCTGGACACGAACTCGGGGTCCGCTTGCACCCACACGTAGTGCAGGGCTCCGTTGGTCTCGAACGTCGGGCTCAGCACGCAGTAGAGCGCCTTCTTGACGTTGGCCATGAACATCTGGATCTGGATCTGGGCCATGTACTTGGGGGCTATTGATTCGCGGGCCTCCAGGTACTTCTCAAAGTCCTCCTCAGTCTTGGGCGACTTGATTTCGACGATGTGGTCGTCCGTGATGCCGTCCGGGGCGGCGCACAGGAAGGGATAGCTCTCGTCGAGGAGCAGGCCGCACTCGAGGTACTGCTTGTTCTCCAGCTTCTCCGTCTGCTTCAGGATGAAGCGCTTGTGCTGCTTCTGCTGCACCCGATCGTCGGTGTTCCGGTCGCGGCCCTTGCAGAACATCATATTGAAGATCTGCTCGTCCTCCTCGGCCGACCGGCGGTTCACGATCATGTGCATCATGGAGCAGCGGATGCGCATGTACTGCGCCTCGATCCACAGCTTGGACTTGTACTGGTTGCGGGTCACCTCGTTGAGGCTCTCGAAGATTCCCGTTTGCGCCTGCAGCTCCATGTAGTGCACGAAGCTGGGCACGTCCAGGATGTTGTGCTCGGCCGCCCGGAGCAGCACATGGTGCACGAACAGGGGCTCGAATTCGTCGCTTATGTCCACGCATTGCCGGTACAGGGCCGAGTCCCGTCCGCAGGCAGATAGCTCGTCCAGAACAGCGTCCAGAAAGGCCTGTCCCTCGCTGGCGCTCATCTCCTGCAGGCTCTGTTCGGCCTCCAGCCGCACCTCGTCCTTGGGCATGATGTCGCAAATGCGAGTGGCCACTGCAGGCTCCGGCTGCACCAGAGTCTCCAGCTCGTGGCCCCAGAACTCGACAACAGCCGAGGGATTGCGCTCGGTGCTCTTGTTGAGCAACCAAAACGTAAAGGCCACGATGTGGGCACAGGATCCTAAGGAGACCGGGATTTCAGTACGGAAATAAAACCCTGACAATGAGCAACTCTCACCGGAGGTGGGACACAGACTGCACTGGCCATCTGTGATGATGCGGGAACTTTCCATGACCTTCAGGCCCACATTGGCGTGCGTGTCCGTGTTGGCGAAGTCGGCGGCGGGGAACACCAGGCCCTTGAGCTCGCAGACTTCGCCACGCCGCTGCATCTGGACGTAGTCCGTTAGCAGCTCACCCTTATCTGTGGCTCTGCATGGGAAGAACAAATTTATTAATAATTTCCGCAGATTTTTTCATTTTAACTCACATTTGTTTGGTCTTCTCGGCGGTTGAGCAAAAGTTGAACACCATTGCACTGTTCACAACGGGTATAGTGTGCATGTCGGCCTTCCGGAACCCCGGCTCGAGGTCCATGGGCACTATGATCATGCCCTTCATTGTTAAATGCCAATTTTTGAAGCAAAAATTCGTTATAAATAATTATAAAACATTCTGAAAGCTAGTGATGCACAGAATATGCGATATCACTATCGATACTATCGATACGGTATGACCGTTTGGTTCACCATTGCGCACTGCTTGCTTCATAAATTAGATAAAGCAGTTCATCGATGGCGCCAATTTAAAATCTATAAATATGCTTGCTTCACCTACATTTATTTATTTCCTAACTTATCTTTGAACATCGTTCTCCCCCGCAGATATACTGAAAGATAGCCGCATGGACAAAGTGCACACACGACATGGGTGAGTTCAGATAATCCCGAATGCCTTCAGTTAACATTAATTAAACCAATATTTGCTACAATATAGCAACATCGAGACCCTTCCCCGCTTCGTGCGCAACTTGCGAAATCTGCGCTGTTGCGATGGGGATGCGATATCGCTGGAGTGCCATGTGGAGGCCGATCCGGAGCCGTTCATCATCTGGGAGAAGGACGGGCGCGTGGTGCCCGGCGACCGCGACTACGTCATGTCCTTTGACGGCACCAAGGCCACGCTGAGCATTCCGCGCGTGTACCCCGAGGACGAGGGCGAGTACACGTGCGTGGCCAAGAACTCGGTGGGCCGCAGTCTCTCCTCCGCCTGCATTATCGTCGATGTGCCCGAGGAGAAGGAGAACATGCTGAGCCGCCAGCTGGCACGACCCAGTGGCCTGCTCTCCGCCCACTCCACGCCACGCTCCACGCCGCGTTCGACGCCGGCGAGGAGCTTCTCGCCGCTACGCCTGTCCTCCTATCGCGCCGCCAGCAGCATCGATCTGTCCGCGGTGGCGGAGAGGAGGCGCAGCGATGCCCGCAACGCCATCACGGCGCCCAAGTTCCTTGCCATTCCCTACAATCGCGTCGTCGAGGAGGGCGACAGCGTGCGCTTCCAGTGCGCCATTGCCGGCCATCCCACGCCCTGGGCCACCTGGGACAAGGATGGTCTGATTGTCACGCCCACGCCCAGGATTGCCGTGAAGGAAATCGACGATCTTCGCATCATAGAAATCGACGAGGTGTCCTTCGACGATGCGGGTCTGTACCGCGTCACGCTCGAGAACGATTTTGGAAGGATTGAGGCCACCGCCCGCCTGGACGTGATACGCAGCTCCCGCTACTCCAAGTCTCCGTCCGTGCGCAGTGTGCGTGCCTCTTCCTCCCGCCGCAATGCCTACCTTTACAGGCGCATCATGGGTCCATCCACAGGTGGGCTTGGAACTCGTTAAATCGTTCATAAACAAATTCTAAACTCTCCCTGTTTTCCCTCAGCAATTGGCGGACGCATGGCCTTGGCCAGCGGCTATCGGGGCTCCTCGGTGCCGTCGGTTAGGTTTTACCACAACAACGTTGAGCTGGAGGAATCAGAGCGAGTGCACATCCTGCTGCAGGAGGAGGACTCAATGGCCCTGCTGCTCGTGGATAATGTGACGCGCGACGACGAGGGAGTGTATACCTGCATCATAAGCGGCGGCAACCACGATCCCCTGATCAGCTCCACCACGGTCAGCTTCTACGATAACAAGGCCGAGGAGATTCCGACAAGACGTGGCGCCGTCATCACGGAACCACTGCCCGAGATAACCAAGTCGCTGGAGGGCGAGGTGATTGATCTGTGCTGCACCATTGATTGCGAAGAGCCTTACAGCTACGTTTGGCTGCGCAATGGGGAAGTACTGCCGGACAGCGATGAGTTCAAGTGAGTATTAGCTATAAAAACATATAGGAATTCATAAAGGTTCCATAACGATCACATGTGAAAACAGCAAACTATTACCGATCGATTAGCTTTTCTCCTCTCACTCTCCCATGGCCAACTATTCATCACATTTTAATTGTCTTTTTATTTCAGTTACATTGATCATGGCAATGGACGCCTGTGCCTGCGCATCAACGATGCCTTCGACATTGACTCGGGCATGTACAGCTGTCAGGTGTTTACCCACGACTCCGACTCCGACTCCAACTCCGAACCCGATTGCAGCAGCAGCGGCGAGCTGTACGTCTTGGAGCGCGATCTGACGCAGCCGGACGAGCAGCGCGTGCAGCTGCTAAAGACGCCCCTGCCGGTGGTGTGCGGTTTGGGCGAGGAGGCCCTGTTCTATGCCCGCGTCTTCCCCTGCGAGGCGGAAGCCGAATGGTACCTAAATGGCCAACTAATAGCCGAGGAGGATGACTCACTTAACATGACGGTGCGTATGCGTGTAATAAACCCCAGGCAGAGTCATTCCCTTGCTTGCTTTTGGCCCCAATTTCGGGGGGAAGCAAAACAGAGCTCTTCATTTTCGGCTCTTGCCTTGTTCACACTTCTGCCGGGAGAAAACAATAATAATTATTGTGTGTGTATATGCTCATTTGCATAAGACACACATATTTGAGATATATAAGAGACCCAAAAGATTGAAATACGGCGGCATGCGAGCTGCATGCCAACGATGTTGCTGCTTCTGCGACTGCTGCTGGGCGCTCAAGTTGCTCGGCTCGCGAGGAAAAACACTCGCTTGTCGGCGCTCAAGCGGCGCACATCTCGGTCCCAGTCGTAGTCCAAGTCCCAGTTCCCTTCCCGTCTTCGTTCCCCCATCGAAATTCCCGCCAGAGAGCGGGCCTTGGGGGAAAATCAAAGTCTACGGCCAAAGCGAAAACCGAAAGGGCGTGACGACTTGAAGATGTCACAGGTAGGCGAAGCAAATGGATTGCATTCGAGTATCAATATCGCTAATGGCATTCAGCCAAAGCCAAAGGCAAAGCCCTGTAGCTATTCCCAGTGCTCCAGTGAAAATGAGAGCGAGCGTGAAAGTGTCATTGTCACGATCGTTGGCTGCGCTCCGCTCGTGGCATTCCATGTTCTCGCGCACCGTTCCCGCTTAATTGGTGCGTGCCATTGAGAGGGCCGTTCAGTTGTACACCAAGCTCAGTTCGCGCCGCGTCGCCCTGCTCCGGATCGATCGGTCGCTCCCTCTCCTCCCCGCTCCCCAGGCACTTGTGCATACAGTATACAATTGTTTACCCATGTGGCTAGCGTTCTAAACCCGTGATTAAGTGGTAAAAATAGCAAAGAAAATACATATTTCAAAAATCAGCTCGCGGCATTTTGATACCGAATCAATAATCGGGGAGAATCTATGTGTATACAAGGAGTGTTTTTGGTTTTACCCTCCACACCTGGAACTCAATTAGCACAAGCGTGAGCCATTAAATTCACTTTCAAGGAGATAAAAAATCGTAAACTAGAAGAGGGAACTGTGTCGAAGAAAGTGATTGCAAAATACATAAAAAGAAGCGTAATTTACGACCCAATAAAAGCTTTAATTCAAAAAGAATGAAAAGCAGTAAAAGTTTACAAAATTCTTTGTTCAGTAAAATAATTCTCATTAATCTCTATCTTTAATCTCTCTTCCTTCCAGTTGGAGTCGTACCCAGAGAACGGCATTCGGCTGCTGCGCATGCGAGACGTGGCCGCCTCGAGGAGCGGCGAGATCTGTCTGCAGGTGAAACATCCCTTGGCAGACTCACGGCGCATACCCGCCACCCGGACTTATACCAGCCTTCTGGTCCTGCCCGCCGTCAGGGGCAACAGCAGCGGCTCCTCCTCGCTGGCGGGCCGCAGTAGCTGCATTTTGACACGCCCCGAGGATTGCACCGCCCTCATCGGCGGACATGTCCGGCTGAGCGTGCGCTACGAGCCATTCCCGGGCACCACGGTCACCTGGTACAAGGCGGTAAGTTGCTCAGCTAATCCTCGCCAGTAGGCTTATGGTAATTGGTCCGGTTTGCCTTCACAGCGAGGTGTTGTGCAATCTTGACCTAATTTGGGCAGGGCAGCCGTGCCAGGGGGATTATATGGCCATATCGGATCCATATTCTTTATCTGCCATTAGCCCACGGCTCCGGCGCCCTATCTCGCTGGTCGCCTGTCTCTCGCTTTGGGCATTTCTGTGGCGACTCGCTGACTGTGTCACGATCAGTTTGCGGTGTTGACGATCGTTGGGTTGGTGGGTAGCCCGGTCTGGTCTGGCTACGTAATGGTTGCAAACCGCAAATACGAGACGATCAGCGCCAGCGAAGGTTGTGTGGCCAGAGATCAGAGCTCAGCCCCTCAGCATTACCAGCTAAGCTATTCGAACACTTGCAAAACACAGCGCCACGAACTTTGGCAATTTGTCAGGCTTTTATGCTGCTGTTATCGTGAAATAGTGCCGAACCTTATCTAAAAGTCACACCAAAAAGAATGTAAATAATAAGTCTATTGAAGATACATTTGTCTTCTTGCTTCCTTTTCACTTGCTTATAAAGTATAACAACAATTTTATTTGCTAATCAGTATCTATGCTGTTAAAGAAATATTTCAAAATCTTTTAAAAATGTATTTCAAGTTTAAAAAATTTTATTTTATAGCTTACATTTGAGCATTGTTTTTTAGTTAGAAATTTTTCATATATTCCCTGATATATTCTTGATCAGCATCACTTATAAACATATATCTCCTCATTCCCACAGTGCCACCCTCTCATAGAGAGCTCCAATGTGACAATACGGACGACGGGCCAGCAGTCGACGCTCTACATCACGGACATCTCGGCGGATGACAGTGGCAAATACACCGTTGAGGTGATGAACGACTATGGCGTGGAGGCAGCTGCCGCCTCGGTGGCAGTGGAGGGACCACCAGAGCCGCCCAGCGGTCAGCCGAGTGTCTCCCTGGGCCCGGATCGCGTGGCGGTGGCCTGGTGTGGACCTCCCTACGATGGCGGCTGCATGATAACCGGCTTTATGTGAGTAATCAAAGACTCCTCAAATAGCTCCTCCCGTAACAGATTTTTATCTAAATAAACACAGCATTGAGATGCAGGCCTGCGAGGGCGAGGACTGTGATACGGACAACTGGCAGCACGTGACCCGAGTGGTGGACACGTTGGCCTACACCGTCAAGAACCTGCAGCCACAGATGCACTATCGTTTCCGGGTGCGAGCCGAGAATGTCCATGGACGAAGTGAACCCGGTCAGGCCAGCGAACTCGTGCAGATCACCAACAGGCTTCAGAGGAGTCCCTCAGATCATCATTATGGCCAGGCGGTGAGCGTCCAGGCCGGCGGAGACTTTAAGGCACGCTTCGAAATCATCGAGGAGCTGGGCAAGGGGCGCTTCGGCGTCGTCTACAAGGTGCAGGAGCGCGAGCAGCCGGACCAACTGCTGGCCGCCAAGGTGATCAAGTGCATCAAGTCACAAGATCGACAGAAGGTGCTCGAGGAGATCTCGATTATGCGTTCCCTGCAGCATCCCAAGCTCCTGCAGCTGGCCGCCTCGTTCGAGAGTCCCAGGGAGATAGTCATGGTGATGGAGTAGTAAGTATGCTAGGATTGTACCTAGAATAAATCATTCTAATGTCCTTTTTTCCCCTCAGCATCACTGGCGGCGAGTTGTTTGAGCGTGTGGTGGCCGACGACTTCACCCTGACTGAGCTGGACTGCATCCTGTTCCTGCGACAGGTGTGCGACGGCGTGGCCTACATGCACAGCCAGAGCGTGGTGCACTTGGACCTGAAGCCGGAGAACATCATGTGCCACACGCGCACCAGCCACCAGATCAAGATCATTGACTTCGGCCTGGCCCAGCGACTGGACACGAAGGCCCCCGTTCGCGTTCTCTTCGGCACGCCCGAGTTCATACCGCCGGAGATCATCAGCTACGAACCGATTGGCTTCCAGTCGGACATGTGGAGCGTGGGCGTCATCTGCTACGTGCTGTAAGTAAAGCTTTGTGGGTATTTCCAATGGAGAATTATATATTTCTAACTGGATTCCTATAGGCTCTCTGGCCTGTCGCCTTTCATGGGCGACACCGACGTGGAGACCTTCTCGAATATCACGAGAGCGGACTACGACTACGATGACGAGGCTTTTGACTGCGTGTAAGCTGAATAAATATTAAATATTCTCTACCGAACCTACATCTCTCCCTCTGCAGTTCCCAGGAGGCCAAGGACTTTATCTCGCAGCTACTGGTGCACCGCAAGGAGGAGCGCCTGACCGCCCAGCAGTGCCTCGAGTCCAAGTGGCTCTGCCAGCGACACGACGACAATCTCAGCAACAACAAGATCTGCACGGACAAGCTTAAGAAGTTTATTATCCGCCGAAAGTGGCAGGTTAGTCGAAGCTTTTAACCCTCTGCTTTTTAAGATATTAACCCAATGCTGCTCCTGCTTTCGCTTGCTACTGCTCCTGCTCCTGTTGCTGCTAATCCAGAAAACTGGCAATGCTATCCGAGCTCTGGGACGCATGGCAAACTTGTCGGTGTCTCGCAGGAACTCGGCCATAGCCATGGGAGCCTTGAGTAGTCCCAGGCCCTCCATATCGGGATTGAGCATGCTGAATGCCAGTGCCTTGGGCAGTGGTCTGTCCTCCCAGATGACTTCTCTGCACGAAGAAGAGGACGACTTCAGTGTGGAGATGCCATCGGTGGAGAAGCGCACTGTCCTGAAGCTGCGGGACAAGTCGCAGTGCAGCGAACGGAGTGACTCGGGCTACAGCGAATGCTCCAACTGCAGCGGCGCCCAGGAGACCCTCCTGCTCTCTCTGGCCAAGTCCAAGCTGGAGGCCATAGCCAAGGCTAGCACCGCCCACACCGTCCACACAGAGCAGCAGGACCCAGAAAACCCCGTAGCTGTCACCCTGGAGTTGCCCACCAACAGCAAGGGCGAGGCCATCATGCGATCCGACTTCACCAACACCATCAAGATGCGGAAGAAGTCGCTGGAGGATAGTGCTGCGCGGGAGAAGCCAAAGTCCAAGCCCCAGGTCAAGCCTCTGTGTGAGTCCAAGCTAAAGGTGTCGCAGCTAAAGGATAGGTTCCAGGTCCCCACTGCTCCCGCTTCTGCTGCATCCGCCGCTCCTGCTGCTGCTGCTGCTGCTAACAAACCTCCGCTTGCCTTTGAGTCCTTCAAGATAGCCAAGGTGGCGAGCGTGGGACGCATCAGTAGAAGTAACTTTGAGCTGAAGCAACCCTAAACAGACCTTTGAAGTATGTTAGAAGTTATAATGAATCAGGGTTTTAGACGTTTAAAGGCGTTAAAGCAATTAATGAACCTATAATTCTTTTTTTGCTTCATTTTCAATATAATTTGATCAATCTGCAAGATGTCTTTAATTTTTAAGCTAATATACTTCAAGAATCCTTCCTTTTTTAAGCTGCAATATACTATAGTTCAGTTTTTCCTCTTTTACACCAAGGAAAGAACCTAATTTTCCTTTAGGTCTCGATTCATTGTTCTGCATTCAGTAAAGTCTACGTTTTACACTCTATTTCTTCTACTTTAGGGTCTGTTTTGGGATTTATTTTTGCAAATAATTTAAATATTTAATACTAATTATATTTAATTTCTTCCCTTAGCAGCAGAGGAGTCGGAAAAATCGAAACGAGGAACCATCAGCAGTGGATCCTCCGCTAAAGCCAAGCCAGCTCAGGTGCGATCCATGCCCAGCTCACCGCTGCCCCAGCGATCAGCCACGCCGACGCGGCTGATGAGCCAACGTGTCCGTGAGGCGGCCGAGCGTCTTGCCCAACAGCACACGGTGGCCAGTGCCCAGCGGCAGTTCGGCAATGGAGGCAATGGTACAAGCAGCGGAAATGGGAACACGAAGACGACAGAGACGAATCGCGAGTCACGTGCGCGACGGCTCATCAACAGATTCAACAACAACAGCAACAGCAACAGCAGCAACAACGAAACGCACCATATCACGTCCTAGTTTATAACTTTATTACAGATATTATATAGCAGATATAGAGCATTGTTTAAGCAAAGACCCCAGGAGAAACTCAACTCTACGACACTCGAATATGAAGCGAATGCGAGAAGCGACTGCGAAGCGGCTGCGGATCGGAGCGCACCCAGAATCCAGCACCCGCACCCGCACCCGCACCCACTCACAGTAGGATATGCGCCGCCCCCCTCTCTCCCTCCCGTCAAGGAGGCCCTGTACTTAGGCTAGGAGGAAGCTAAGTGTTTAAATTATTGTATCGATTTATATACATATTTACCGTACTAATTAAAGTTAATGATAACGAATCTGTCCGGGATTCTGAGGGATCTCCTCAGCTGGGTCAGTGATCGGCGAGCGGGTGATCGCGGGGCTTGAGGCGCACCCAGAGGCCGCCGGAGGCGCGCAGGGTGATCCGGAAGGTGGCCTCGAAGGTGGTCTTGCCGGGCACGGGCAGCAGGTGGAAGCTGCGCAGCAGCCGCGACACAATGGTCTTGATCTCCATGATGGCGAACCGATTGCCAATGCAGTACCTCGGCCCGGCGCTGAACGGTAGAAAGGCGTACGGATGGCGGTCCTCTGAGTTTTCGGGGGAGAATCGCTCCGGCAGGAACTTCTCTGGCTCGGGATAGATGTGCTCCAGCCTGTGGGTGGCGTAGGGGCAGATCAGGACGTTGCTGCCGGCGGGCAGTGTGTAGTCGCGCAGCTGCACCTCCTCGCCCAGCTTGCGGGCAATCAGCGGCACGCTGGGGTACAGACGCAGCGCCTCCTTGATGCACATCTCCATGTAGCGCATCTCCCGCAGATCCGTCATCGTGGGAGCCCTGTTGCTGCCCTCAAAGATGGTCTCCAGCTCCTGGCAGCAGCGCTCCTGGCAATCGGCATTTTGGGTCAACAGGAAGAGAGTGAAGGCGACGGCGGCGCCCACGGAGTCCTGGCCAGCTAGCATGAAGGTGCAGGCCTCGTTCACGATGTCCTCCTCCGTGAAGTCGGGATTGCCCTCGGAGATCTCGATCATAAAGTCCAGCAGGCACCGGCGCTCGCCATTTCCGTTGTTATTGTTCTGCATCTGGCGACGCCGCTTGATCATCTGGCGCGTGAAGTCGTTGAGGCGCTTCTTCTGGTTCAGCTCGTCGTTGGCCATCTTGGTCCAGTGGTAGATCCCGTCCAGCAGCAGCCAGGGATGCGTGAAGCGCTTGGGCATCATGAGCTTGCCTTGCCGGAACGGCGAGTCCTCCATGTTGACCATATCCTGGCCCCTCTTCTTGATGGGCACGCCCAGAACGGCCTCTGTTTAGGTCGGTTAGAGGTTACTAGTTGACCAGGCGAAACTAATGCCTCAAGAGACTCACCGTTAAGGATGTCCACCACGCAGTTGTTCACGTACTTGGCTATATTAATCTCCGTGCCCATGGCGGAGGCGTCTAGGTTCTCGTACAGCGACTGTGAGGCATCCACAAAGGTGTCAATGAACTTTTCTAGAAGGCTTAAATGGAAGGCAGGCTGGATGAGGCGCCGGTGGTTGCTCCACTTGGAGCCACTGCTGGTGATCAGGCCATCGCCCAGGAAGTTGTGCATCAGCCGGTAGAAGAAGACCTTGTTCGTGTGCTTCTTGGAGGAGAGGATCACCTGCAGGTCCTCCGGCTGCAGCACGGCGAAGAAGGGAAAGAGCACGACCCAGATGCGTACCAGAGATCCGTACAGCTTGTAGGCATTGCCGCACCACTTTTGCATCACTGAAAGAGGTTTGTGATTTATACTTTTAAGTCAACTATTACTCAAGATTCTCTGGAACTTGAAGTACACATTTTTCGAGCTCCAGAGCTCACCTTCCTGACCTTAAAATGCTTATGGTATTTAAACTCACCCCCTTTGTCCGTGATCAGGTGACAGTTGCCCAGAAAGGGCACCAGTGGCGGCCCCGTCAGCCGCAGCATGAGCAGCACCGACTTCAGGTACGAGTGCAAGGTGGCATAGAACGTGTAGATGCTCAAGGTGACCACCATGAGCAGCAGGACCGAGAACAGCTCCAGCTTGGTGGCGCGTTCGAACTGCAAAGAGATACATATATCAGGGTCAGTCGGGTCAGTCAGGTGGATAATTGCATGCGTGCGCCAATATTGATTCAGTTATCGAGCGGCGACGCACTCCATCGGCCCTCGAGTCTCGGCGCGTATTTGGAGTCTAATTAACCAAGATCTCGGGGAGGAGCCGGGAGCTTACTCGGCATGCTCGGCGCACTTGCCCTTGCCGCGTGTCGCAAGTGCTTTTTTTCGTGCTTTTCGGCAAACACACGCTGCCATCGAAATCGTAATCGCAACGAAAGTATAAGTTATGTATCTAACTGCGGTGTGAATTGCTTGGGCCAACACGGCGTATGGGCGATGGCATCTCCTAGCATCACCAGATACAAGATACAGGTACGTGTGCGGCTTGGAGATCGATTAAAGCATTTGGGTTCGCCCCCGCCCTAGCCGTACGTGGTCGGGTTTTGGTGTCAGTGGTGCAACAGGTTACGGCGAGCAACAAAAGATGACAAATGATGATCGCCAGGGACAGGCATTGTTGGCCGGCCAGTTCCCACCACATGCTGTGAGGTCAGAGCAGATTTCGGTTCTGGATGGGACAGCAGCCATTAGCCGCACATCCGTCAGGTTTCACGGTCAAGTGAAACCTTGCTCTGACTCAGATCCCAATGGTTAATTTATTGTTTGCAAAGAAATACATGCAGTTGCTCATAAAAATCGCTCATACGCCGATCGATCCATGAATTACAAGTGTAGAAGTCCGATCTCTCTGGTAATAAGGTCAAGTGTCTTCAAGGATGCCGTTGTCCAGTGTACAAAAATTTAAGAAGAAATTAAATAGTTAAAAGCGATCGAGATCCCAAACTATTCCGGCGGCGGGGTCTCGTCCTCATAGCCCTCGGTGAGGGCGTTCTTGTCGGCATTGTGGAAGAGGCTGCGATCACCATCGCCCCAGGGGAACCGCTTGGTCCGTCGCCGCAGATACTCGTACTTGGTGAAGGGCTCGCGTTCCTGATGCTCGTGTCCGGCGAAGGCGTTCACTGCGCACAGCACAATGGCTGGAATGGCCACCAGGAAGGTGACACGCCGCCAAAGGCCGGCGGTGTTGCCGGAGCCAAAGCCCATCTGCCGGAAATCGAATCGGAATCGAGACATGGTTTCGATTTGGGTTCAAACAATTTTTAAAGCTCGAGAGGACACCAGATTCCAGAATCTAAACTGACACGCCCACGCCTACTGCTGCTGCTGCTGCCTCTCCGAAAATATATAGTTCATAGCAATTAGAAGCTCTCAAGGAAAGCGAACGAACGGAGGCCCAAGTGCCAAGGCTGAGGTCCAACAACCCCCGAAAATGTGTGTTTGATCTGATCAATATTTGAGCAGAGACCGAAAAAAAAAGCCAGTGAAGCGTCCAGAAGGCTTCCGCTCCGCTACGACGACGTCTTCTATTTCTTTTTGGGCACGGCAGCGTATCCAGGCTGCGAGGTGTGCAGAACCCGAGCGCATGTTTGCTCCCCAATTGGCACCTGGCCACTAATCAATACACATCATGATTATTTCCCACTAATTTCATAAATTATCATAATGGTCTTCTACCCAACGAGGGACTCGTTGTGATTCCGGCTAAAAAGCCAACGGAGGTGAGATAATTCAGTTAAAACTTTTAACTGAATTTAGATTTATGGTAAACGAGAGTTACAGTGGACAAACTTGAACACTTTTATGACATAATGTTCACTTTTTAATGGTTTTCAATGTTTTCTTATGAAGGATTCATTGTTTTCACTTCATTTTATAGTTCTCTTCTATATCTTTTACCACTCACCACTTTTTCCACAAACATTTTGACTTGATTCACAAAAAACAAGATTAGATCTTCAAGCACTTGTTAGTCCTTGCCGCACTCTGACGGTGGAGTATATTCCGATACAGCTTTAAGTTTATATATATTTCCGATTTTAGGGCTACTTATCCGCCGACTGTTGAGCTGCAAATGCGGGACCTCCGCCGGCTGAGCGTCTATTTATAACCAATTTGGGCCGATCAAGCTCGGCTTACACACGCCGAAAAAGACGCCGCCGCTCGGCGCGTACGTGAGCCGGAGGCTTCTCCTCCGCCGCCGCCTCTGGATCCCCTCCGTGGGTACTGCAGGTACTCGATATCGAGTATAGTAATTGCTAACTAGTCGGCGGCACTCGAAGTGCTAAGTAGCTAGAAGTGGATGCGATGCTGGGGATGCTGCGCCTCCGCGTCAAGTGGCGTGGCAATCAATTATCCGTTTTTGCGCCTATTTGTGCCCAGTGTAACGAACTTTGCTCTGGAGGCACCGGGCGGGCCCCCTCCAATCGCTGGATTACACCAATCATTCGTATTTACAGAGTGGCCGATGCTCCGGCTCGGGCCTTTTAACGTCACCATAAATGTTGACCAAAACTTTGGGAGTCATTTCCGCGAAATTACTAGTATTTCTAGTGGTTGTAAACAAGGGATCATAGTTGGATCCGCTACGTGCACCTGAGGAAGAATTTCAATTATAAAACCATTTAAATTCCTATCAGTTTGTCTCGAATTATGGTCAACACTATCAGCTTCGATTAGACTATCGCTTCGATGTACTCGATGGCTGTGGGTGTCCGAGCACCGCCAGCGATTAACATGGAAAATAAATCTCAGCGGCGGCTTATCTGGAGACATGAGGAACGGGCTTCCCGCCCGCCAGATTACACCTGGGCCTAGACATCCTCGTCAGTGTGTTGACGAGTAAAGTTCAATGGGCAATGATATAAGGCCGGGCGGTGACTCAGCCCCAACTTACTGCTAACTTACTGATAATCCCCAAATGGTTCTACCAGTTGGCTTTCTTCTGGCTTTGTGGTCATTTGGGGTCTTTAGAAGAGCACCGCCTTCGGCCTGGCCAGTTTATAATGGATATAAAACGTCCGCACCATAAACTTTACGATATCGTTGCTGAATTTTATGGAAAAAAATCCAAATTACCGATCGGGGATCGGGGATGATCGCTAATTTCGCCATCGCCACTTCGTGATAAGTGATAAGCCGCTGACTATGGCCCTATATAAGGAGTCCGGATCGGACCACCCCTTATAACTTTTCCGAAATGTCGCTGCGCTTGGGACTGATTCTCTTGGGGCTCCTGGTCCCGTCGATCCTCGTGGAGTCCGCCTTCATAAACCCCCTCATTGTGGGCGGCGATCAGGCGGATATCGCGAACTATCCGTACCAGGTATCGGTGCGCCTGGAGACCTACATGCTGCTCCACATCTGCGGCGGCAGCATCTACGCCCCCAAGGTGGTGGTCACCGCCGCTCACTGCATCAAGGGACGCTTCGCCTCCTACATCCGGATCGTGGCTGGCCAGAACTCGATCGCTGACCTGGAGGAGGAGGGCGTGAAGGTCAGCAAGCTGATCTACCACACCGGCTACAACAAGAAGACCTTTGTGAACGACATCGGGCTGATCATCACCCGCGAGCCGTTGGAGTACTCCGCGCTGGTGCAGCCCATTGCCTTGGCCGTGGAGGCTCCTCCATCGGGCGCCCATGCCGTGGTCAGTGGCTGGGGCAAGCGGACCGAGGAGGATGAGGCCCTGCCCGCCATGCTGCGTGCCGTCGAGCTGCAGATCGTGGAGAGGAGCACCTGTGGGGCTCAGTACCTGACCAAGGACTACACCATCACGGATGAGATGCTCTGCGCTGGGTTCCTGGAGGGCGGCAAGGATACCTGCAACGGAGACTCCGGCGGTCCGCTGGTGGTCGATGGAGTTCTGGTGGGCATCGTGTCCTGGGGCGTGGGCTGCGGCCGAGAGGGATTCCCCGGAGTGTACACCAGCGTCAACTCGCACATTGCCTGGGTGGAGGAGCAGGCGGCGCCGTACCTCTAGGGGAATTCTTTGTGAGAAATCTCTTCTCACTTTACGGCCTGAAAGCGAACAAATTAAACGAACAAAATATGACTTTACTTAACTGACTAAATCAAGATTTAATAATGATTAATACTTTACTTTACTTTACTGACTAAATCAAGATTAAATAATGATTAATACCTATTTAGGTACAAGCAACTATTTACCTTGTTTTTATCGTTCTTCAAATACAAATTAATCATGTAAAATAAATGTGATGATTCCACGTATAAATTCTTTAATTTAAAGGGATGATTATGCTGGACGTTAGCTAGTTATCTGAGAACTTAACTACCAAGCTTGGCTTATACATCAAAGTTAACAAGAAGGGAAGCTGATTACGATAAGCCGGAGTCTGTATACACTAACAAAGGGGAATTAAATAATGAAAATTGGTCATATTAACTTGAAAAGCATGCCTATGCTAGTTTTTATTGTTTGTTATTATTATTTATTTTATTTATTGTTTTTTATTGCTAGTTTGACTAAGTTTTTCATTCTGTTCAAAAATATATTTGATTTATAGGGTTGGAAACGACTCCCTTTTTCCGACCTCTGACTAAAATGGTCATCCTCCAAGGGAGTAATAATAATACACATTTCACTTCTGGGCTTGTTCTTTTTTCTCTTTATTGATACACTTATAGCATAGCATATAGTATAGATTTTGGTTATCAATAGACATACACCATATACAAAGGTCCTTTGAGATTATTCCAATTTAATTGCAATAATGTCCAAGTCAATCGCCGTTCTCTGCTCACCAGATTCCAAAGAGATGCATGCATTTTCGTGCTTGTGTTGTTGTATATCGATTACAAATTCGTTTTTAAAAAAATTAACAGGCAAACTAATAATACGTTTTTTTCGGGGAAATTAACCAGCGCGCTTTTGTACAAGTCATTGTCGGGGAGGGTCCCCAAGGCTCCCCGCTCTCGCTGTGATCATGATGATGTCCTCTCTGCTTTGGAAGTCAGTATTCTTCTGCTTAGATCTTCGAGTATTTCGCTCTCTATCGCTCTCTCTCTCGCTTCTCTGGCAATTTCAGATGCATTTTTAATTGTTATCAGTATCAGTATATATATGTGTGTACGCATATATATGTATATGTATGCTCGTTCTAAAAACTAGGCTTGTGTTAACAAAAACAAAAAAATCATAACAATACATTCATAGTTTCGCGTATGTATGAGAGTGGATGGAGTGGAGTTGGGGGGAAGAAAGCGGGAACTGGATTTCGGGAAATGGAGTGTGGAAAACAACGGAAGAGCGCAGCGAACGAGCGAACGGAGAGCGCATGTTATAGCCTTGTGTATCGTATCGTATCTCGATCGGCTCTCTCTATATATATATTTGTTTGTAACATTTAGGGATTAGTATGCGCGTTCCTTTTATAAAGTAGACAAATATATATATATATACATATATATATATAGATATATATATACATGTACGTGTGTGTGTGAGTGTAGTCTAATGGTGGCCTCCAGTCAGCTCGCTCCCCTCGCTCCTCCACCTCCTCCGATCGCCTCAGTATACGAAGCGATTGATGTTCATGCCCAGGCCGTTGCCGCCGCATCCGCCGGAGGGCGGCAGGTCCCGGTCGTCGTCGTCGTCGTCCCCTTCCCCGTCGTAGCTGTGACGGCTGACGAACCCGTTGTTGTGCCCACCGCTGGCGCCTCGCTTGTAGCGCTGCATCCGCAACTCCTCGTTGTACATGTGGTTGTCCTTCTTGACGTAGTCTCGCAGTTGGCGCGGCAACTCCTCCAGCGTCAGTGGCGGCGACATCGGCACCGATACCATCTGGTGGCCCCCTCCCGGTCCCGGTCCCCCGTTCATGCTCGAACTGCAGCTGGCGGAGGGCGCACCGTTCGATTCGTTGGAGCGCGCACACATCTTGTAGAAGAGTATGTAGGGCGTGTTGGGCGAGGTGAGGTTGTGCATCTCCTCCGGCTGCGAGTGGGTCACCAGGTTGTCGTTGAACTTGTACCATTTCTTCGACTGATCCGCCGCGAACGTGAAGTAGTGGCCGGAGTCCATGCTGAAGCCGGAGTGCACGACTCCGGCATACAGGTCGTAGTGCACCGTGGACATCTCCTGCAGTGAGTCGGTGGCGCACATCTTGACAGTGACCTGTGGGGCAAGGGAAATATCAAATTAGCACGAAAGTTTCACAGAGAAACGTCTGCTGATACTCACACTCTCGTCGTGAAAGACCTTGTGCATCAGCTTGGTGCGGTAGTGGTACTTCTGGTCGTACTTGAATTGCTTGAGCGTGAGGATGAGGTTCCTGGGCGCCTGGGTGACCCCGATGTGCCGCTCCGCGTCGCAGTGCTTCTTGCAGCGCGGACAGTGGTACTGATTGTCGCCGTCCAGCTTCTCCGGCGAGCAGAAGTACTCGATGAGGTCCTGCACCGAGTAGTTCGTGGCTCCGCAGTCGTCCTTGACGTCGGGGAAGGACAGCTGCAGCTCCCTGAAGCTGTCCTCGTTGCGGCTCTCCCAGCCACAGCTCAGGCAACGATAGGTGGTGGACAGCTTGCCGGCGAAAGTCTTGTCGATGGTGGAAGACACCTTCTGTCCCTGCAGCGAGCTGCCGTTTGTGCCTTTGGTGGGTGTTGCGGTCGGCGTGGGCGCTGTCTTGTTGCGGCTGCATCCGCTGCTGACCTCGCGATCGTTGCTGTTGTAGGGTATCACCCCGCTGGTCACGATGTCCTCGCTGAGCAAATCCTCGTTATCCAAACCGCTTGCCTTCGGAGCAGCCTCCGCCGAGGAGCTCTTAATCTCTTGCTCGTGCAGTAGGTCGAGCAGGTGGCCTAGGAACTCGGAGCTGTCCTGCTGCAGGCCCGGCATGAAGCCAGGCGGCCGGGTGGCATCCAGCACTCGTGACGGCGTCAGCTCGTAGCGCAGCGAGTGATGCATCAAGGCGATCTGCTGCTGCACCTTCAAAAGCAGCATGGAGTCGCACTCGATGAGCAGAATTTGCCGGCTGAAACTGTCAGGAAAGGTATATAAGTATCAAGTATAAAGATATTACGAGGAAAGTAAGAAATTTAATAACATAAACAAAAGTAGTTCCTGCTACTGGGGCAGCTTCCACTACTTGTGTTTATGTTTAGGCTACGGCCTCATTTTCACTTACTCGCTTGTCATGGCCAGCGCTTGGAGCACGCTGTTCATGTAGCAGGTGTTGCCCAGGTTCACCAGACCGACCCGCGCGTTCCGCCGACCCCACGGCTGGGCACTCTCGTGCATGGCCCGCGCCAGGGCCACGCAGTTCGGCGAGGGGTTGTACGCCTGCAGCGTCTTCTTGACCGACGTGTAGAGCTCGTCGTGCTCGTGAAAGTGCAGCATCAGGGCGCTGGTGAGGTCCACCAGCTGCTGCAGACAATTCCGAATCTCCGGCGCATTCTCGTCCGCTACGTTCGCCTGTATCTTTATGTAGTGCAGCACAGCGGGGATCTTTGGCAATATCTGCAACGAATCCGAGTATTAATGAACACCCTCAGAGAAGGAGTTGGAGGAACATACCTTGTGGAAAACCTCGGGCGTGTAATTAGTCGTCGACAGCATGTGGAAAACTATCGGGGCGGCCTTGGGCCGCAGCACCGGAATGATGAGTAGCTTGAACAGCTTCTCGATGTTGTCCAGCGCAATCTCGTCGAGGAGAGCACGCTTTCCCTGCTCCTGCAGCCCGTTGAGCAGAGCCATCACCCAGAGATTCAGGTTGCTGCAGAAGGTGCAGTAGGTTATCCATTCGCAGAGCAGGCCCACCGTCTTCTGGATGCTGGAATCGTGCACGTTCTGCTCCAGCAGCGAGTGCACCGCCTCCAGGATCTGGGTCTTGTCGAAGAGCTTGAATACGACGGCCACCGCACACGAGGGCGCCTGGTCGTAGGCAGACTTGGTGATCAGTTCGTAGACGACGCGCAGGTAGAACATCTGGTGGAACTTCTCGTTGCGGGCGGCCAGGTAGGCGCCCACCTTCATCACGTTCTCCTTGAAGAGCTTCATCTCCATGGCTCCCTTGGGCATCTGCATGTGCGCCAGGTCCACGATCACGCGCTCGTACATTTGGATGGTCTCCTCCGCCTGCTCCAAGCTCTGCAGGTTGTTCAGCAGCGTATTGAAGTCCCGCTTTCCCTGGCGACTGGGGCCCGAGCACTCGCCGGCGGGCGAGCCCGTTTCCATGCCTTCGGTGGCGCCGCTTCCATCGGCAATGATCTTCATTCCGTTCGAGGCACTGGGCTTGGCGTTGGGGGGCAGACCGCTGCCGCTGCCGCCGGCATTCTCCGAGGCCTCGCCAGCCTCGCTGTTGTTCTGCTTGACGGCCATCTTTCGCAGCAGCCGCTTGACGTGGGCGTGGGGCGCGTGGACACTGGTGGACCAGAGGGCGGAGCGGCGCAGCCAGCTGCCGAAGGACAGGGGCTTCGGCTTGCCTAGCGCCCGGGCACTGCGGCTCTTGCGGATCCCCCTTCGCTGAGCGCTGAGTCTCAGCCGAGCGTCCTTGAACCGCTCGCCGTTACGTGTCGTTGTTACGGAGTGACTTTCAGCGTCGGCAAGTCCGTGTCCGCATGCACTGCTCTAGTTGAAATACTCCCCGATCTCGGCCAGAAACCGCTGCTGTTACTTCTGCTGCCGCTGCCGCTGCTGCTGTTGCTGCTGCTGCTGCACCTACTTGCCACTTGCCTCTAAGCGAATGTGGTGCCCTGGGAGTTTTGTGGACAATGCCACATCTATGGCTCCGTTTGCAAAGATTCCTTCTTATATCGGCCCCTATGTGGTTGCTCACACGTCTCCTGCACAACTGGTTAGCTTGGATTCAGTTGAGTCGACTTATTAACTACAATTTTGAATGTTTTTTCAACGAATTCTTTGTGATATTTTTCCGTTTTAATGTTGTGTCTACTGAGTCAGGGGAAAGCGTAATCGAGACGTTCAAGCCGAATGACAGACAAGGTGGCGCTGCACGACGCGGTCAGGGGTGAGAATGATGCAGCACTAACGTGATATTTAGAGCGTTTACTTACAATTGTGCACTGTGTGATTACTTAAATTACTGTTTTTAATATAGGATGTGGGAATTTTCATTTACATATCATTTACACATAATCAGTTACCAAGTTTCGAAAAAAATCTAATAAGAAGAGGGAAAACAGAAATCAAAAACTAATTTATCGTTAGAGAACCAGGCATTTATTAGAATACATACAATACATCATCGAAATGATTTTTATTGTTATTGTTTAATTACACCTAGCAATGAAATAAAAAAAAAGTACGAAATTCAAACGTGCATAGGCCCCTTGTGTCTCTTCCTGTTTGACAACGCTGATCTAGTCTGAAATTAGCCAAAAAGGCAACACTATGGTTTCAAGCGATTCGAGCCTTCAAGTGTGTCCAGATACATTAAAAGAGACATTTTCGCGCCTTTTTTGCGATTTTTAACTTTGTCAGCGGAAAAGCAAGCGGGCACACTGCGAGACAAAAACAAACTTGAGCTGGAAAAACATTTTATTAAATTTTAGTTTGGAACAAAATTAACTGGCTTCACACTCGGCTAAAATTAAACAAAAGTGACACCATGCATCCGGGTGAAATGGAAGTGAGCGAAGTGACCGGTTACTGGACATTTCTTCTCAGCGTGAGTAACTTATTTCGTGGTAAACTTTACTCCAATAATAAATATGTACATTTCAGATTGATTGGACGGATCCGTGGCTGATTGGCTTGGTGGCGGTGCATGTCCTGACCACAACAACAGCTTTGCTCAGCCGGAACAACACCAACTTCCAGATATTCCTGTTCCTAGTACTGCGTACGTGGATTTTCCTGCACGGAATGCCTGAGACCGGCAGTAAAGTAAATAATCATTTTTCTTGTTTCGCCTGTTATCTGCAGTGCTGGCGGTCTATTTCACGGAGAGTATAAACGAGTACGCGGCCAAGAACTGGAGCTCCTTCTCCAAGCAGCAGTACTTTGATAGCAACGGCCTGTTCATATCGACAGTCTTCTCCATTCCCATACTCCTCAACTGTATGCTGCTGATCGTAAGTAAACGCGATAATAACTGACTATAAGGTTAACGACTTGTGTCTCTGCAGGGAACTTGGCTCTACAACTCCACCCAGCTCATGGTCTCGTTGAAAACAGCTCAGCTCAGAGAGCGGGCGCGTCAGGGACGACAGAACCAGGAAGATGCACCAATAGCCTCACCGGAGCACGACAAGGCCGAGTAGGAGTTACGTTTAATTTTAGGCTGTAATTACTAGAGCTGTGAGGAATTCATCACGATCCAAAAAAAGATGCGAAGCCTGGCTTAGAGTCTTATTTGCTGCCATTTCAGAATATCTTCTTGCGAGACTTGATATACTTTAGAAAACACCTTATGACCCGCTTATGTCGTTGCTTGGGCAGTTCAGCGATGAATTTAAACAAATAAATACAAATAAAATCTAAAATAACATGATTTTTTTAATTTTTGAAAGCAGATTAATGAAATTTATTGAAATATAAAGTTTATTTACAAAAAACAGCTGGAAGTACGTATCAGTGTGACCCTTCCCATAACTTTGATTGTGTATTTATATTTCTTAAAAAATAACGCATTATAGAAATAAAATTTTATAATAACTCCTTCACAAATACAATTTTTTGTAAAATTTAAAATAAGCTATAATAAAAGCTTTCCTAAGCTTTCCCTTTTTTGGAGACGCCAAAACTAGCCATAAATTAGCCAAGTTGGCAGCACTAGTCTGCGTTGTTGTTTTTTTTCCAACCCGGTCGGATGTCAAAGTGTCGCGCAGCAATGGATTCTCATTCTCGGTAAACAAATTCGGTGATAAGATATAACTTCGCTCGAAATTAATGAGAGTCGCGCGAAAGTTTTCGCAAGCGGATAAAATTTAGAGAGCGCGGATTAAACCTCGGCTTACGCGGGTGAGTGAGCGTGTGTGTGTGTCGCGGTGCTGTGTGTATGCGTGTTGGCCGAAAAAAAAAAGAAGTTTTTCCGTTACCATATTTTGTCCAAGGGCCAAAGGGCGCAGCATCTTGGCTCTGTCCCGCTCTCGCTCGCAGCCAGGCAGCGGGAATTTTGCAACTCCAGTTATTGTGTAAACAGCAGGTGAAAATAAAACACACACACACACGCAGTGCAAGGAGTGGAAAGAAAGAGGCTAGAAGAAGAACGAACGCCAGCAGCAGCAATTCCGCGCAGCCAAAAAGGAAAAAAACGAAATAGTGACGCATTGAGGTTGCTAATTACGAGAGGTAAACAACGAATCGCATCCAAATTCCACAACAGCCATAACAATAGCCGTAAAAGCCATGTTTTCGAATTTGTCACTCCCATTATTCGGCCTCCTCCAATGCGTAGTTGTAGATTTTCACGATATCGCCAGCAGAACAGCAGAAATGAGTGACGTGTTGGCGCGACGCAGCGCAAAATGTTCATTCATAAAAAGCGTCTGGGGTCCGTTCCCCGCTCCGTTTTTCGTCCCCCCCTAAATGCACGACTCTGTTTGTTGTTGTTGTTGTTTTTGCTGCTGGAATTTAGTTTACAAATATTTTTGTTGCTAGATTTGAAGTTTATGTTGCAGTTATTGTTGTCTTTGGGGTGCGCGAAATGCAAATGAAATAATTGTGTCGAGCGAAACATAATTTCTTATGGGGTCACGCCACGCCCCTATTTTGCATAATGCTAGGAAATAAAACACCAACTAAGGGTTAATTAGAGGGAAAACAATTGCAAGTAAAAGTTTCATGTAAATTTAGAAAAAGGTATTCTACATGTCATTTTACAGTTGCTGGATTTTCGAAATCGAAAATGGAATATTTTAGCATGTAGTCTCTTCGAATTCTAAACTAGTACAAGATAATAAACTTGGTTTAAATGCAGAAAATACAATACATTCTTCATTTAAAATATTTAAAATGCTTTAAAATACATACGAATTAACATTTAATTATAGTTCAAGATAATAAACTTGGCTTAATTGCAGAAAATTAAGTAAATTCTACATTTCAAATATTTCAAATACTTTAAACTACATACAAATGCATTAACTTTTAAATATATTTGCCGCATTTCGTCACTCCCTGCTATTCACAACATTTCTAGAACATGTTCTTCCTATTTTAATCAAGATCCTATCAGGTACTGGCCTTTCCGTATTAATTAAGAGTACATCAGATATATTTTGTAATAGTTCCCTTCCAGACATTATCTAATATGTTGCCGCATTCCATATTCCATGAGCTTGGACAGAGCTCTGTGCTAAGTGTGCGTTGTACTCATTAAGATTAGATCAGATACCGAAGGCTGCCATATGGCGGCGGGGCGCGTTGGAATGATTAATTCAGCGAATAATTGGATTCCCAAGCTAATGAAAAGTCACACAAACACACAGACACACGTCAGTCATAGGTCATCGATTTGAGTTTTATCGCTTATCGTTTTTGGCCTTTTCCGCACCTCGGACGGGGAAAACAATAATACGGAATTTATGGTCGGACATGTCGCCAAAATGCCAAAGTCTAGCAAAATAACTATATACAAATAATAAAAAGAAAACAATCAAAATAACTCGGTGACATCATTTTGACTAATCGCCAATTTTAGCATTTGAAAAACGGCGGCTGCTGCTGCTCACCCCACAGAGTCCACTAGGTGGGAGCGGGCACGGGGCACTGGGCACACGGGGGGCGTGCGGGGGCGGGCAGAGCGAGAGCGGGAGCGAGGCAGCAGGTGCTTCTGAGCCGAAGTCCGAAGCTCGAGCCCGAAGCTCGAGTCACTCGGCATTCCAACACCTACGGGCAATAAATAGATCGTCGCGGTGCTTCGATATAACATATCTGCCTAACAATATAGTTTCACTTTTGCGCAGATCGCTTTATTGGCCGCTATCAGCCGGCAATCGTAATCCGCCGAGTGAGTGCCAGCATTGCTTTTATCGCAGCGCAATAAATCACACGCAAAATGGGGGGGAGATGTATCTCAGAAAGTGTGCTAACAATTTGCCAGATTTGTTTGATTTTTAGCGTTACGATCTCTTAATTTTACAATTACATAAATCATACAACAAGGCTAATAAGGATGGTCAAATACTATGACTAGTTACTCTGACTAGTTGCTTGTTAAATTAACCTTTAGATGTGCTTTTTAAGCTATTTATTCCCTGGTGTTTTTCATTTTATAAATCATAGAACGCATATTAAGCATCAAGAAAGGAATCTATGACATCTCTTGCCACATTTATTGATAATTTCCCTCGAGTTCCAATCAGATTCAATTACCTCGGAACATATTGAGGCTCATTAAAAGGGGGAAACAGCATTCCAGTCTCGGCGCCCCGATCTAGTTCATAGATACAAACACGCATCCGTTCAGGCCGCTAGTTATTTCGGTTAATTTTGATGTGTGCTAAGAGGCAACGCATTGGGAAGCACTGCTCCAGATCCCCAGATATTTCCGAGACTCGGGGCGGCACACGTTGCTGCATCTCCTCTGGGGGTGGGTGGAGAATGTTGTGAAAAGCTAAATGAGGCGTGACATGAAAAAACGCCAAGCGACACAACACACACACAACACTGATGGCAACGAAAACAAACAAAGTTGAGTGCGGCCACCCACAACATGGCAGCCAACAATGGCACTAGAGACTAGAGCTGAAAAGGAGAGCAAGAACTTGGGGCCACATAAATACCAGCCATGGAGTCATTTTGGCCTACAAAAAACATTGCTCCGGTTATCTCTACAAGAAACAAAGGGAAAATTGAAAAGGAAAAACGGTGGGGAAAAATGTCAAATGCACTTGAAAATAAACCTAAAATTGATTATAAAGATGAATAGAAAATAAAGAAGGTATTTTGAGATGGAATTTAGATCTATAAGCTTTCATTATTCGTTATAAAAATTAGTTTGAAAGAGCTTTGTCTAGTTTCCTAATTCTTTTCTTTTCTCAAACATTTCTCCAAGTGCAAAGCCTAGAAAAATAGTGGGGAAGTAGCGCACAATTAACCCTTTTTTGCCCGCGGGGCCCGTTGTGCTTTGAAGTCGCCTCTCTTCCGAGGCTGTCCACTGTGCTTTAATTAGTTTATAGAACAAGAACCAGCCGCGTCCCAGCTAAATGCAATAAAATTAATCGTTTATGCTGTAATCGCATTTAGCACGACCTCTCTGTCCCCTCTCTCCAGTGCCCGTTTGATGTATGGAATATGTATCGGGAGCGACAGCTATATATTCCCCAGTCAAGGGGCAGTCATGTATGGGAATGCCATTACAGGGGATTGCTTTGCTCGGTGCCGAGTGGAGCGTAAAGCATCTGGTTATTTTTAGAGCAGAAACCCTTTGGGGGAGGAGACCAAGGACAGTGACAAACCCTGAAGCTAGCCGTAATTGTTTGTGATTTAAAATAAGAATTTGCTCAAGAAACCAATTAGCCACACACAGTAAAGTCCAAACGCCAGAGAGAGTTACGGGAGCCGCCTCCTCCTGTCCTCCTCCTCAGCAGCAGGGGCAGCAGCACTTGCGGCGGGGCTCGCCGCAGCAGCCCAGGCCGCTGCTGCACATCACGCAGCAGTCCGGTCCGGCACGGCACTTGCGGGACTTGCGCGAAGGACGACAGCAGGGAGAGCAGCGCGGACTGCAGTACGAACTGCAGTACGAGCTGCAGCACGGTCCACAGTCGGGAGTGCTGCAGCAGGCACTGCAGCAGCAGCTGTAGCAGGAACTACTGCAGCACGATCGGCCCCAGCATGATCCGCAGCAGGAGTCGCGACACGATGTCCCACAATCCGACCTGCAGTAGTCATCGCACGGACACTCCTCTCGCGGATCGACGAAGATCGTGCCAAAGGGCCCGTTCCCGCCGGTCCAGCCGCACCGCGTGAATCCCGAGTAGATCCCGTAGGGACAGTCCCCGCAGGCGCGGTCCGGAAAGGGTCCAATGTAGAACGGATTGAACTTCTTGCCGTAGCACATGGTCTCTGGCTGGTGGCGGAGACCCGTCAGGAAAGACACAACACACACAGAACTCTGGTCAAAGGGCAAGAAGGACTCACATGCTGGACTTTACTGTGCGCAGGTAGCGAGCTTCTCTATTTTGAAAAATTTTGATAATTGCCTCGAAACCACTGCTCTGATATCACCCTCAAAGCGCCAACTAGATTGTCTGTCTATAAACATTTAAAACAATATATGGCAATCGTTTCATCTCGCGCTCTTTGTTTGTAAACAATAGCAAACATTTGGGCAGGCAACTTCCGCTCTGTCTGTCTATGTTGGAAATAACTCAAGTATTGTTTACGGGAAAGATATTTAATATATTTGAGAATCAGTTGAGGTAGTTTTGAATGTCTGTTAAAGTGCAATTAATAAACAATTGTAGATACCTTACCCTTGTAATGCACTTATATCATCAATTCAGCATTTTCTTTAAGCTCCAGAGTCCGGCTGGACAATGCCATTATGTGTGGCAGTTGCATTTCAAATCTCATTATAGATTTATGCAAAATGTAAGCAGAAACGTTAAAGAAAGGCCCCAGACTTGTAGTCTCTCTCTCTCTAGACTTTAGCCCTGGCCTGCATTGATTTGTGGGGCTTTCTTTGTCGCCGGGTGGTTCCTCTTCCCCTCGGACAGCTATTCGATTTCCATTTCCATTCCCATTTCGATTGCCATTTCAGTTGCAGTTGATTGACTGCACTGGTTTTATTTTTTTCTGTAGCTTGTCGTTGACATGGCCAGTGCTTCTCCGTGCAAAAAATGCCAAAGAAGAAGCCAGAACAGAACAACAGAAATTGCACAATTTTCCAGAGCTCTAACGAGTTTCGGCCCGGCTAATCGGAATATATCTTATCGGCCACGCTCTGTTTGCCTTGCAGATCGTTATCACCGCCCGTGAGATAGTGGAACGTCGTCCTCCAAATGTATCGTGAAATGGGAAAATCTGCCCACACCGAAAATGTTTACGATGCTGACATGGTTGTGTGCTGCCCTTTGGTTTCGTCAAAGATTTCGTGTGCGTGGGCAGGAAAACAGAAAACAGAGAAACCAAAAATTTTCCCATAATTGATGTAAGCGATCCAGTGGATAGTTCACCACTTTTTAGTGGTTTCGTGCCAAACACTTTGGCCCAGTTCGGTGCTGATTTTCGACTCGTTCGGCCAATTAGCTGAACATTTACAAATGTTGCAGCTCGAGTTCCGAATTCTTGAGTCTAAAGTCGCTTCTAGTATTCGGTTTTCCCGCACGTTCTCACAAATCGCCGAAAATAGGGCGTGACTCGGTGATAAAGTGGAAAATATTTACCGCGAATCGCTCGCTCATCTGTGCTAATTATACCGGGGGATTGTCATCGATGGATCATGTCACACCCCGGGCTCTGCCTCTGATTCTCTAACTGCAATCAATTCTCGGCTGATAATTTGCATATTTCGAGTGGAATTTTCAGCTCAACTGGTTGGATTACACGTGGGTTATAGAGAGGCATTTATTAATGAGTGGGCGGTGGGTGTCGATGGGTGCAAGGTGCAGGTGGTGGCAAGTGACGTTAACCAAATGCGTAACCGCTGCGAGGGGTCTCAATCGGAATAATGTCTTGTGCATATAGTTTGTTGATTTACCCCGAGGAAACTCTGGCTTTATCGCTTGATTTGACTTTAACGTTTGCGTAAACATTTGAAAATGCAATAAATAAAACTGTTTTAATATTTGCAAGATAAATATTTTCCATATTTGTTAAACGGGGAACTGAAAACAATTCAGAAGGTTGTTCTCAGTACTTGTAGTCGAACTAAAACTATAACTTTCTAATTCATTCATTCATTCAAATGAAGCTCAAGGTTGCTAAATTAATATGAAAATGTAACTAAATTGAGCTATATAATTATTTTTGATGATTATATTGTTCTTACTTTCACTCTCTGTGCTTTTGCTTACCTTTTATATTCAGCTGACAGCTTAAGTTTAATGCAATCAAGTCCGGACAATGCTTTCCTCTTCCTTTTATCAAGGTAAATCAACTTTGCCTTATCTGCACCCTGACCTTGGTGACTGCGAGAAAATCCGATCCGGCCTGGTGCCCCATCATCTGCATTGCCGTCAGAGCTCTGTTGCCACCTGCGGACAGGTAAATCCACCAGATCCCGAGGATTATGGGCCGCAGAAAACTCTTCAGAGTGCCTCTAGAACTTGAAGCCAAGTGCCCAGCTCCGATTCTTAAGCTCTTTCCCATATATATACTTTCGTGTGTATTCTCAATCCCTTTGGCAATCCTTGAGCGGCGACAACTAATGGCGCTTTGTGGTGCCGCGGAATGTGCATTTCGCTTTTGCCTTTGCACAGTAAGTGGTGCAGAGCCACTCCTCCGTATCCTTGGCAGTTCCCAGTCCCAGTCCCAGTCCCTTCCTGAATGCTCCCATTTCGAGCTGTACACATAATTACTTCGCCTGCGCTTTCTGACGAGGCTGATGACAGTTGTTGGCTCGTCTAACTGGGACACAACTTCCTTCCAGTCCGGAGCATAGTTTTCTTTCTAGTTATTCAGCTTTTGTTGTTGTGTTCATGGACTAATTTAGTTTTGTCTTTGATAGCTTGTAGCAGAGAGAATAAAAACTTATACTTTTTATTTTAAATTAAAATCTAAATCAACTCAAAAACGTTGTTGAAAAACAACTATGGTCACTCTTTATATATTACACACAGTCACACTGCTTATTGAGTGCATTATAAACAACTTTGGTCACACTTTCTGCTAATTTGTTGATTAAATTTCTCGCAATTCTCTCTCAATTTCTCTCTCTGCATAAATAAGCTCTGGAAACTTATGGGACTTCGTTTGCAGGACCATCAATTATGACAAATAGAGCATATGCACATCCACTCCAGCTGGCTGGACTCTATTTTTCAATTAACTCTGCAGGTTGCAGCTCAGAGTTAGCCTCACCTTTGGCTCCTTGTCGAGCCTCTCTCGCACCTGGACAAAAGGTTATTGCACGGCCTGCGATTTGAGCTGATCAATTCGGCCAGACATGCAATCTCCTGCTGCTGCTGCTGTCCTGTTGCTGCAAAAACGGAAGAGTCGGAATTAACACGGAATACGGGAATACAAGAATCCAGGAGAGAAGGAACGAACGAAGGAACGGGCTGGGCCTCGTCCTGAAATTGCAAATTATGTGCCCGGTGGTTATCATCGTTGGCGTCGGTTGTTTGGCTTTGATTTCCCTGGCACGCAAATGGCATAAAACAGCAACAGCACCCAGAACTCCTAGGACTGCTACGACTCCCAGGACACGGAGGACTTTCAACTGAAACTTGTTTAATTTCTGCTTTGCGGCAACGTAGAAAATGTGAAAGATGGAAGGCAGGCAGGCGGAGGAGGGGGGAAACTTTGATGCAGGTCCTGGACACGCTATCGTCGTCCTTGTTGCTATTCATATTTCATCCGTGCGGTTCCTCCGCTTTGCTCCTCGCTTTTTATATTTTCTTTTTTACTTTTCTCTCTTTTTTTTCAGCTCTGTTAGTAAATTGAGCATCAACGTGAGTTCTCCGCTGACTTGCCTGTCCCGTGTCCCGTGTCCTGTATCCCGTGGGTTCTCTCTGGGTTCACCTGGGGTCAGCCGGGTGCAGGTGATGGATGATTGGAGCGCTGGCTATTCAGACCAGCAGGAGAACGGGCACATTATCAAATGGAGTAATTAAAGGGATGCATTGCTGACATTACTGTGTGAATTCTAATGGATTTCCCATGTATTAAATCACAGAAATAACCCAAATCTCTGTGATTTCAGTTTCACAAATTGCAGCAACATCCAGGCTTTGCTTCGATGTTGATTCCCACTTTCCCAATGGGAAAACGCTCTCCAAACTTGTATTAATTGAATGGGATTTCAGTTTCAGTTGCTCTAACTCTAATGGATTTGTTTTTCTCTCTCTATTTTTTATTCAATTAATTGTATTGGAAGCCCCAGAGATTATCCTGGAATATTGCTGCATGTGGAAATGTTTGCATAGAGTTGCATCCAATGAACAGTAAACCGATTTTTATACCCTGCCTCAGGTTGATTTTTAAGTCAGTAGAAAAGTTTTTTCCGACCTTAAAAAGTATATATATTATTGATCAGCATCAACAGCCGATCGAACTAGCCATGTCTGAAGGGAAACATCATTAAAATACGACTTCCTTTAGTTACATTCCTTTCTTACTTAAATTCATTCGCTTTTTCGCTTTTAAATATAATATATTCACAATTTTTTTCCTTTTGCTTGATGCCATCCTTCAGTTCGACCTATTTACCCTTTGAGGCTGTATGGTTAAACCTGATTTTGATGGCTGCTCGGCGGTAATGAGGTTTAAACTCCTGACACACACCCAGTTTGAGGCTTAAAGTTCTCCCTTCGAGAGTGTGTCGGCAGCAGGACTTGCGATTAGGAAAGTTTCCCTGGCGGCTAGCCCTGGCTCCTTGTTGGTTTATTTATATGGCAGAATTGCCAACAATGGTCCAAGCACACAAATATGTAAAACAACTAAGAAATCTGCATGAATTGAGCTGCCTGCTGGCCTGGTGGTCAGTTGCCACAACAAAAGCTGCCAACAATTGCGGTTTCAATTGGTGAATCCCCCACAGAACTGAACAGAATGGAACAGGAGGTGTTTTGTACTTTTGCAATGGAATTTAATATGCTGCTGACACGGGCAAAAGGAGAATTTTTAGTGCAGAGATCTCTGGATGACACGAATAGGGGCACACTCGCCTCCTCATCCTCCTTAACCTCTTTGGGGGTGCACTTGAAGGAAATCAGAGCAAACCCATAACTAAACTCTCAAATATTCATTTACAACTTATATATTTCTTTTTAAGAAAGCAATTGAGGGTTTAATCTATACATAAATGATCAAAAGTGCTTAAAAATATTTATATTATTAATTTTCTGCGTAAATAACAACTTTTGAAGCTGCTTATTTCTGCTTATTTCCAACAAAATAACTCCCAATCCAATTGAAAATCATTCTTAATACCATAATAACCCATTTTTAATATTTAAATCCCACAAAATCCTCAAATTTTTCTCTCCCTGCTGGCATAATCGGTGGGTGGTGGCCACTTGGCAGAAGGCTGATGCGAGAAGCAGGATGTCAACGCTCGGGGCGAGTGGCAGCATCAAAAACTGCAGCAGCCGCTGGCAATGCGGAATTCCCTTCCCCTCTCACTTTTTTTTGGGGGGGAAAACGTTCCTCCCATCCTGCCTCTGCTCCTTCTCCTCCTTCCCCTCCTCAAATTATTCAGCCAGGTCTTGTTGCATACTTTCGAGCACAAATGTTTGCCAAGCTCGCAGCATTCGCTCCGTGCCCCAAAGAATTCAAGAGTGTGAGAAAAGGGGCATGGAGATGGGGATGGGGATGAGGCAGTGGCAGTGGGAGTGGGTGCCCGTATGTGTGCTGCGGGTATTTATGTGTGTCCTAACGGCTGTTGTTGCTCTATTTCGTATGACCAAGTGGAGGAGGAGGAGGAACGAGGCACGTGAAGCCTTATGAGTCATCATCCTCTATCTTTAGACGCCGAGGCTGCCATAATCAACACTGAGGAGAAAATGGCATCCTTGAAGGCAGAAGTTGAGCATTGAGTACAAGAATATCTTTAGAGAATAGAAGGGTAGATCTTTCGGAAGAAGAAATAGATTTAAGTAAGAATTCTGTCAGCTTTCAATATTCTCAACCAGATTTCCGCCTTTACTTCCAGTGTATTCCCACTGTCATCATCATCATCATCTTCATCTCCATCATCTCGACTCCAGCTTCATTCATAGTTTGCAGTTTGGAAATTGAATTTCAGCCCTCAGCTCCGCCCCGTCCACGTGCCCTGTCGCCACATTTTGGCTCTCCTTGTAATAACACTATCATTTAGTTGACAGAGGGCACTGGCGGCAGGAAAAGGAAGCGGCATTTAAATGAGAATACTTGTTTAAATTGGCCAGCTCTCGGATGTTGAAAAGGACATGGCGAAAGCAGGACATGGATGGGGACATATGTTGGCATTGTGGGACAGACAGAAATAGCAACCAGATCCGCATAGAACGTTCTCTGATTACGCTCCAATGATGACTCAGACTGGGAGACAGCCCCTGCTCCGCCTGCTCTGTCTGCTTTCTTCTCCTCTTTTTTTTCCAAGGACATTTCAAGTTTTTTCCTCGCTCCTCTCGGGAGATGGAAAATCAATGGCGCAAAGTTGGGAATGAGAAGCGTGATGTGACAGCAGCAACTTCTGAAGTTGTCGACACCCTTTTGGCGTGGAATTATGCTCCAAGGATATGACGAGGAGGATGCCGCCTGCAAGCGGCTCATCCTTGTCGATTAATTGGACTGGCAAAAGCGGTTTACGGGAAAGGGAGCGAAAACTTTTAGCGCGTGGGCGTAGGATTATTAAATTCGCATTGTTTCCCTAACTAGCTGCGGGGTTAGCGGATGAGAGTCCCTACTGTCTGCCTCGCCGGATTGCTCACTTCCTCTTCCGGCGATTGCCTGCCGCCAGCAGGGATGCAGAGACAACAGCCGCCAGACTACAGGGAGCACACTGAGAAGAATAGGAAAGCAAGGTGGGCTTGCTTCTAATTATAGGATCCAATTATTGATTTATTTTTGCAAGGGATAAGAAAGGGGTTTGATATAGATTCTATATTATAGAATATAATACATAAAATTGATAAATCTCTTTACTGGAATTACAAGTTCTTTCCAGGAATCACTAATTACTATTTCGAAGGCATATATTTAAGACTCTTCTTGGTCCCTTTAAAAGTTTTAAAAATCCTCTTAGTTTCCCACCGTTTAAATGAGTTATTTCCTGTCTCAAAACTTTCCCAACAAATAAATGAAGTAATCACAATTATTAAACTAAAAACAAACCATTTTTTTGCGAGTGCATCCATAACGAACGAGCCTTGTCGAAGCCAGACGCCAAACACAATGGAACAAGTAAAAAACGGAGTGGGAGAGGGGTTTCCCCCTGCGGTGTGGGTTCGAGTCCCCATGTTCCCATGTTCCCATGTTGAATGCTCCTCTTAGCGCAGCATTCCAACTCCCAACCCCCAACTGACCCAGTTAGCTCTCGCCCAGAACTATTATTATTTACGATTATCGCTATTATAATGCACGCTTTTTAATTAAATTGCAGGCATATCGGCATTGTAGAAGCATCATCAGCAGCAATGGAGCTGGAGCCGCGTGTGGCCATCCTGCAGGATTTGCGCCTGCAGACCTTCGACTCCATCCGCTTCGCCTCCTATCGCACCGCCTCCAAGCTGCGCTACATACAAAAGTCCACGAATCTGCATCTGGTGGACATATGGAACGTGATCGAGGCGTTCCGCGAGAACGGCCTCAACACCCTCGAGCCGCAGAGCGAGGTGAGCGTGGCCCGGCTGGAGACGCTCGTCTCCTCGCTCTACCACAATCTCAACAAGCGCCTGCCCACCGCCCAGCAGGTGCCCGTCGACTCAAAGGCAGGTCTGCTGCTCAATTGGCTGTTGGCTGCCTACACAAGGTGAGCGGATGAGTTAAGCCTGAGATGGCTTTCCTTCTTAACTATCACCTCTTCCCTTGCAGTGATAACTCGGGCAAAATTCGCGTATTCTCCATCAAGGTGGCCCTGGCCACCATGTGCTCCGGCAAGCTAGTGGACAAGCTCAGATGTGAGTGAACTACAAACAACAAATGAAATCTTATTCTTAGCTTATGCTCATCTCTTTCCGTAGATATATTCTCACAGATCTCGGATGGCGCTGGCCAGCTGGTGGCCTGGAAGCTGGGCGAATTTCTGCGCGAGGTGCTGGCCCTGCCGGCGGCCGTGTACGAGTCGCCCACATTCCACTACAAGGAGGGGCTCGAGGAGGAGATCTTTCCGGCGGAGAACAAGGTGACGGTGAACGATTTTATGGCCACGCTTATGTCCGAGCCGGGGCCGTCCTGCCTCGTCTGGCTGCCGCTGGTGCACCGGCTGGCCACCGTGGAGACCATTGTGCATCCGACTGTCTGCTCTGTTTGCCACAAGGAAAACTTCACCGGGTTTCGTTATCGCTGTCAGCGGTGCCACGCCTACCAGTTGTGCCAGGAGTGCTTCTGGCACGGCAAGACATCGCTGAACCACCAGAACGATCACGAGGTCAAGGAGTACTCGAGCTACAAGTCGCCCAGCAAACAGATCGGTCACTCGCTGCGCAAGAGCTTCCGCTGTGTGCCCGAGAAGACGGCGCAGGTGCTACCCCGCTTCCCCGACCAGCCGGAGAAGACGCTCAACCTGTCGCACATCGTGCCACCCTCGCCGCTGCCCTCGCACAACGGCTTCTCGGACCCCTCGGGCCTCGTACCCGGCCACCACAGCGGGCCCCATCAGGGCCATCCGGGCCAGCACGGCCTGCCGCCGGGCCTCTTCGATCGCTCCAGCACCCTCGACTCACGGGCCACCGGCCGCAGCTTGGACAGCGCCAGCGGCACCACCATGTCCCGCGTGGCCGCCGCCTCCGCCAACGATGAGGAGCACCGCCTAATTGCCCGCTATGCCGCCCGACTGGCCCAGGAGAACCGAGCGGTGAGTATTTACTCGGAGAGGATATCTGAATCTTTTTTATTCCTGACTTCGGCAGCCCTCCAACTTGCCCGACAGTGCCACGCCCATCGGCACGGACAACTCGCGGGCCCAGCGCGAGCTGATTGCCCAGCTGGAGTCCAAGAACAAGGAGATAATGCGCGAGATAGCGCGCCTGAGGCGCCAGCAGGAGACGGAGCAGATGGCCCCAGAGAATCCGGCACTGATCAACGAGCTGAGGGCTCTGCGGCAGCGGAAGGGAGAGCTCGAGGGGCACCTGGGCGCCCTGCAGGACTCGCGGCGCCAGCTGATGGAGCAGCTGGAGGGCCTGATGCGCATGCTGAAGAACCAACAGACCGCCTCGCCCCGCTCGACGCCCAACTCGAGTCCGCGCTCGGGGAAGTCCCCACCGATGCCAGGCGGCGGAGGAGGAGGCGGAGGAGCTGGTATCCTTGGCACCTCACCTATGAGTGCCCTGCACGCCCAGCAGATGCAGCAACATCCGATGGCCGGCGGCGTGCGAGCCGCCCAACAGCAGCTCCTGCAGCAGCAGCAACAGCAGCAGCAGGCCCATGGCCACGGCCCCTTCAGCCAGAGCCAGCTGGAGCAGCTCAACCAGATCAGCAGCGACATGCGCAGCGCCTTCGCCGCCAACGGGAGTGCAAGTGAGTAGGGATGGGAAAAGCGGACAACAAAGGATGACCCGCGGGCGGGATGCTTTCGATTAGGGTTTCGGTTGTGTCCAAATTTTGAGATCTCCCAAGGAATTGGTTTACTGGCGAGAGTTTAGGCCTGGCTCCAGATCCACATCAGATATTAACCGAATCCCCACTCAATGGTGCGGGAAAACCTCCACCACTGGCACACCACACACACACTCTGAATACCAACACACCCACCCTGAACACACACCACACACAATCGTTTCTTGATCGCTTCGCCTTCGCAGCGCCACCGCCAATGCGTAGCAGCACTGCCACTGCCAGTGCCATTCCCAGCCTCAATCCGAATCCGAATCCCGACGCGGAGCTCAATGAGGCCGCCGACCATCTAACGTCGGCCATTTCCCACATGGTCAGCGACCTGAATGCAGGTAAATCCTAGGATTCGAGTCACTTTAACCCTCCCGCTATCGCTTCCGCAACCGCAACTGCAACTGCAACTGCAACTGCTGCTGCTGCTCTCCGCTCGCGCTATGCGAAGATGCCCGTGAATGGTGGTCAGCACTGCACCAGCACAGACAGCACCTAGAACTCGTAGTTAGCACCGCTTCTAGAGCTGCCACTTAACCCAACACCATCCCAAACCCCTCCAAAACAATGGAATGTGTTTCTCTCTGTGCTTATGCCGTGTGTGTGTTTCTTTTGTGTGTTGGGTCTCGTCTTTCCAGGACGGGGAAGGGCTGCTCCGCCGGCTGTCGAGCAGCTGTCGAGCTCCCTGCCGCAGGCACGCTTCATCCTGCCATTGGGTAAGTTGTCCCGGTTGCCACTCCTGCTGCTGCTGCTGCTGGTTCCCTAAAGCCACCTCTTTTCATTTCGTTTGGTTTCGTTTCGTTTCGTTTCCTTGAATCGTTTTTGGTTTAGATTATTTCCCCAATCGGCGGCACAAGAAAAAGTGCTGCAAATATTGAGATCCTCCCCGTGTCCCCCTTCTCTGTTTGCTTAGTTAGTTTCCCCCTTATAATTTGTGCTCGTTTCTTCCGTCCAAAAAAACCGAATTCTAAACCAAAAACCGATCAAGAATTCCGACACATCGAGGGCGGCGAGTCGGAGGGATCGAGTCAGTGCGAGTGCAACGATTGCGAGTGCCGCGAGTACGAGGAGGTCTTCCGCACCGACGAGGATCTCGAGTGCGAGGGAGCTGCTGCAGCTCCTTATATACCGATCAGAATCCCTATAATATTCACCCGGAAGATGACCAGTTCGATTATACGTTCGGGCAGGGCGAGGAGCTGTCGCAGGTGAATCGCATCCTGGGCTACAGGAACCATCCGGAGTTGTTCATCGACGACGAGCAGGCCGGCTTCCCGGCGCTGCACGAGATCGGTGAGACAATCGATGAACTGCAGCTGATCATGCACGCTTATATCATGAAGTATAGTTTGAATTTGTAAGGATAACCGATATATATATACTCTCTCTCCGATCAGGTAAAATATTTACAGTTTACGTGCAATCCACCGCCTCTCTAGACCATCCTAACTCGCTCGTCTCACGGCAGGTAGATCTCTCTAGCCTCTAGTCTGGGTGCCACTCTCTGTTCTATCTCTAGCCGCATCCCCATCATCGCTGCACTGTCAATCGCCTCTCTCTCTCCACTCAACTCTCGAGCAATCTCAACCTCAGCCCATCCTAGTTAGTCTCTAGATTTTGGTTCACGTTGGCTGCTTGACTCGATACGGATTCGAATAAATTGTCTGGCCTTGACTTTGATTTTCAGTATTTACTTTGAAAGCCAGTACTTACATGTATTTGTTTACCGCAACCTTGATACAATTTCAGATTTCGACGAGTCTCAATCGTATAACCAAGAGTGGAACGAAAAGGTAAAGGGTTTCGCCACGAAATCCTATCTCTAAATGCTGTTCCTTATCTTTCTTTCTCTCTGTATATGCACTATATATATATATATGAAATATATATCCTATATCTATGTATATCCCGTAGCTAGTGTAGTTGTTGATTGTTGATTGCCACTTTGCATGCCACAGAGACCTCTTAACTTGAGTACGATTAATCAAGCAAGCAAGCCTTAGTCACTCTCTCTAACTTGTATTTCTTCACCAAATTCACAGGCAAATGCGAATAGCCAGTGGCAGGAGCAGTTTGCCCAATGGAGTCTTAACTCGCAGAAGAACTAAGAGGACACCGGAAGTCGCCAGTGGACCAGGATACCATGAGGACGAACTCTCGCTTAGCTTTTTACACCTTACCTTAACTCGTATATACGTTGACTTAGAGCAATTTATTTATTACTATTATTATTATTTCATGGAGCTGTTGCCTCTCGGGATATACGATTACTTTACTGAAGCAAAAAATATGAATATATACAAGACTTGCAGTGGCACTGCAAACATTTGAATCTCGTACGTACGGATGCTCCAAGAGAGATGTGTGAAGTTTTAATTTTAGGTTTCTGCGACTCTGTAATTCTCGGCTTTTAGATTTTGTAAGTCGCTTATTTATTACCAGCAAAAAACTTAACAAGAACCGAAAATCAAACACGTGCGAGTAATGCGTAATACAAATACGATATAGACACTTACATTATGTACTTAAACTTAAACCTAAACTAGCAACTTGTTGAGAGAACCGAAAATCAAATTCTAAACTAGAACTGGAAGAGCATCGGGCTTTTCAACGTTTTTATATCGATGCTTTTCCAGCTCTAAACGCTTAAACTTATATACACACAATATACACACTTTGAGATACGATTAAAGCCAAGAAAAAGCAAAATGAAAACTATTTAATGAGCCACAGTAAAGCAAAACAAAAACAAAAACAAACCCAATGTTAAACACTAAAAACTAAAACGTTCGCTGCGTTTCGATTTATACTTAATCTCCATTTATAATATGCATTCATACCGCAAAAGTTATACCATATAATCGTAAATGCATATAGAGCACGACGAGATATAGAGAGAATCCGACATTTATATAGAACGTATACATAAATAACTACTGAAGAATATTACAAAAAGAGAAAAACTAAATAAAAATGCATTTTAAACAATCACAATGCTCAAGTGTTTTGAATTCAAACGATTTTTTATGCATAGCAACAGTTTTAATTGTTAAAATACATTTTCAATTAGCTACAAAAAACAATTTCCCAAAAGGTTAAGATTTTTTCCCGTTTCACTGAGCTACCGGAGTTCTGAACCAGGCAGCCTGTTTTCGGAGTCTTGGCAGCATTGTTGCTCGTGAACGTAATTATGGGCAGCACTGAAGTCTCGATATATCGATAATTTCCGAAATCCCGTCCGATGGCCACACTGGTTCGGCGCACTTTTCAAAGCCGTGGTTGAGGCGCCTGCACGTCACTCAAGTTATTCGCTTTCCGACACTCGAGCTGTGCAGTTGTTGTTCCGCCGCGTTTCCTCCGTCTTGGCCAAAAAGAACTCGTGACTGATCTTCGAGAGAATAGGTGTAAGAGAGAGAGAGCAGAGTCTGAAACCAGCTTAGAGCGAGCCGACAAGTGTGGGGCCGCGCCGCCAGCATCCACGTTAGCAGTGCAAGCGAAAGAAACGGCGATACCAGTTTCGGAGAAGCTCTCCTCCAGTCTCCCTTCTCCGCTCCTCCGACTTTTGGAGCGCAGCTTTGCTCAGCTGAAGAGTCTTGAGAAACATATATACATCTCCGCGTATACCGCGCGCTATTCAGGGTGTGGTGCTGCTTCGCTTAGCTAAGCTACAGAGATCTGGAGATGTGGAGCCCAAAGAACCTACTTGGCTGTGTGTGGAGCGCCCTGCTGCTGGCAATGCTCCAGGGTGCGGCGGGTCAGCGCACGCCCACCATCTCGTACATCACACAGGAGCAGATCAAGGACATTGGCGGGACCGTCGAGTTCGACTGCTCCGTCCAGTACGCCAAGGAGTACAACGTGCTCTTCCTGAAGACCGACAGCGATCCCGTCTTCCTCTCCACCGGATCGACGCTGGTGATCAAGGACTCGCGCTTCTCGCTGCGCTACGACCCGAACTCGTCCACGTACAAGCTGCAGATCAAGGACATCCAGGAGACCGACGCGGGCACCTACACCTGCCAAGTGGTCATCTCCACGGTGCACAAGGTGAGCGCCGAGGTGAAGCTGTCGGTGCGCCGCCCGCCCGTCATCTCCGACAACTCCACGCAGTCGATCGTCGCCAGCGAGGGCAGCAGCGTCCAGATGGAGTGCTACGCCAGCGGCTATCCCACGCCCACCATCACCTGGCGTCGCGAGAACAACGCCATCCTGCCAACGGGTGAGTCTTTTAATATATTTTTCTGCTATTTATTATTGTGGAATTTTTCGAGGGAGAGCGTAGACTTACATGTCTCACGTTTTGGAGGGGCGCTGTTCTCTGGCTCTCTCTCTCTCGCTCCGCTCTCTGGCTCTCAGTCCCCCAGTTGGAGCCCCAAGTCTCACGTCTCACTGTCCGTCCCGCTTTGGCATTAGCTTTGGCAGCAAGGTGTGTGCTCTGTGGTGGTGCTGACCGTGACTCACTCAGGCGTCACCTCAGCTTTGTTTATTTAGCATTGTTGCGCTACTAAACGGCGGCCAGCTTTTCCCCCTTTTAAGTTTTTCTTTTCCGCTTCTGTTTTTGTGTGCCTTTCTTCCAACCCGCACACCTGTCACAGGTCCGAGGGCCATGGGTTTTGCAACACAAAATTGATTTCTTTTAGGCCTCACTCGGCACGCTTTCTTTATATGGTTTTCCCAGTTTTTGTTTACTTTTTTTACATTTAAAATGAATCTTATTTCTTGGTTTAGGAACTGTGTATTTCTTTTGTTTAATAAACAGTTTCAACCCTTTGCTTACTTGGGGTTAAAAACCTAATCAAATACCAATCTAAGGCTAATAATAAATTAAAGCCAGGAGATTGGTTTTCAAACTCAAAGGTTTTTATTCTCCCTTTACTTTCTTTAACCTTTTAAGAAGAAGGCGTTCTTAGCAGCATTTTCTTGCATTTTAAGCCGAAGAAGAATGTTTAAAATATTTGGAAGATATTCTTAATATTTAGACACTTCAATGCAGATAATATATATTAAAAATCAATTTCTAGAATTGTAATTAATCTACAGAATATATTAAAATACCTCGAAATTCATTATTTCCATCTGTAAAACAAAGTGCAATATTTTTCAGTTTTTCCCTACGAACAAGTGCAAGTTGTTTTCCCTTTTCCTTTATTTCCTTTATTTCCTTCCATTTTTCTATTATTTTCTTCAAGATTTGCAACAAAAGATTTTATTGCCTTTCATCCTCGCCCTGTTTTCCACCCAAATTGTACAAATTTTACAAATTTCCAAACACCTTCTCCCCGTTTTCCTTGGAAATACCCCGGGACCATGGCCTTGCAAGTGCAAATGTTATCTTCAGTTTTGTTTGCCTTCCTTTGTCCCTTTCGGAATTTTCGTGTTTAAGAGGGAAAAGCCAATAAAACAATAAAATAATTTGGTGCTCAGGTAGAGAGTAGAACCTTCACTTTAGGTTAATCCCGTACAGGTGCTGCTGCAACACAGATCTCTACCTGCACACTCGGACCCTCGGGCGACGACGGCCATAATGGAATCCCTTAACGAGATTGCAGCGTCATTTGAACGGCAGTCGGAAAGCAATTAGTGAAACTAATCCGATGGATGACTACCTACTAGCTGGCACAGTCACCGCACCCTACAGATACAGTATCTGTGAGCTAGCTTGGTTCCAGAACTTGTATCTTGTGCAATCTTTAATTGCCGCGACATTGAGGTTGAGGCGTGGTCCGCTGGAAAACCTATAAAACCCGAACCGCAATAGGTTGGACACGCTCGAAAAGGCTTTACTCATTTTCCCCATAAATCAAAAGGGAACCAGGAACAGAGGGTCGGGTCCGGTCCAGTATTTGCCAGGAGTTTCACACTTTTTTACGCTCTAATTTAAAGCGCTTAAGCAAACAAACTCTGGCGGGCTTTGAAATGCGCCAACGAACCGAGTCAAATGCTAAGGGATAAGGAAGGGAAGGGGTTTCCAGAGGGGTTCACCACACAGATGCAACTCCCAACTCCGTGAGCCTTTGTGCTGCGGCAGCATTTCACCGTTTCCCATTCGAGTTTTCGAGGCATTCGACAACTTCAGCACGCGCAATTGCTTCCGCAACTTGAAAACGTTCCACGGACCGTTTGATGGTCTCCGGGAGCTAGAGCCGGAGCCGGAGTCGGAGTTCGGGCGTAAACAACACAGAAACCTTGCCTCAACCGGTGCAAATGCAGCAGTAGAAGCAGCAGAAGGGCGCGAGGGCTGTTTTCTTACACATCAGACACGGTCTGGGCTTTGGGCTTTCTGTGCTCTGCCTCCTCCCTCCGACTGCATAAAAAACGAAACGAAATGAAAAATACAAAAAACTGAAACGAGCCAGAAGGAGGGTAGCGGGGCGGGTGGGCAAACATATGCAAACAAAGGCATCCTGGGAGAGAGAGGGCATGGCAAATGGGCCTGGCGTCGCCTGGAAACCAAACTGAACCCCTCGCCACTCGGCTACATATAATTCTTGTTTTGATAGCCGGCAAAATACAATCGAAGTATACAAAATATATAAATTACAAGCTAAAAAGGTAACCCAAACAAAGGCCGCGCTTCCCGGGGCGAGTACAATGTAAGAGATGCAAACAAACAAGCCGCGAGCGGTTCGACCCCTCTCGGGATCCCTCTTCTAAGCAACCCCTAACCCTAACCCTAGCTCTGGTCCCGCCCAGGGTTGAGGCAACCCCCTCCCTTAGGATAGACTTCCGTTTTTCGGCATGTCCATGCCAATTTTAGTGCGTTGCCAGGCAAATCGATTGGTTTTTTTACCATGCCATTCAATGGCCATTGAGCAAACACAGACAGACGTGCACCTGGCGCACCTGGGAGCGAGCTATCTATGGGGCACACATATATGCATATGCTGGGCTGTCACAATAAACCTCACCTTGGCCCGGCCCCTTTGCAATGTTTATGCAAAGAAAGCAAAAATTTAATTTCCATTTTTTGCTGAATCTCTCTCTCTCGACAGCTGTCGACATCTGGGTTATTGTTGTCTGATTCTCCGCCGGAAGCCAGGCATCTTTCAGATACTTATCCGATCGAGGAGGGATCTCTGATCGCGAGGATCAAGCTAAATTAACTTTAATTGTTCAATTATGCGAGATCACTTCGGGGTGTCTGCACACGCTCCATAGTAGAGTTTCTATGGGTCTTCGGAGTACTTTCCTGCTCAGAAAAGCTTGATTAACCTTTCATGCAAATTTGCTGGCAAATTGCGAATTAGACTCAAGTGAGCATGATCTCTCGAGTGTTCCAATTTCGCCATCAAACGCACAAGAAGGGTGCAAAATGTTAATGTTTATAATATTTACTTTACAAACATTTCGATGCGCAATTGATGCTCAACTCGAGATCTCAACGGGCCGTGAACGAAATTAGTTACCCCTCCGATTTTTCGTTGGATTTTATAATGGAAAACATTCCTGGGATGCCCGAGAGGAAGCAGGAGCAGGAGCAGGAGCAGCTGGGGCTGGAATATTTGCAAGCAATTAGGTTTGGCACACTCGCAATTAGAGGAGTGAGCGTCCGAGTCCTTTGATGATTATTTGTTTGTCCTGCTGCTACTCCTGTTTCCTCTTCCTGTTGCAAGCTTGCCTGCATTGTTTATTGCAAAGTCAAAAGCAAAAGCAGAAGCAGAAAGCGGCATAACGAGAACGGTAACGATAAACGCCAATGACGTACGTACGCGGTGTGGCGAAAAAAACCTGTTTGAAAATGTTGGTTGCTGGGGCAACGACCACTTGGTCAACATGGAACGCCATGAGCCGCCAACTGGCGGCTTTCAGTCAGCAGAGAGTCGCTGGAATAACAGCCCTTTGTGGCAGTTACTCAGCCCGAAGTAATAACTTGTTAGTTGAAAGCTAAATCGTTCTAGTTTCCTACCACTTTTGCAGGCCAGGAAAAGGAAGATTATCTAAAGCTAAATATGCAGATATATTAAATGTTTATTAATATAATGTATTCCCCTTTAAAATAACCCTGAATGAGCACATTTTGTTGCCGTGTATCTACGAATCCTTTCACACTTTGAATACATTTTCTCTCCTGTCTGCAATGTGGTGGCAATTCCTTTATTTATTTAGCACTTTTAGCTGCATGTTTCACCTTCAACAACGGCAGCCGACCGGCTTTTTAATCCTTATCACACTCACTTTCTCACACAAAGGACACGCGGCTTTCGCTCCAAGCCCAAACCGAAGCCAACCCTCCAGCTCTGCTGCTGTTCCTGCTCCTGTTCCCTGTTTGTTCTGGGACTTTGCCAATATTTATTTAGGCACTCGGCTCACAAGGGATTTACGTCGGTCAGGCTTCTTGCTCCTTGCAGCTTATCCATTTCTCTTTTTGGCATAATTGCTATTTTAATAGTTTTCTTTTCAATCCAATCCCTGATTTATGAGTTTCTTCTGCTACAAAGTACAGTCTGCACTCGTCTGCAATTGAGTTTAAGGGAAGGGAACAGCGACAGAGTGTGGAGTGTAATCCAATAAATGGCATGCCAGGCGGCATAACTCTCGGCCAGCTATAATGTACTACTCGACGGGGAAAATCACTTTTGAAAAGTCAACAACACACAGCGTCTGTGGCTTTGTCTGTCGGTGGGTGGTTCCTGGTGCTTCCTCTGGATCTAGAGGTGGAGGTGGAGGTGGGTGGCCTTGCTCCATGTCACATTCTGTGCGGTTTCAAGGCGAAGGCGAAGCGTTACCCACCAAAGTGGGTGCATTCACATGTCTCAAGAGCTTGTTATATGCTCGATATGTACGTTCGGGTCTGTGTGTGCGCCTGCCGGGAGAAGCCCTCGGTTCATGTTGATGTTCCTTGATGAGTTTGGGTGACAAAACAGGAAGAGGCGACAAATTTGCAAAGGCATGCAATTTTTCCATAGGAGTGGAGGAGCTGCAGAAGCCTCCGAAGCAGTGTGTACCAGGTGTTCTTGGGCAATCAATGTGAGGAGATGCCAGTGACGGGATACAGTAGGGCCTTAATCAACTCAAAACACTTGACATCTGGGCAGGGAAATAGCATTACTTGGTTAATGACTTGGTTTCAGAATGATTCCTTCATGAAAGGATATTATTTCAACTTATAACCCAAGTAACTCGATTTTTATTTAGATTTTTAAACTGAATTTTGGTATACACCTAACTTCCACTCAGAGCGAGTTATTATCTCCGAATTTTAGGTATATGTCAAACTGAATCTAACATTTCAGGCTTCCAAATGACAATCAAATCAAACCCCCTTGGAAAAAGCATTTCCCAAACGAGGGGAAAAAAAAGTGAAAATCGTGTTAGAATCAAAACACTGTGTGCACTTTTTTAATTGGATTTCTCTGCCGAACCAACGAACGAACTCTGGAGAGGAAGGAGAAACATGACCCAGCTGTGACATGCCCCGGAGCGATGATATGTCGGGTGGCTGCTGCTCTGCCTGGGTTTTCCTTTCGTTGGGGGTATGGGTTCGGGTTTGGGTTTGGGCTTGGGTTCAGCCTGGGCCTAGGCCTGGGAAGTGTGTGCAGCGGGCGCAAATAATGCGGAGCGTCATTAAAAGCGCACCCGCTTCGGCATTTGGCTCCGGCTTCTGTTTCTGCTTCTGCCTTTGCCAGTCCGTGTTTTAAATTATGATGAGTCACACATTGTTGACGTGCTGCATTAACATTCATAATTTCCACATGGCAACGTTCGGTTCATAGAACCTTGGACTCGCCTCGACTCGACTCTCGGTTGACATTTGAAGAGCTGCCGAGGCAGCTTTCCCTCAGCAGGAAGACGCAGAGTTTGCCGCCAAATTGCAGGAAATTGAATGCGGAGAAAAAACAAATATGGCCGCAGGACAAGACCTAGACTTCCTGGGAAAGGGAAAGCGCTGCTCCGGCGGCATCGAATGTTATTTCGGTTAGTTCCCCGTTCGTCGCACGTTTTTCCGAAGGGGAGAGGAAGGGCGGCGTCTCTGGTCCTGTGATTGGTGCGCATTTTTTTTGCATGCCCGTCGTTTTGGGTTCCCAGATCCTTTCCCTGTCCCTGTCCGTGTCCGCGTCCTGTTCCTGCGGTGGTTGTTTCGTTGCTTCACAAAATGGCGGCGTGCCTCGTGTTGTCGCTTTAAGTAGTTTATGAAAAATGACGAGCTGCAACCCTTTCCACCTTCTCGTAGGATCACAAATTTTCCAAACGAGCGCCCTTCTTCATGCATTTAACGCTAAAAGTCATCCAAGCGCCAAGACCTAGCCCCAGCGGGTCACATAGTCATCGCAGGCTACACCTACGCTCGGTGCTCGGTGCACCTGTTTCCCTTTGCTGCTGCTGCATATTCCATTTCCTCCGAAGCACAAAGGAGTTGGTGCATCCTTTCAGGCCAGGTTCTACCTATCTACCTGCACTTCGCACCTCCCCCCGAACCCAATTCTCACCTCTCTTCCCTTGCACAATTTTCCTCTTTTTCCTCAACTGACAATTTATCTCTCTCTGGCTGTTGTTTGCCCAAGGGACAGACAGGATAGGACTCGGACCTGGTCGGGGTGTTGTTTTCATTTCGCCTGAGAGCCCCTCAGACAGGTTCCCTTGAAGGAAGCCGGCCTAAAACAAATGTGTGGACCCGCCTTGCTTCGCCTCTCTCCGTCTGACTGTTTTGTCGGGGCTTTCATTACCTTTTCAGTTTCCATCTCTTCGAGCTCTGTTTATGTTTCTTTTCCTGCAGCCTGGCTGCGTTCTCTTTCTGGTTGTGTTTTCCTTTCATTAGTTGTCGGGGATTGCACCAGAGTTGGAGTCATCATCCATCCTGTGCAAAGTGTTTTTAATTCTCTCATTAGTAACTGAAATTACTCGGCACCATTCGGCGTTGATGGATGATGGCTGGCATGATATGGGGAATCGGAGGATAGCCCTATTTCCGCCTTGCATTCTCCTGAAATGCGGGCCTCTCTCATTAGTTTGATTGAACTGGAAATTCTCTCTTAATTTGTCAATATGTAATGGTTTTTATAAGAGACTCTGATCATAAAACTCGGAGGTACATATTTGGACACCGTAGACCCAACCCCTTTGCCTTGGGCTTGTTTAGCGAGTGATATACGAGGCTGGTTTGTGTAATTCGAAGCCATTACAATGTTTTTTCGATTCATGAACTCTTGCATAATCTCGAATTTTCATTGGGGTGTTCTGTTTCAATGACTTTGTGCTCCAGTTCATGAATTTCGAACCCTCGAGTCAAATCGAGGCATTATTTCTGCATTAATTAAAGCCAGAAAGAATGAGAAATGTTTTGAACTCAAGAAGCAGGCAGCTGCGAGGTCGCTCTCTCTCTCTGTCTGCGTCGCATAACTAATTAGCAATTAAATATTTGCCACTTTCCTCGTCGACACGCCCCAATTACGCGCATGCGCAACCTCCGCCTGAAAACTTGGAGTTTTTTTCTAGTTTTTACATGGCGACAAACGTTTGAAGCTCTGAAATTCCTAGCCACTCTTCCTACCTGACTTGCATATCATTTCACAGTCCAGTAAGCAAGCGTCAGTCCATCAAAAAGGGCATTAAAAATGGTAGAAAAAAGAGTGGTAATAGCTGGAAATTTGTTATTTCGAGTGTAGGTTGCATGTGAACTATAACTCTAGCTTCGATCGGAGTATCTGCTGGAGTCAGAGGTAAATGGTAAGAGAAAAGGGAACTGAAACAGAAACTGAAACAGAACCTAGAGATAGAGAAAGAACCTGTTTTCGTGGACTCCTCCTTCTCCTTCTGCTGACATTACCACAGTAAACGCTCGTAAATTACAAACCCAACGAATTCAACTTGCTGTCCAGAGCTAAGAAGAGCGAAGCGATAACCTTTACGACTTTTGTGTATAATTCTTTTTATTTCATTAATGCGAATGGCCTTTGTTTTCGGCTGCTCTGAGAATATTTCGCGGATTTGGTTGGTTTCCCCTGCTTAGCTTAATCTTCTCTAGAGATATATATGTTTTTTTGCATAAGTACGTGTTGTGTTTAAATTCCCATGAATATGTCTTCATCCCACGATTACAAGTATTTTTAGCTTGGGAAAGTTTGCTTTATATTGCAATTAATCCAAAGAGGGGTTATTCTTTAATAATTCCAAGAATTTCATTGATAAGAATTGCATATATTACTCAATAAAATTTAAATAATATTTATAAACATGTCAAAGATAAGGATGCTGAGACCTTGAGAAGGTTTAAACTCCAAAATAACTCACATAAAAACATTCCCCGATAATTTATATACAAGAAATTCCCTTCTTTTTTTTTTATAGCTTCAATTCTTGTCCAATTGCTCAGAGAAATGTCCACCCCTCACGACACATTCTCTTTCTCTCTGTGTGTCTGTGTAATCCAAAGTGAATCATTTTCCATTTGGACTAATTAAACCAATTCCCCCTCGATCTCTGTCTCTTAAGTCTGCCTCTCGGATATACTCTTATATACACAAATATATCGAAGGCGTGCTCAGAGATGTTTGTTTTTCTAATATTGAAATGAGTTTGTTGCGTTGTTTTCTGCTGTGAGAGCAGAATGAGAGCCCGCATCACGACAAGATGCCATTTGAGCTCTTCAACTCCGCCTTAACTTAACCCATTGGCATCACACTGTTTGCTCTGGCAGTGCAATTGCACTGAAGGGGAGGCATGGCGGGGGGACTCTGTCAATCCAATTTTAATGAAATGTGTTACTTCGATTCCCAGGCGCAATTAATTTGAAATGTTTCAGTTGAGCAGGCACAAGCCGCACTCGAATATGGTATTTCCCCCGCCCCCCTCGCTGTGGCCCGCATTTTGTGTGCAATTCGCATAAAACATATTTTCAGGGCATTCCAAAGCTTTGGTCAATGCTCTCTCTCTCTCTCCCGGCAGCCTGGCGGAGCTTCCACTTTGCGCCCGGTATTTGCCAACTCTTTTTTTTTTTGAGCACTGAGGGAAATGTTTATAAGAGATCAATTAATATTATAAGAGTTCATTTAATTAAATTTGGAATACATTCATAGGTTTCTCTTGAAAATGTTGAGATGCATACATATGTATATCTTAAAATCTTCAATGGTATTACAATTTTAGTTAATTGCAGATTTTTTAATTTTAAGTTATGATGAATTTTCGATACCAATTTTAAACTTTAGAGCAGAAATATTAATCTAAGAAAAAAACCGGCATAAAAAAGCTTTCTAAATTAAAATATAATGTATTTTTGTCCAAGTTATGATCAATTTTCGATACCAATTTTAGGGATTTATAAACTTCGGTTTTCCGCAAGCTAGTTTTGCTTGCTTGTAATGACTTTGGTTTCACCAAGAAAAGCCCCGATAAACCACAGAACTTGTATCTAAAATAATAAATATGAACATATACATATACATAACAAATAATAAATATTTACATATATTTAAATACCTAAAAATGAGTAAAGCACAATCAATTTTATTAGCTGCATTTCCCTCGGTGTAATTTTCCGCTCGCATGTAGTTTGTGTCAATTGTTTGAGCCTGAATTGTTTTGGCAAATGTTTGAAGAGCAGCCACAGAGACACGCAGCCAAGAGGAGTGTGTGCTGGATGAGAGGGAACAGATCCCTAGGCTCATTGCACTCGCTTGCCACCGCATCTCACCCTCTGTTTTAGCCCGCTGAGCCGAGCCAACTTCCGGTTATGAACCCGGAGCACCTTTCGCAATTCGCATTTCGCATTTTGCATTTTGCACTCGCACTGCAATTCCTATTCCCATTCACGTTTACGCTTCAGTGGCTCCCACTCCCTGGGCCATCCTTCCGTGCACTTATGCCTAAGTGCAGTGGCAGTGGCGTACTCCGTACTTTTCTCTTCTTCTCTTTTTTTCAAAATTAGTTGGCAACGCAAACGAGCGGAGGGAGCACCCATTTCGGGCTTACTTGTTAGAGGTCATTAACGTGGCCATTGTTTTGTGCGAACACGGACACTCTGGCTCTAGAGGTCACCCGCAGCAGCAGCAAGTGCCAACGGATGTGCCCCTTGTGTTGGCTCATTAAAATCGGATTTTTGACTCTCTGCTCTGCTCCCCGCTGCACAAACACAATGGCGAGCGTTTAGAGCTGCTCCATTAATAGCCACCATTGAATAGATGTGTTCGCACATGAACGCCCGCCTAGGACCGGATCACATTAAAGCTGCCACTCTTTGCTTAATGGAAACTGTTACGCCGCAGTTCAAAAGGTCAATTTATACGAGATTATAAAAACAGAAGCATTTGGAGTTGGTGTAGATTCTATAAAGAGGATAAAAGTCATTGATTAAGCAAAGAGAATACTCTAAAAGTTGATTTAAAATATAAAGTATACTAATGAGCATTTCCCTTCTCCTTCCAGATAGTGCCACCTATTCCGGCAACATCCTGCGCATCAAGTCGGTGAAGAAGGAGGATCGCGGCACCTACTACTGCGTGGCCGACAACGGCGTCAGCAAGGGCGATCGTCGCAATGTCAACGTTGAGGTGGAGTTCGCGCCAGTGATCACGGTTCCGAGACCGCGCCTGGGACAGGCCCTGCAATACGACATGGACTTGGAGTGCCACATCGAGGCGTACCCGCCGCCGGCCATTGTCTGGACCAAGGACGACATCCAGCTGGCCAACAACCAGCACTACAGCATCTCGCACTTCGCCACCGCCGACGAGTACTCCGACTCGACGCTCCGCGTGATCACCATCGAGAAGCGCCAGTACGGTGATTATGTGTGCAAGGCCACCAATCGCTTTGGCGAGGCGGAGGCGCGCGTCAATCTGTTCGAGACCATCATCCCCGTGTGCCCGCCGGCCTGCGGACAGGCTTCGTATGCCGGTGCCGAGGAGGTGGCCGCCACCTCGTTCGCCCTCGTGGGCATCCTGGCGGCGCTGATCTTTGCCAGATAAGCCAATACCCGCTCTCCGAGTCCAACAACCAGCAAAACAAAACAATCCATCACACTCAGCCCTCGAATGCATAACCATAAACATAATTAATATATAGATATTACCTTATAACCGCGCAATAGAAGTCTCAAATGATTCCGGAATTCCAGTCTGTTGTAGCTCCCGTTTCCGTTTCCATTTCCGTTTTCTTACGTCCAATATATTATGTCTTAAGTTAAGAAGTATGCTAAGTGAAAAGGAGGACGGCGATGAGTAATCGAAATAATTTATTAGCACCTACCTTCGAACTCCAACCGGGGCGCTATGCAGGGATAAATCATTCCAGACTCTCTCCCCAAGAGCCCGTCCGTTTTGCTTTCCAATCTGGCACTGTATATGTTTTAAATACCTTAATCTAAGCACTAAATACAGCATTCCCGCATTCCGTTTCCGCAGAGATATTTTATTTTTTATTTAATAAACAATAAAGTATTCTCGTGACAACTCGAATAAACACTTGCATTAAATCGAGGCGAAACACATCTGTAAACATCTCTCTACTTAGGTCTTAAGCACAATGCGAAATTCTTTTGATAAACAAGACAAGATTTTGGAGCCCAGTTTTTGTGTGGCTGCGACGACGATTAAAATCTAATTTCGACTTTGTAATTCAAAAAGAAAACAAAAAAGCAACGAGAAAAAAACAAATGAACAAACAAAAAAATCAATAAAAATATTTGAAAAAACAAAAGCAAGACCTTTTCTTTTAGTTTACAACAAGGAATACATTTAGTTTTAAAAGGATATGTTTTGTGAATGAGAACAATGGGATATCATGATTTTAAAAAGTTACATCTAATTTCTTATTGAGCCACCGTTGACGGCCATGCGATAGTAGAGATTGAACTCGGCCTCGTAGTCCGCAAAGGAGCCGTTGTTGTGCCGCTTGCTGGGCGGAACGAAGCGCCGCAGCGGATTGTCCAGCAGGAAGCGATAGATGCGCTCGGCCCTGTCGCGTTGCAACTGGGTTTTCACCCCAATGGCCTGCATGTTGTCCAGCAATTGGTCCATTTCGTCCTGCTGACGGCTGGCCTTCAGCCTCAAGTCGTGCGGATCAACTGGGGCAGGACGGGAGGGTGGTTATTTTCCGGTCTCACCGGATATGAGGACAAAATGTCAGAGTTCTGAGCTTACCAATTAACGGCTCCAAATTCAATTTCAAGTCAGACGTGTGCGCGGCAATTGCCGACGCCCACAAAATGCGTTTGCGGACTTCCTGCAGGGCGCCGAAGGGTGTCAGCAGATACCCGGGCGCCAGTTGAACGGTGGAGGCCAGCTCCTGACCCTCCACGATGAGCGGGTTGGCCGACAGCAGGAAGGAGCTGAAAGCCAGAAACATTAATTGGAAATTCCTTCGTTTCCCTAAAATACTCTTACTTACCAGGCTCGTGACAGGCAGCTGAGCTTCTCCAGCGGCATTTCCGCAAAGGTGTTCAGTTCCAGCAAGTGTGCGGGCACTGTGGCGCCGGATTGTGGCACCATAACCGTGAAATCGCCGGCTCCCGGCATCAGTGTCTTGTTGTCAAACGAGCGTCGCATGGACGAGTTCATAATGCTGGCACTGGCACTGGAATCGAGCTCCATCTTGGTGCTGGAGAAGACGCTGTCGTTGGCCATGTAGAAGCTCTCGGCGCCCAGCATGGACATGTTGCTGACCTTCAGCTTGGTGCTCATCAGCTGCGACTTGGCGTTCTGCTCCTGGGCCGTGGCCTGCATGTCGTCCAGCAGATTCTTCATCATGTTGCGCGAGAAGACGATCTTGTCCTTGATCTGCGACAGCTGCACCATGTCCTGTTGAATGCGATTGATCGAGGCGCTGATGTCGCCGTACACCTGCTTCACGGAGCCGAGCTTCAGGTCGTGGTTCTCCAGCTGGCTGCCGCCGACCTCCAGTTCCTGGCGCAGCTGCTCAATCTGCTCGCGCAGGAAGTCGTTCTGGGCGCGGTTGAAGTTTCGCATGTTGTACTGGACGAGATAGTCGCTGATCAGCTCGTCGGCGGCCTCCGAGTCGCCGTCGATGCTGTTGAAACTGTACACCTTCTGCTGCAGCTCGTCCACAAAGTCGCTGTACTCCTGGCAGAAGCGCGCCTCCTTCACCTCCAGCTCCTTGTGCGCGGCCAGGGACTTTGCAGCCAGTCCCAGCATGTCGGCCTTGGTCTTCAGCAGCTTCACCTCGTAGCTGTTGAGCGGAGGCTTCCCCATTGTCGGCTTGTCCCTGGCCTCGTTGAGGCGCATTATGTTCTGCAGCTGCTCCTCCTTGATCTTCATGATGACGCTCAACAGCGTGGAGTTGGGTGTGTCCGCAAAGATGGTGCGCATCTCGTCCCACAGCCGCCGCTTGGCCTCCGCCAGGGTGTGGGCATTGGTGTCCTCGTCGGCCACCCCGTAGAAGTTCTCCAGCTTCTTGAGCGCCGCCTCAACGTCGCGGGCCGCCTGCTTCTCACTGGCATTCCTCGCATTCAGCACCACCGGCGTGGTGGCCAGGATCTGGGCCTTGGTCTTCTGCTCCTGCGCGCAGCTCTTGCTTAGCGACTCCAACTTGAGCTTGAGGATATTGCATTTGGCCTCCAGGAGTTGCTTCCTGTTCGCGGCATTGATGGTTTGAATGTCTGCGGAAAGAGAATTAATTCAAGGATATTCTTTGATTCCTTCCCAAGCATATAATACCCACTCTTGGTCTTGACACTGGCGGCTAGTCGCTGGTGCTCCCTTCGGGCATCCGCCAACTGCTGCACCGCCTTCTGCTTCTGCTTCTTCAGCTGCTGCATTTGCTGGTAGCGCTGCAGCTCCGGCGGCTGGAGGCTGCGGGAAGCCAGCGGCACCACCTTGTCCTTGTAGCGGGCCACATGGGCGATCAGCAGGTTCTCGCGCAGCTCTCGCACCACCTCCCGCGGATGGATGCGCGCCTGCAGCTGGTTCAGAAGGTGACTGGAGCCCGACTTGAAGATCCTTCACGGGATCAAAGGTTTGTATTGAGTCAGAAAGTGGATTTAATGCCAGCAATTACCTTCCCAGGCCATCGTCGACGGGCAGGTCGGAGGGCGCACATCCCAGGCTAGTGGCCCAGCACTTGAATTCGTCAATTTTGTCCTGGTAAGCCATGATTTGCAGAAAATATCACCAAAAGGCGCAGTTGTTTGAAAAATGTTCAGTATGACCGAGAGCGAGGTTTCTCAAAAACCCCGCACATCGGTCCCTGTAACGGAACTTTAATTTAAAAAATGAAGCAACCTCTTACTGGGCTTGAAAGTGGAAGCTAGTTAAGGAAATTTAAATTAATACAAGTTATTTAGTACGAATATTAAACGTGTTTTAAAGTTTAAAACAACTATTTACTATTTAAAATCAAATTTCTTGTAATAATCAATTAGACCAAGTTGGCAGCACATGTTCATATTAGATTCTCCAGTTATAGCTGAAAAATAGCTAAATAGGCATCACTGGTGGCGGCACGTGGAGTAAAGTCTCACGTTTTTATATCGGCCACAAAAACCAGTTAAAATAAGTTAAAACCATGGGTCGCAAGGCTGAATATAGTGAAAAACCGAAGAAGGGACCCGGCCGCAAGGCCCGCAAACAGGGACCGCCCGTCTTCCGCAAGAAAT